>HG738139.1:416904-979732 GCA_000499405.2 Onchocerca volvulus | reverse complement strand
TGCGTGATTAAAGAAGAAAAAGATATTCAAGTCTGTCATGATTTTAACAAACATTTTCCTTAGCTTATAAAATTGTATTAAAATATACAATGATTATTGAAAAGAAATATTTACGTGTTCTTTGTTATTTTATAGTAATTTGCAAATTTATGATGAAATATGCGATGATTTATGAAATAAGCGAAAAAAATTAACGTGTCACCTGATTTTTTACAGTTATTTTTCTTAGCATTGCAAAGTTATTTAAACTTTATGGATAACCATTTTATGGATAACAATTTTTATTTCTTTTCTTCCTTTCATTATATTTATATTATTGTGATAATACTAATTTATTTTGAAATTAAATATTTAAAGGAAAAGATAATATCATATTTAGTCGAAAAATTATTGGAGGAGCAAGTGGGTAAAATTATAAAAATGGGATGTTGTAGGATTTGCATTTAATTACGCAAATATTCTACTCAAAGATATTAAATCAAACTAATATGAAAGATGCCATTCAATTAGACCAGTTAGTACTAAAATAGAAATAGTGTCAATATAAATGAACGATGATAATTATGAGAAAATTATTTTTCTTTGATTCTAAAATTTTATCATCTGATAATCTTTACTTACTTTTACAGTCTGGTAGGTCTGAGATACATGAAGATTTATGATGAAAATATAAATTTAAACAAATTTATTGACTTTTTCGGATGTTTTACAAATCTCAGATTTGTTTGATGATGCAAACTGTGCCGACGGAACTTTCATAAAATTTTTTTACTTTTTCTTTAATTTTTTCAAATATATTCAATCCAGCAAACAAAAGTCATATAAATTAAAAAAAATTACTTAAATAGATATTGCAAAAACCTAAGTATAATTTAATTCAGTATTCCAGTGAAAAATGCTAGTACTAAGTTCTAATTACATATACATATATATATATATATATATATCATGATTAAATTTTCCAACTCTTGAACAATTTTTTTCTTTTGATATGAAGAAATCTTCTCTTCATAAACAACAAATGGATTTATAATCATATATTTAACTACAAATATTTCTAAAATTTTTCAAAAATATTTTTTTCCTCTTGTAAATCCTTCACTATTTCATGTTATTCATTTGTAGTGAATAAACTTTTGCAAATCTTGATCTGTTTTCGAAATTCACTGCTTTTTTCTCTAAAGATTCAGTTAGAAAAGTTATATTTTTCTAGAAAGATAGTTCGGGATGAAATTCGATCGAAGCAGTACTTTGCTTTTTGATCTAAATGAACCATGTCTTCCAGATTTTTTATTTCATAGCTTTACTTTACTACAATCAACATTACTCTATCATCTTTTTTTTTTTAAATGGCGAATTATTCGTCTTGGATACAACGCATGTTTGGAATCCAGACATAAATAATGTGCTTCTTCACGTGATTGTATTAAATTACTCATTTAACATTCTCCCAATGAATGTGAATGGTTAGCAATTATTGATTTTTTCGAATGGTCAAAATTGTGGAAAGAACTGAATTTGGGAGGGATTCCGTTAATCGATAAAATTCTATGCAAGTAACTAAATTCTATTTGCAATAGTATTTCCATCAGAAAAGAAACTTCAATGATTATTACTTCCAGATGCTTCATTTTAGGTAAAACAAGTGCTATCAGAAATAGTGATAATGGATCGATCATTACAACTGCAAATATTCCCAATTCACAGACAATTTAACAGTCACTTGTTAATTTTGACCAAGGATATGTCTTTGCCATTTGTATTTTTATCAAATCTTTTTCCTGATCTGAAATAAACTGAATTTTCTTTTTGTAATCTTATTTTATTGCAGATTTTTCTTCTAAAATCCGTAATAAATTTATTACAGTTTAGTGGCCAGAAAACTTTTCCTGAAAAGAGTATGACTGACAATCAGAAAATTCTACGATCCACTTAAAGATGAATTAAAAACAGTAGCAATCTTTACTGTAATGACATGGTGAAATATGAAGTAACTTTGATTATTCCCTAAATGGAAATTGGCATTTAAAGCAGATTGATCTAAAATATGGAATTGCTGAGCAAATATTTCAATAATTTATTCAACTATTGAATATCATTAATGAATGAATGTATCATACTAAAAATGATAAATCCGTTAAAAAAAATACAAATTAAATTAGCAAATTATCATAAAACCCATAAATTGGTCAATAATACAGTTCCCTAAAAGAGTTTTTTTTCCATTTATTCACCAAATCAACGGTGACTTTCATCTGGCAACTCATCTTTCGTCTATTTCCCATTTGCCTTTGATATTAATAATTCTTACTTGGCAAAATTTGTTATTAATGAAATTTATTCTTTCCATACTATGACCAATTTATATATCTTCCAAATAACTGAAGTCTAAACTTGGAGATTTCTGAAAAATAAAATTTGGAATTTACTGAGATTCTGTTGAGGTGCAATTAATTAGTGCAAAATCGATGATTCATCTCTATCATCCATTTTCTTTTATTATGGAAAGAAGGATTTCGAAATCGTTTTTTCTCATAGATTAATTAGCGATCCACCTCGGTTTAATATCTGTTTCTTTCAAAACATCGTAAATTATACAGGATGACATTGTCTTGTCACAACGAAATAACACTTCTGGACATTATCTCATAATTGCTTCTTTTGCGAATTAGAAATAATCCATTTCCAATTATATCGTTTGGGATCTGTCGGTCCTTTTGTTTGGGAGAGACAATGGGGCACGCCAAGTGATATTTTCAAATTCTTTATGTTTTAGTTAATGCGACTGTTTTCTGCAATAAAATTGAAAAGGTCAGAAATGAAGAACTGCAATGTATTAATTTCTTTGTTTATTTTCGATTTTGTTCAAGTTTAGTCCCAAATAATACATCTGTTAATTGTGTAATATTTATCGATGATCGACAACTTCTAAAAATACTTCAGTTTATCAACTTCATCTAATAAAGATCATTTTATGAATCAATAATTTAAGATATCTGTTGATGAATTTTCAAGTGGAATTTCATATTCCAGCCTGTCATGTGACAATAAATTAAACTAAAAAAATGCAAAATTTAATGAGCTCTTGCAAAAAATACTAGCCGAAATTTCAAGAATTCTAATTCCTGAACAGACGGAAAGGGAAATTACCGATTTAATTACTGTTTTAAATTTCTTTCTCAATAAGCATACGTTTTCATTCCTTCGATAAAAGCATTTCATAAGGATGGCAAGTGTATTCTACCTTTTAATAAATTATTATACTATTCGATTGTAATTCATCTACAACACGATCATAAAACTTATCAGAACTGAATTACGATTTATTATTTCGATTTATTTCCTTGCATCGTTGGAAGTAGAACGTGTTAATAAATGAGGATTCGTCAATTTCGAAAGTAACAGAAAGAATAATATAAAAACATGTTAGCTGATAACCAACAAATATATGATGATTGACAAACAACTGCCATTTATTTTTTATCGACTCTCTCTGATTTTTCTGAATCCAATCAAACAGCGAAGTTTGTAAAATGCTTCACAATAGAGAAATAAAAATGATTATTTTATAAAATTCGATCTGGAATGAAACTACATGGAATGCAAAATTTCGTAAATATTTTATTTATATTTGAATATCTAGTCCAAATTCAGTAAAAATATGATTGAGTCATCAGATCCAAATATAAATAAAATATACAAAGATAAATGTTTGATCATCATATTCATAAAACATCTTGAAGAGAATACACATGTGGTGATTTATTAATTTCAGTTTTATTCATAGAATTCATAATTTTTTAGTTGTTTATTTGATACGCTTTATCTGCTACCTCAAAAAGTATCAAAAATAATATTAAATCAATCTATTTTCAATTTTAAACTTACTAAAATCCAAAATGGTCTCGACATTTTTTGAGTTCAAAAGTTTTAAAACAAGAGAATGGAAAGAATAGTTTTGTTATCATCAAGTGTAGCCAAAGGAGCAGAGTGTGAGCAAACTAGCAAATTCACATTTTTTGATTTTTAATTCTAATCCAACAGAAGTCTATGCCAAAACCTTTTTCTAATTGTCTATTACTTAAATTTCCTCCGAAAACTCAAAATATTTCTTTAGAACGAAAACAATTCAGATATATTGAATCTTTCATAAAAAATCAACCGTTTATTTAAATACTTATAAAATTGGCACACAGAAATATTCAATCGAAATTATTCGCTAACACCTTCAAAAGATCAGTCCTAAAAAATATCTTGATGCTTCCAGAAATTTCACACTTAAATGAAATCTTATAAATGAACAAATGTTGCTGAAACTGATTTTTAATTCATTCAGAAATCATCTCAACAATATGTTTTCTAAAATGTTTTATAGGTCAAATACTATTGCAAATCGTATGTCATTAAAAGTGACGAGAACAGAAGTATCATTTACAAAAGCTTTTCTTATTATTGCTGTCATCCATCATATTTCAAATTATTTGAGGTAGGAGGGATTAAGAGTTCGAGAATAGGTATGTAGACCGAGGTCGAGTGCTGTTTTCCCATCTACATATTCTTCTTCGATTTTCCATAAATGACCTTTAATTTTTTTCCTTTCAAAACATATTTTTGTACTAATGAAAAGGTTTTATTCAAGTTCGAGGAGAAATTTATTCATTAGTTATATTAATAACTAAGTTTATGAGAAATTAAAATCTTTCTGCAGACTTTCTTCAGCCAATAGAATTTGAATTTGTAGCTATATACACAATGCGATGAATGGATACTGTAGGGAAACAAATTAAACTGAAAGGATAGAAATTTCGGAAATCTTAATTACTACAATGCAGAGTTCCTTTAAATGAAATTTTATCGAAATTTCAAGAAGAATAGAAATATTCAATCTATATTTTCATACAAAAAAAGTTTTCCTTATAATTTACTAATAGCCCATATTGTGAATGATTTTCTCTCTCCAAACATTCCTTTATAGAAATATTTATCTCTATTTCGGCTCAGTTAATAATTTATTTTGATCTTTCGGTAACGTATTTTACAGAATGAAAACATATCTAAAAGCCTTTGAGCATTTTCAAATTATTTTTCCTCGATATCTGCAGAATAAGTTGACTTTCATTTTTGCGATGAAATTCTAAGAAATCGTTATTTTCTCCTTGAACACATCATTTTTGATTACAACGCTTATCATATTGTTTTGAAAAGATTGGATTCATCTCATTTGAATGAACAGCTTCTTGATATCAGAAGTAATCAAATGTCATTCTGTTGATAGTGGCAGTTCTGCAATAATTTATTGGAACTTCGAGTTATCGCTTCAATTAAATTTCATCGATAAAGGTCATCTCAAATTATTAAGTTTATTTTTTCAAATCTTCATGAATTTGCCTTTCCATATAAGCGAATGACAACTTACGTCATATCGATTTAATTTTAATCTTGTTTGGAAGTTATAAACTTCAACTGCTAAACGTATTTTCACTATTTTGGTTTGCATATATTTAATAGAAAGATAGAAAAAAAAACTCTTTCAAGCCCAATATCACTTTTTTCTATAAATTTTCACCTTCAATTAGCAAATATATCCTGCTTTTTTGTTTTTGTCATATTATACAACCAATTTTTTGAAGAAAAATGATACTATAAATTACGATTTATGTCATTTTCAGATTGTTAAAATAATGGAAAAAGAAGAGGAATTCAAGATGTCATCTTCTGGCAGCGAATTGAATCAAAGAATTTCTCCTATCTTGCATAATCCATCTTCATTGGCCCAAAGGAGTTGCATGGATTCTTCAGTGAATCTTCCAGGTTGTTGCGCTTATAGTACTTTGGATTGCATTTTTTAGTTTAAAAATTTTTTCTTAAATGGAACATTTAACGGATTTAAAATTTACAAAAATCAAATTTACAGAAACTTCCTTGGTGACACATACTGAAAGATTCTTATATGATACTGATGTACGGCATGCTTGTGAAATTATGGATGAAGTAGACAGATTTAAAAAGTTACCGAAGCCTATTGGTTATGAATTGGAACAAAAGATGGCTCGCATGAATTACTCAGTGAATCGTTCAGGTTAGACTTATAATACTTTTGTCTATATTTCTGTCTACAAGTTTTTCCTTAAATGGAATATTAATTATTCTGTTTAAACTTATAGTGATTATATTTGCAGAAACTTCTTCTGCAAAATGCACTGAAGGATTGTTAAATGATTTTGACTGGCATAATTGTGAAACCAAGAAAGAAATAGAAAGAATCAAAATGTCATCAAAACATACTAATCATGAATTAAAACAAAAAATGGCTTTCATGGACCATTCAGTGAAACGTTCAGGTTGTATCTATAATACTTTTACTTATACTTTCTGTTTACAAGTTTTTTCTTTAATGAATATTACTTATGGCTGACTAAATTTACAGAAACTTCTTTTGCGAGATCTACTGAAAAATCATTACCAGCAGAAGCACAATTAGATGAAGCAGAATCTCGGAAATCATTTACGGGTAACCAAATAGACGAGCTGAAATTTCAACTAGAAGGTATAAAATAAATGATAATAGTGATAATTAACTTTTTAGAACTAGGATTTTACGACTCTGTTGTCTTATTGTGTTTTAATGATTATTAAATTGAGATATATTATTTAATTTCAGATCTCACAGTTACAGCACCAACACCGTCCACAAATTTATCAGTGACAGTAGTTTCTACAGTATCTGATGATAAGCCGCTAACATCGACTTTTCCTGGATCTGATAGAATATCACCTAATACAGACGTAACAAGAACTGTGTTCTCTGATACGCAATGTACCGTAATAACTACTACAGTGTGTGAAATGCAACAAACACATCAATTGTCTACAGTAATATCTACTAAGACGACAGAAGCAAATGTACCTACGTCAAATTGGTAAGAATATATTGCAATTTCAGGTTACAATAATTTACATTTCAAACATAATGCATGAAAGAAAATTACATACAATTAATGCATTATCTGCAAATTAAACATGAATTTGAGATTGGCAGTAATAATTTATTATATTAACAGGTTAACTTCAGGAATCAATTTACTTGGAATCTGGATGCACCGCCATTTGTACCGCATAATTCAACTTACAACTACAGCGTTGGATCACAGAATCATCACTCAGCATTATATGACATCGGTACGATCGATGCACCAATAACGTATATACCATCATATATTACAATACCGGGACAAATGCAAACTTTAACTTTTGCTGATCAACAAACTTTATCTGGTCAGGTAAAGATTATCGCTCCTATTATATAATCACTATTATCGCATAAATGACAAGGTTTAAATAATTCTCAACAAGCTTCATTACTGTTGGCTGTTTAATAAAAGTAACCATTAAATTCCCTTTGAAAAAAATTGACAATTCATCAAAATCTTTGCATCCCCTTCTTGCACTTTATTAATTTAACATTTAAGACATTAAAATCGATATATTTGACCACGATTTTAGCATAAGCAATAGTAAAAAGACTTTAAGAAGTTTGACAGGACAGTGAACACTATTTAATAAAATTAATCATTGACATGTTCTAGAATATGCCATCAATTGCATATGCTGCGCTACCACAAATGTTTTCATCTGGACATGCAAATGCATACAATGTCGCGACACCGATTAATTACAATACACCAGCTGTACAGGTATATCTTTCTAGATAATGAAAACTGAAAATTCTCGAGAATTTACGACTCGCAAACATTACGTCATTAAGTTTAACAGTTCAACTTAGAATCAATTTCTCATGGTAAAGTAATACACAGTATTTATGTGATACTGGCAGCAGCAGAACTTCATTTATTGATGTGCATCGCTTAATCAGTTACGTGTTCCAGACAATTACAAATCTTTCCATTTGTACAGATAAATGGATACGGTACTTCTGTGTTGATTTGTTTTAATATACCGGTTGTACAAACATGCCTTTCTAGTTACTATATTTTTGAATCAACAGAATTCTCAACTACATTGTATTTCCTTCTCTTGAGAAAAAAAAAAACAAAAAAAGTGCTTCATCTTTTCGAATCACGGCAAAATCATTTACAATCATGGAGAACTCGTTTATATCACATCCTAAGTGTGTGCATATTTCATATGTAAAATATTGTAGAATGTGCCAAATAGCGCAGCACCAATGATTACTGCTGCAAATTATCTAATTGGATCGCAACAAATATATTCAAATGTAAATGGAAGTGGATACATTACTTATGTGCCGTCTTATTATAGTGCACCGGCTGCTGCACAGGTATGCCTTTTTAATTACTGTATTTTTTACGAATCAGTACGATTTTCGACCATGTTGTATTTCTTTCTGTAGAAAAAACCGGAAAGATCGCACTTCATCTTTTCGAACCACAGCAAATGAAATCATTTACAATCTCGGAGAAATAGTTTACATCACATCCTAATGTGTACATATTTTATATGTAAAATTTTGTAGAACATGTCAAATATCGCAGCACCAGTGACTACTGCAGCAAATTATCTAATTGGATCGCAACAAATATATTCAAATGTAAATGGGAGTGGATACAGTATTTATGTACCGTCTTATTATAGTGCACCGGCTGCTGCACAGGTATGCCTGTATTTTTATGTTCGACCAATTTGTATTTCTTTCTGTAGAAAAAATCGGAAATATCGCACTTCATCTTTTCGAATCGCAGAGAAATCATTTTAAATCACGGAGAAATAGTTTACATCACATCCTAATGTGTACATATTTCATATGTCAAATATTTAGAATATGCCAAATATCGCAGCACCGGTGACTACTGCACCAAATTATCTAATTGGATCACAAAAAATATATTCAAATGTAAATGGGAGTGGATATGGTACTTATGTGCCGTCTTATTATAGTGCACCGGTTGCACAGGCATGTCTTTTTAGTTACTATATTTTTATTATATTTTTATGAATCGATAGGATTTTCGACCACGTTGTATTTCCCTCTGTAAAAAAAAAACCGAAAAGATGAAGTTCATCTTTTCTGATCACGGCGAAATCACTGCATCACATCTTAACTATGTGTAAGTCGTTTGCGAAATATTGTAGAATATGACAAATGTCGCAGCACCAACGACTACTGCAGCAAATTATCCAGTCCAATCACAACAAATATATTCAAATGTAAATGGAAGTGGATACGGTGCTTATGTGTCGCCTTACTATAATGCACCAGCTGCATATGTATGCCTTTTTAGTTGCTGTTCTTTCGTTCATCAAAAATATTCTTCATCATTTCACTGTTTTTCTACTGTTGAAAAAATATATGGAAAAACCATATTACATTATTTTTTGAGTAGGGATATATCTCGTATAATAAAATTTTGTAGACTTCATCCAATTTCGCAACAACAATGCAAAATGCGACAAACAGACAAGGAAATATGCAAATGAACAGATACAGTGTGTCGATGTCGATTTCTTATAACACATCAGTATAACTTTCAACTTACTCTTAGTCATTATCTTAATTTAGCGATTCAATTTTAGAAATAAAGTTATGTCAAATATACGTCATTATAAAAACTATTGATTTCATTATTTTTTTCAAAAAGAAAAGATTATTTGATTCAGGATGACATCGATATCTTATTTTTTTTTTTTGCAGCAATATCAATATACTTCGTCTGGACAATCAAACATTGCGATGGCATATGATCCACAATCAGTCGTTCATCCATTTATCGCACCAGGAGCAGCACGCACATCATTTTCGCAAGTGTATCAAACTTACACATAGGTAAAAAACATTTTTTGTTGTTTGTGTTAACCTCACCTTGAAGATTAGAGCTTGAATCAACTCTTGATGAATGCTGAACAAACATTCTGACTTCTTTGAAATTATTGATAAGTCGGCATCTAAACCATATTACCGTATTATGACCTAACACTTAAAAAAGCTAGTGGATTCACTTTTTTCATCAAAATGTTATAAAAAGATCCATTTGTCTTAATTTTTTGTCAAATGTAAGTATATTAATGACTAATTATTCGTCATACAGAAGTCATTCCACTAAAACTTTTGAAAAAAACGAAAAATTCTCGTTTCATAATTAACTGAATTTCTTTTTCAGTACTTCAGTTAAATATGGTCAAGAATGCGGCTATAGTAAGAATTAACATCGAATTCTATGTCTCATCAAGCAAAAACTGCTAGTTTCAATTATTTTTATTTAAGCATCTCACTTAAAAAAGACGACAGTAATGGTTGCAGTAATTGATTTATTGTTGTTTAAATTTTATTGCTCTAAGTTATTGGTCGTTGGCTGCTCAGGATGTCAGCAAATGTTATTAAGGAGTTAGGAAATGTCAGGAAATAATATTTCCTAACCTTTGTTTGTCTTTTTTAAAATCATTTCTTATTTTTTGGTTAAAAGTATTAGAGATAATATTATTAAAAATATTATATTGTAGATAAAACGGCATTGTCTTATAATTCTCCACTGATTAATAAAAAGAGAAAAATAAATTGATAAAAAGTGTTTAATCCTCGATATTGTTCAATTAAATTTCATATAAATTTATTTTAGATTATTTGTTGATCTATATAAATAAAAATGTAAATGCTCTCTGTTTGTCATTACAAAACATTTCAAGTTCTCCGCCGACTGCTTTCAAATTTTGACACATCCTTGCATTGAATAGGCGCGTGTTTTTACATAGACATCCTTTTTTTCATATGTTTCGTCCGTGACAACTAAAACTAAGTGAGTGAACTAAATTTTTTGACCCCATCCCGCACCGTGCAATTTCATAAGCGACAGGATTTATTCAACACGCCCACTTTCTGCATTGACCACGGTTATTTCCTACAACGTTTCAAGTTCTGCACCGATTGATTTGAAATTTTCATGCAACATTGCATTCGAATAGGCATGTATTTTTAAGTTGATAAGGCATGTGATTTAAGCTTTTTCGTTTTTTGCTTTGTGAGGAATATAGTTCGTTTATTTCTTGATTTATGGGAAATGTAATTACGTCGCAGAAATTTTGAGATAATGATAATGTATAATGAAATGTTTCCTTCAAGCAGTTTATGGATTACCGCGTTTAATATTAGACTAATATTCTAATATTAAGTCGTGTTTTGGATTGCCTATTTATCGTAAATGTTCAGTGTTCATTTTGAACAACGTTTCAAGTTTTTACCCATTAATTTGAAATTTAGATGCAACGTTACATTCGAGTAGGCGTGCAGTTTTTGTATAGATTTATCCACTTTTTTTTTATCTGTCACATAAGGGACAAATAAAAGTAAGGGAGCGAACTGAATCTATTAACCACGCTTACTTTCTGCAAAGTAGACGTAGTCTTCCAATGCAACGTGCTGTCAAAATTTCAAAGCAATAGATAAAACTTTCGGCGATATGAGATTTTTAACTAATCGAGCATTTAAATTGTCAAAAACGTCATACATGCCACTTTTCTTAATGCAAGTCAAGCTTTGAATTCATCAGAGAACGAGCGGAACTGGGATATATGCATTAATGACGCATGCAACACGTCACATCCAAATCAAATTCGTACATTATTTGCAATCATATTGACCGCCTGCTCTCCTTCGTCTCCAACAGAATTATGGAAGAAGTACAAATCGCATTTGGCTGAAGATATTCTTCATCAAATATACAACGAAAATTCAGAAAAAAAAAAATTCAAATACGAACATGGATTTCACTGCAGAAATCTACAACGAAGCGTTGATAATAACTGAAGACTATGCTTAAAAATCGCGAACAAAGTTCTTAGTCAATTGGGAATGCCATCACCGAATCGATCTGTTGCTGCTTCGTTCGATGTAGAATTGCGCCACGAACAAAGTTACAACACGACTGATCTTTTGTCACATATGAAATTGATTATTCCTAAGCTAACGTTCGAGCAAAAAGGCATTTGCGTCAAATATTGCAAACTGTGAGTAAGGGAGTTGCAGAAATCTTCTTTTAAGATGCGCCAGAAGGAACTGGTAAAACGTTTCTAATTAGATTGATTCTGGCAACAATTCGACCCCAAATTGACATAGCCTTAGCTTTTGTATCATCCGAAATAGCTGCAACATTGTTACATGGTGGAAAAACTGCTCATTCCGCTTTGAAATTGCCAATGAGCATGCAATTCAGTGAAACTCCCATATGCAACATTTCTAAAACCTCCGGCATCGGAAAATATTGCAAAAACGCAAACTTATTGTTTGGATGAATGTACAATGATGCGCAAAAAATCAGTCGAGGCCCTTGATCGATTATTGCAAAATTTGGATGAAAATATCAGACCATTTGGTAATAATATTATTTGCAGGAGGTTCAGGCAAACATCATCTGTAATTCTTCGATCGGCACCAGCGGACAAATAAATGCTTGCTTGAAATATTCTACTTTGTGGCGATACGTATAGATGTTAAAATTAAATGGGTTAATTATCCAACAGAATTTTTAAATTCACTCGATCTGCCAGCCATGCACCCGCACGAACTGCAATTGAAAATTGGCCTGCCACTTATCACGTTGCGAAATATGGACTAGCTAAAACTTTGCAACGTCACGCGACTTGCAGTAAAAAAATTGATAAGCAATGTTGTAGAGGCAACAATCCTGACAGAACCTTTCAAAGGTGAAGATGTCCTTATTCCTCGCATTTCTCCAACGGATATGCCATTTCAATTTAAGACATTGCAATTCCCAATTCGATTGGCGTTTGCATTCACAATCAACAAATTTCATGGCCAATCATTAGAATTGTGCGGTGTAGATCTAGAGACCGATTGCTACTCACATGAATAATTATATATTGCGTGTTCTAGAGTTGGCAAATCAGACAAATCTCTATATCTACGCAGACAATGGAACAACAATACCACATGTATTGTAAAATTAAACATATCAGATGTGGGCGAAAGCTGAAAGATGTCAAATAGCGCCATGACAATTACGTCGCGAATTTCAATTTCGCGAAACTCAACAAATCTCAAACTAATAAACAAATAAAAAATAAATTTCTTCCTTTGATTTGTAACCGGATGTTAACAATAATGAATCATTTACCTAAATTGTATTCCTTAGATTATTTCTCAAATGTTTTCTCAAACGTTGTTAGTCATATCCGCTTTCATGCTTATCTGATCCTANNNNCCTTTGTACCAATAAAGGATTATTACAATCCGGCGTCAATTCAACACACTTCAAGTCAAATCAACACCTCACCAAGTTCAACTCACTCACTCGAGTCAACGCAAGTTAACGACTAGATAAATAATAAATAAATAAGCAATGTGATAAATACTCAAATAAATAACGAATTATTTGATCAAGTAGATATAAACGAATACTTTGAGAAATGTGACCAATATATCGATAGATAACTTTGACTTTTATCTCTGCATTTATGTTTGAATATATACACAAGCGTTCTTTATCAGATAAGCTTTGCATAAATACTACATGGAAAATAAAATTGATTTTCCCATTAATTTAATTTTATATATTAAACTTTGGGAATTTTAACTTTCGGATATTAAACTTTAAATTAGTGTTATTGCAAATACAAATGTCACATGCAAAGACACAAAGACTTTATTCTTTTGCCATCAAATCGCTCACAAATGTTATTCTTCCAAACAGGAAATAATGGTTATCAAATTAAACCATACTTGATTTTCTTGACATTTTCTTCGTCTATCTGTTGACTGCAATCATCTACTTTGCTCATCATTTCCAAGCTTATTATTTTAAGATTCAATTATTTCTTTCCTCAGAAAACCTTAAGATTCTTGCTCCGAGATTCCTCCAGGATCACTGTTTTCTGTGATTCCTCACGATTCCTTTCTAGCATTTGATATAATAATTCTCTCTTTTTGCGTTCATCTTATTCGAGAAATATTGCCACCTTCGCACAGCCCATTCCAGCTAGTCTATATAAATAAAACTGTAAATGTTCGTTTGTTCAAAATCTTGAGTCTCCAAAAGTTTTTAAATATGTGCCTTATCTATATCATTCAGAATCTTAGACCTCTGAAAGTCTTTACCTATTGTTTGAAATTTTGTCACAACGTTGCATCCGAATGCGAGCATGTTTTTATACACACGCTTTACTGTAGCTCAGTCTGGTTAAGTGAAAAAAAAAAAAGGAAAAAGAAATGCACGTTTCTAATGTTGGGGGGAAAAAAACTGATACTTTGCAATTTGATTTATGGTTTGGTTGGATCGGAGGCTGATTCTTATTGTGATTCGATAGATTAGCAATAATGTGAGGAAGTTTTTTATGTCTTGTGGACAAAGACGAATTCTGTTGAGAACAGTTTTCTTGGTTGATGAAAGAATGATTCTTTGTAACAAACAATTATCACAGAATATCCAGGCAAATTGATCACTGGAATATTCTTTCCTTTGTCACTTGTAAAGAAGAACAGACTGTCGATTTACTGCTAATGCTGCGTAGAGCTGTATCGTTATAAAACTGTCGGTGCAATTGAATTCGAATTGCTGTCGAACCTGAATTGATTCTACTTTAAAATTCGAATCTTTTAAATTTTTCCGGGGCTCTTCCATTCCTAGCTTCCAACATGATTAGTTGACCTTACTTTATCTGCTCATCGAAGCGTTTTGGCGAGAAACATGTTTATCCTTATACGAAAACGTAAAAAAATTAGTATATCTATATGGAAACAAGCGTCTACTTAAATGCAACGTTGTGTAAAAATTTCAAATCATTCGGTGAAGAACTTGAAATTTTATGTAATTATAATGTTTTTACAATTACATTTTTATTTATATAGATAAATTAGTAAGCGTTATTTGAAGACTAATGAGATAACGCGGCAGGAAAAAAGATGGCAATTAGATCCAAATGGAAGCGAAAAAAATTACAAACTCAAAATCTAGAAAATATTTCTCCACTTCATATTATTTTGCATAATTGGGAAAATGCGCACTTACAGATGGCAAAAATTAATTATATTTCATTATATTTTAATATTAGATTAATTTTTTTCGACTTTTATACATTTTTTATGTGTAGCTTATTGCTAAATGTTCGGTCTGGTTGTTAACAATTTCTAACAGAAACACATTTTTAGACTAAAACTTATATTAGAAGCATCCTGGATAATTATTCCTTACTATATTTTCCTTAATTTTCTACAGAAATGAAAAAATCGAATTTGTTGTCCCGCTCTTCCCTTATTTAAAAAAATTTGTGCTAAAATTTGCTTTGAGATTAAATCTTCTCGCTATCAAATCAGAATATACCGTATTCCAATTGAGAGAGTGGAAATAAAATGAATAATACCCTAAATCGAAACGAACAATCCAGGGTCAAAGCTTCCCACTACTACCAACAGTTCCAACCCATCATACCTCCCTTCACCAGACAATTCTGCTCAAGATAGCAAATCGCAGTGGTCAACAAGCGTTTCGCTGAGTGGCTTTGCTGATATTGGTTTGAAAAACATCAGGTCTCTTAGTAGATTTAGATTTGAATATATGCCTTAACTATTAAGCGGACTGAGATCGGTAATTTAAGAGTTTTCTTTTTTTTTTTTTTAAAGGTACAGCGAGCTAATGGCATAAGTTACAAAGAGAACGTAGCCACTGGTTCGCCGTATGGATATTATGGAGGGATTCATCGGGGAATATATGCTTTGTATATGAATTGAATCATTACGATTGAAAATTATTGCAGACATTGTAATGCAAGCCAAGAAAGCGGCTCCTGGTTTTCGATCCGATCCGCGTCTTCTGCCACGGATTCGTGATGTAAGTTTTGAAATTTTACAATTTCTTTTAGCGTTATCTCACATATTACGTGTTATATATCACAACTAGAATCAACTTTATATAAAAATATCATGTATTTATACAAACTTAAGTACTGAGTTTCTACAAAATGGTATCATATAATAGTACTTATAACGATGTATAAGAAGATATTACAGATTTGGCAAGCGAACGAAGAATACGATGCGGAGGACATCGCTCATCATCTTCAACAAGCTTATCCGTTGGTTTTATTTTAATTTTACCTTCTTGAAATGTACACTATTTGTTGTTACGAATCTTTTTACTGTCAGCGAATGTTCCAGTTTAATTTAGAGAATATGCTCGACGGAAATTTCGCGATTTCTTGAAGTCAGTAGAAATTGGACTCGGGAAGATAAAGAATGCTAACTCGGCGGATGCCATAATCGATCTCACCAAAGAATCTGATGATAGGTCATTAAATATAGAACGAAAGCGGAAGTTAACGTTAGCCTCTTTGGAATCGCATTTTTCCCTTTTTTTCATGTTATAAAAGAATTGGATGAACTCTTGCTTCAGTTTGTTGATGGTAGACTTTTCGCCTCTTTATTGGAAGATAATCAATAAATTTCATCTACTAAAGAGCCCTTTGTCATTTGCCTGATCGATACATAACAGAGGGAAAGGAGTAGAGATGGGAAGAAAATTATTATCGACTTTTCATTTCCCTTACTCAACTATTTTGATTTAGGACGAAAATTAAGAAGCTTACTCCTGTTCACGATAGAAATGGGAGCTTCAATGTACCGGAAGCTGATGTAAGGATTTTTAATTTCATATTATCTTTATCATTTTTCTATTTTTCGACTGCTTGATAGTTTATCAATTTTCTTCTTTTCCAGCTAAAGAAACCTCGAAAATCATATTCATCGTTTGGGTCGCTGTACAAAACAGATATTAATGTAGAGCCAAGTGCATCACATGTTACGTTTTCAGATCTCGGTGGTTGCGAGCAACAGTTTTTGGTAAGAACTCGTTCAAATCCTGTAATAGCATTATTATAATTGCTTTGATTATTATTATATCCAATGCCCAAGATTCTCATTTCACTAAAATAGTTGAAATCAGAATAGTTGAAATTTTCTCTCTAGGAGGTTTGTCGTTTCGTCATGCATCTCTTACATCCAGAAATCGATGATCTGCTTGGAGTTACACATCCTACTGGCTTTTTGCTTCATGGTCCTCCTGGATGTGGAAAAACATTATTTGCTCAAGCTGTTGCAGGCGTAAGTATTTGAAAAGTTTTAGTTGTTTTAGATTCCCTTTTTCTTTAAAATCATAGTCAATTGCTAGCTCTTGAATATTGCAGTAGAGATATTATTTATCATTTTGTTTGAATTTCCTTTTTTCTAGGAATTTGAGCTACCCATTTTAAAAGTGGCAGTGACGGAATTAGTTTCTGGAGTATCCGGTGAAACTGAACAGAAAATACGGTTATTATTCAGCAAAGCAATTGAAGAATCACCATGTGTTTTACTTTTGGATGATATTGATGCTATTGCTTCAAAACGGGATAATGCACAACGTGAAATGGAGAAACGTGTTGTATCACAACTTGTTGCTTGTCTTGATGGTAAATGTAAATAACGGTGTTGCAAAGCTCATCCACTTATTTATTTAAGCTCTTTGTCTTGAATAATTTCAGAATATATGCTTTAGGAGTATTTTAGATTTGTCAAATCCGAGCAAAGATGTCGAATTGAATACAGATAATACAAATATGGATATTTCAATCAGAAAAGTACATAAAGGAAATCTGGTTCTCGTAATAGGTAAAAATTCATCTATTAAATTCTGAGCAGTTCTGTTGATAAATTATAGTAGGGAATTGATCTCTAACATATATGTATGTTTCAATTTCAGGTACCACAAGTAGAGTGGAAACTATGGATCCAGCTTTACGAAGAGCTGGTCGCTTCGATAAAGAAATAGCCTTGGGAATCCCGGATAAACGTGCCAGATTGGAAATATTGGAAATCGTTTGCAAGTATTCAGCTTTTTCTTTTATTTTTTATTGCATATTGTATCGTTATCCATGATTGGGATGCTGTGACTTGGATTTTCTATTTTTTATTTTTTGCTTAATTTTCTGAAATCTTCAATTTCGTCTTATTTTCCAGAAGCCTTCGACTAGATGAAAATGTAGTACTACAGGAACTGGCACGCTTGACTCCAGGATATGTAGGAGCTGATCTTAAAACTCTATCCAGGGAAGCGGCATCATGTGCAGTGAATAGAGCAGTAAATGGGTATGTTGTTAGAGAAGATATTATGTATTTTTTGTAGTTTCTGATTGAGATACATTCCTGAAAATGAGAATTGTCTCTACCATTTTTATATATTCTCATGATTTTCAAGGATATTCGAGGCAGCAGATGAGCATAAATATGGGGCGAAAAAAATCGAAGAAACCAAGTTAGAATTACAAAAAAGTATGAAATCGCTTTTAATTTTTTGAAAATTTCGTAAATTTTCAATATCCTAGCAGTAATCCTATATAGTTTCCTATAATCCGATTTGAATTATTTTTTAAGATACCGCAATGGTAGCGATTGAATAGTTATCATCTTGATAATATTCAACCATTAATAAAGTATTATGTATGAATGATGATTAGATGTTAAAAGTGAATAAAATCTTCAGTTGGTCATTTAAATGACAAACCCACGACATATCTGAATATATTTGTCTCAGTAAAATTGAATTCTTTACAGTAAGGCATGGAATTTTCGATTGTGACGTTATATTTTTATTCGCTAAATTTGATTTGATGCAGATTTCAAAATTGTAAATTATTTCAGTGCTTACTTGGCTAAAGTCATCACAGCAGTTGGATGAGACTAATTTGCAGAAAATCCGTGTAACGATGGAAGATTTCAATAAAGCATTGACACTGGTGGACCCATCAGCTAAACGTGAAGGATTTGCCACTGTTCCAGATATCACGTGGAATGATATTGGTGCGCTTGAAAACGTTCGTGAAGAGCTTAAATGGAGCATACTGGTACGTGAGTAAAGTGTAAATGTTTCAAATATCAATTCTCCATTTCATCAACGTTATGAATAGTATTTCCTTGATTTAGAAGAAATTCTGTAAGCATCGGAAAAGAATCTGTAAATATCAGTCCATAATGTCTTGGGATGAATAGTATTGAAATCTATTTTCTGGTTGCCTGGGACATTGTCCAAGTATTCAGATAACTTAAATTATTAGCTAAATTTTTACAGGTTCCTATCCAGCAACCTGAACTTTTTGGTGAATTTGGAATGGAAAGCAAGCCTCAAGGAATACTGCTATGTGGACCACCAGGCTGTGGCAAAACTTTATTGGCGAAAGCTGTTGCCAACGAAAGTGGCATGAATTTCATAAGTATCAAAGGTCCTGAATTACTAAGCATGGTATCTATTAATTTATTTTTGCATCATTATTATTTTAATAATATTGGTTGCAAGCTACTCCTGTTAAATCAGTTCCATAGAAGGTATGCTGAATAATGAATTGGATTGCATTTATTTAAAAAATTGTCAAATTTCTTAAAGTTTATATAAATGTTGTGCAGTATGTTGGTGAAAGTGAAAGAGCAGTACGAACCGTTTTTCAAAGGGCGAGAGATTCCTCACCGTGTGTTATTTTCTTTGATGAAATTGATGCATTATGTCCAAAACGAACGAGCAATGAGGTACATTCAGTTTTTTTGACTTATTTTTCAACTGTGTGCAAAGGCTCTTTCAAAAATTTCAATTTAATTTGATTTTTAAATGCCATATTCTAAATAAAATAGCGAAACTTGATATGTTTCATTTTGTCAATCTCTTGGTAGACGTATAATGATTTTCTTTTTTTAAGACAAGTGGCAGTTCAAGATTGGTAAACCAGTTGCTTACGGAAATGGATGGTATAGAAAGCCGGAAAGAAGTTTTCTTGATAGGAGCAACAAATCGTCCGGGTATGCCAGTTGCTATTTGCTAGCATATATTTACTTCAGAAATCTGGTTGTATGAGGGAGTGTAGTAGCAGTATCATTCGTGATTGATAATAATGTAAAAATATACTGTAAGATTTACTGTTTAATTTGTAAGCAAGTAGAAAATTCTGAACTATTTTATCAAGCTAAATTCAAGATGATATGACATTACTAATGTTTGATTTGGACATATATTGCAGACATTGTTGATGGTGCTATTTTACGTCCTGGAAGATTGGATAAAATACTTTTTGTTGATTTTCCAAATACAAAAGAGAAAGAAGATATCCTTCGTAAAATTACTAACGACGGAAAACGTCCTCATTTATCCGACGATTTTTGTTTTAGAAGTATTGTTGCAGATCCTGCTCTCGAGTGGTTCACGTATGTTTTAAAGCTTTTTCTTTAATCTCAGATTCTATTTTATTAGGTGATGATTTTTATCAATAGCATCAGAATTTTGCTTCGGAGTGATTCATGCAGTTTGAAGCTGTTGTTCTTATTCTTATTTTATTTGCTATCAATCTGAAAGCGTTCAGCGGTAAATATATTAGAAATTCATCCTACATTCATTTTTATAAAAATTTGTTATTTGGTACATACATATGTACCAAAATAATAAAGTTATAATACATTGTGATTACTGAATAATTATTATACATTTGAATTCTAGAGGAGCAGACATAGCAGCACTTGTGCACGAAGCGGGTATTATAGCTATGCAAGAAAGCATATCTGGAGACAAGACGGATGGATATCATCGAGTGACCATGAGACACTTCCAAAATGCTGCTCAACGAATAAGGCCATCTGTTCCAGAAAAAGACCGAATTGTTTATCAAAAGTTAAAGCAAATGTATGGAAAAGTGAAATCATTATAATTTTATGGTTAAATAAAATTGTTAAGGAAATAAACCGAAGTGAACGAACTACAATCGAAATATTTTCTGAACAGTACATCTGAGCGTATGGATAACTATGACAAATTGTAAATTTGGTTTTTTCTAATGTTTGTTTTAACAAATCTAGAAGTTGTTACTGTTATTAGGATTCATATATGGTGTAAGATGTTCTTTGTGCCTATTTTGAACTGCATATAAACACAAAAATCCAAAGAGTTCTGAAGAAAGAGAAAAAAGAAAAGCTCGATTAGTTACTGTTTCGCTTATTAGAAAATTATGAAATGTGATTTATAATGACCGTTTGAAATAGTCCTCAATATTTAGCTGATGACGTCACTAGCTGTTCCATAATACAGGCATGTCATGGTGAAATAATTCGCTCTCTTTAGACTTTTCTGACATTCAATTTCTTTAATTCAAACTTTGCAAAATAAGAAAAATGAAGGCCGATTTAGTTCTTAAATGATTGTTCAATTCAGTTGTGATAAAATTTAATTTGGGATCAGCCGTAGACTTTGCATGAATTCATAAATAGCAGATCAAATTCATTAAAGCAGAATATTTGGATCGAGCTTGAAGCATAATCCGAAGTAATTCTTGAGAAATATTGTCATCTATAGAGGAAGGAATCATTGCACGAGTGGGGAAGGTTCTGAACTTCGATAGTGATCTTTTTTATTTTCATTTTCCTTGATTTCCTAAAATATGCCGTTTTTCATATTTTTTATTTGAATCATGTTTCATATATCTTTTTTGCATAGTCATGTTATCCAGTGTTATCCATTTCAAAATATTCCAAATTAATACTTTAAAAATCATCGTAATATATTTCGGTATTCTTTTAAAACATCAATTTAATGTTCATAATTAAAATCTATAAAAAACTTCACCCTTCTAAAGCTTCATCAGATACAACATATTCATTTATTTCGCTTAATATATATCATTTTGCACTTATTTTAGGTATTTACATATATATCATTACCATTTCATGCTTGGTGCATGAAAGCAATTTGATAATGAGTTTGACGAAGAATATTCGGAATGAATTTATTTATTAATATCATTATAAGATGAAACAAACGGTGCTTCTTCATTATGCTGTAATACATCGATTTCGTATTTTTGATATTCGGATAAGGAGAATAAGTTAAAACTGAATAGTTATTTATCACTCAAGAATAAATCATCCTGAACAATTTGTGCTCTATTAAAAGTTCATTTTATAAGTATATTTATGTTAGAAATACTAAGTATATCCAATCTTCATTATAATTAAATGATTTGGAATGATTAGTTGATTTGAATTTTCTTAAATCTTAGCTTGTGGTACTTTCGAAATGATTTTCAAAATCGTTTGCATTTTATATTTATTGATGGTTCAATCTCATTTTTTAAATTAAATTAATTTAAAGTTATTACAGAATGTTACAATAAATTATACTATTCTTCAATATTTTATAATTCTGTGTGTAAAATTTTACAGTTAAACATTTTCATTCAATATGTCATCTTGTTGATTGACAGCTTCATTTAATGATGAATGTTTCAGATAGCGAAATTCTAAAAGTGAGATTTGATACGAGCCATCAGATTCCTTCATTCAATTTGTTCACTTATCGTAAGCTTTGAAATCATAAAATCAGCTTTCAAATTTATCTTAGACATTTGATATGCAATCTGTCTCTTTCCATTTATTTGAAACTTTTAGGAAAGATATCACTTGATGGAACTTGACATTGCTCAATTGCTAGTCAACAAGTTCAAACCACTAAAGATATATCTTTATTAAATTTTGAAAAATGTAATTTTTGCAATTTCAAATTTGATTATTATTAGAAAAAGATTTTCTCTCTCGTGTAACATTAAAAAAAAAAAAAAAGTTTATCACACAATAAACATATAATCGATGAATTTCTTTTACTGATAGTTTGCAAAAAAAAAAAAAAAAATTGTTACTGTAAAATTTTGCTTTCCAAATCAAACATTTCCCTCAATTTGTTGGCATAACAATTTAACAAACAAAATTGAGAAAGGACAATTGAATAATACTTATTGATGAATGTTTACCGTGGTGAATTGTTGATGTCGCATAGTTTTGCGAACCACTAATCTCTTCACGGTCATTGCCGATTATTTTGATTGGAAGCAAACTTGTGCATCATTTGAGATGTAACACTTTATGTGTACATCCCTTTTCAGAAAGTTACAAATAATCTTAACGTTTTGATCAATTGGTACCAGTGTGAGTTTTCTGCTGAAAATTCCAACATATGATATCAAATTATCAGTATTTAAGCCGTGATACCGAACTGATAACTTTAAATAGTTGCTACCAAACAGATGACATCAAATAAGTATTGATACCGAACACATGACATCAAATAGTTGATATCAAGAAGATGCCATCGAATAAAATTCTAACATTATTATATCAACTTATCAGTACTTGAAATGTAGTATCAAGCAGAAAATTTTAAATTACTGTTATCATGCAGATGACATCAAATAGTTGATATCAAACAGATGGCATCAACTAATGTAGTATCAAACAGATGATATCAAATAATTGATAATCAAAAAAATGACAAAAATAATTAGCATGAATTTTACGAATAATTGCATCATAGATTATGAAAATGAATAAAATATGTTTGATGTTTAAAATTGATTATTACATGTAAATACATGTAAGTATAATACTATCAAAAAAAAGTGGAAGAATTGAAGGATTCTCATAATTCAATAACAATCGGTATACTTCTGCTGAGGTAACATAAAGACCAATTTTTTTTTTTAAATTTTATCATTCGAAATTGCGACATATCATTTCCAATTTGAGATTCAATGAATTTAGACTGACGAAATAAAATGAAAATATTGGCCTTGCTGCTCATAAATAGCCCGCGGTGATAACATACTATCATGTATTTCGAAACTAAAATAAAAATGACCCAGAAATAGGCTTATTTGTCTCAGAAGAAGTTTCATTCTTATCATTTATAATTAACAAATTATCACAGTAATATTGCAGATATTATAAAAATAAGGAACATAATCGGAATAATTGGAATATCTGGATTGTGAAAAGTTTGAAAGTCATTTTGCAAGTAAATGCTACCAGAAGGATGATCTCATTGAGGCAGTTTCATGAAATTATTAAATTTTAAATGTATGACATCAAGAAAATGGATAAAAAGAAATAATATAAGATGGTGAAATATTTCATTAAAAATTAATGGTAAATTGAAGATTTTTAAAGTTCAGAAAGATCAGTAATAAGAAATTGATTGCAAATTAAGAAAATCAAAAATTGAAAGGACAAATGTTATGAGCAGTTTATTCCTACTATGAATATGAAAATAAGAATACATAGCAGAGTGATGTTGAAATTTATGAAAATTGTGTGAGCGGAAGAATTCGCAAATCTATATGGACTGGCTTCCATGTCATAGGTCGATAGTTCGTAATCTTTCGTTCTTAATTTTCCTAAAATAAAAATTTAAACGCATTTATAATAAAGGTAAGATTTAAAATCGAAACAAATTTATTCTAACAATTAGTGATAAAACGATATTCGCAAACGGAAGAAAAATGCTCGAAAGATGTTCGTAACTCACCGAACGATATTCTCAATTTATAGAGAAATTTAATTTAATTTAGCACAATTTTAAATCATACCGAAATAGCACTTTTCGATGCTTATACCGTAAACGTAACGACCCATAGAAGTATAGCCTCGCGTAAGTGGTTCCTCACGGATACATAACTTTCCATATTCTGTATCGTGTTTTAGAAACGTGAATAATACGTCAAGATCGGATGATTCGCGAAATTCAAATACTTGTGAACCTATCTGAGGTACAGTACCACCTTGTAATGTAGCGATTGTTCTATAAAACAAAGCATATAGTTAGTTTGTGCTATTTTAAATTTAACTTCATTATTCGATATAGATGTGAGAAGAATGAGTGAAGAGAAGAAGGTCTCTCTGAAGACTTTTTAGCTTTTCATATTATTGACATTAGTTAATTGAACTTTTCCAAAGTTCAATTATTCTTATCTGAAATTTGAAAAGGATAATCAAAAGTGATAAACACACTCAAGAATCAAGCTGTGAAAACACATATCCGTTTATTATCATCTTTTGTTAAATAAGGCCATCTGATAGATTGATTAGAATAATCGATATCAATATCATTTGAATTTTCAAAAAATACATTGATGAAAACTAAAAAATTTATAGTTAATGTTAGTATTAAAAATATTTTCAATATTTTTTTTTTTTTAAATCGAGACATGATTAAACATACGTCAAATATGATAAAAACAAAAGTTTACGTTATAAATCATCCGTCAAGTTACTTTTTTTTTCAATTTTTTGTTTATTAAATTGTTTAAACTTTCAAGAAATATTTCCTTTGAAATTTTATTAGGTTGATTTTCAAAGGCATTTAAATAATAAATTTTTCTCAGCCAACATTACCTTCATTTCCACTTTCACTTTCTTCAGAAGTATTTTAGGGAAAGTGTTAGTTTATTCTTGCTGTTGGATATTAGAAAAAAAGCAAAAAGGAAGAAAAAATGGAAAATTAATGCCTAACAATGAAAAAACATATTGTTTGAACCATTTTAAATTACTAATTTGCTTTGCTTTTTTGCTTTCTTTTTCCTGATTTCTATGAATTTTAAATTGTTTTTTTTCCTTTGGACCACGATTTTCCATGGATTTCAATAATTTTTAGTATAAATTAATTATTAATTATCTTCCAAAATGAAGAATTTTTTTTTAAATTGTACTTAAGAAGCAAACTGAAAGATAAATTATGGTATTGATTTGAAATTAATCAGATAAGAATGAGAAAGACAAATTAATAATTTGAATTTAAAAAACAAAAATTGCAAAGACCATATTCAGTTTTCAGATGTTAAAATTTGAAATTTTTTATAATCTAAAATTATAAAACCAACATTTTCTCGAAATTATTAACTTCACGTATATATTATTGAAAATTTTAACTTTATTGATGAACATGAAATGTTGATTTAAAATATGTAAAGTTAAGTTAATTTACGAAAAATTTATTTGATGAAATTGGCGCCCAAAAATGCTACATTGAATTTAATGAATTCAAATCCCAATTTAAATTTATTATGCATAACCAAGTCAGATACACTGAATTTTCTAATTTGTCATTCAATCAAAGTAGAACAAAACGGATGCATGTCACCGAATGATTCTTTCTTGAAAAAAGATGCGACAATTGATGCATTCCCTTATTTTTCGCATTTTTACATCAAACTACTGATTGATAAGATGAAATGAAAGTGTAATATAAGTGAAAGCTGTATCGGGTCGGCAATTCTCAAGGGTCGAATCATTGTCAACGATAGCGATAACGATCAGCCGAGCACCTTTTGGTGACATTTCTTATGGATTAATCTGACAACTTACTGTAGGATTACGATAAGCAACGAAGGAAGGCTATTAACCCGCTAAATCTAGTCATGAAGATGGATGCAAGACGGAAAAAACGATATCTAATATACGTCAATTTTCTCCAATTGATAGCAATGAGAGATAGCGGATAAAATAAATGATCGAGAAATAGATTGAAAGGATTGGAAATCTATTTAATAGTTTGCCGGAAAAATCACTTTTAAATGCAAAGAACTGAACGAAAAACTGTCGAAATGAATTGAAAATATCTATCCAGAAAAAAATAAACGTACAAACTGAAAAGGATAATTATCGAAATGAATTTGAACGAATTAAAAATCTCTATCCGGAAAAATTATTTTCAAATGGAAAAAGACAAACCTTATTGGAAAATTCGTATTAGAATGAATTTTGAATTGCATCGTAGTTGCCGTTATGTCGATCAATTCTACATCTTCAATTGTTGTATCCGCACTTTTCCCAAATCGATCCAAAGTTCGCAACAATCGGCAGTCGGTTCCGGTCGTTTCATTATGTCGATTGAAATTCTCCCATTCAATGCAAATATAATACCATGATCGTTCTCGTAGATCTGATAAGTATACCTAAATCATTAATGAATGAATGAAATAATTCAAATAATTAGTTAAATTTTAATCGAATTGATAATTTTCTTGAAAGTCAATAGACATATTTAGTCAAAAGCATTTATTCTATATCATATATGATGCAAATATGATGCCCACCTTTTAACTTCTGATTTTATCTTATAATTTTCATTTATCTTTATTTTTTATAATTTAATTTTTTTTTTTGGTATTTAATAATTTTAGTAGGAATTTGGATCTTTTGTGGATCGGAATAATAAAAGAATATAAAATTATCAAAATCATAATTCACTTTTACTTTTATTTCTAAACTATCAGTCGAAAATTTCAAAAGCGATTAAACAGATGACCTGTTTATCCTCTCGAATGCTATCAGGATAAAAAACTTTGCTAATAAGCGGTTCGCCTGATTTTAATGGAATTGCTGAAACGAATAATGTTGGAATTTGTGTTGGTGAAAGATGTGCATCTAAAAATGAATTCAACAGAACGATTCGAAAGCCATGCTTTGTCGTATCAACAAAATTTATTGCCCTGAAAGGAAAGATAAAAAGGAAATTATTTTTTTCCCAAGTTTAAAAAAAAAAAAAAATTGAAGTATTTTTATTTCCGAAACTATTAACGGATTTATACAAGGAATAAAATAGGAACGATTAATATTTGATATAATCAAAAAATTTTTCCTAAATTTTACTTTTGAAGAAGTTCTCTATTTAAAGAAAAAATAATAAAACGAAAAAAAAAACATTTTTCTCCAAATGAATGGTCAAAATCTAAACAAATATGTAATTAGAATTTGAAATCCAAAAATACAAAAAAGAATCCAAACTGCTGAAATTAGTGATTTGAAATTTGAAAAACTAAGAGAAAAAGTTTGAAAAAAAAAAAAAACGAACTTTGCATTGATGAATATCCGTTGGTACTTCGGATTACCGTAAACAACAGAATACAATACAGAAGAAAAAACAATTAATAGTTTAGGTATGAGGCAGATCATCCTGCTACATTTACGTCTCGAACTTGAATAATGTAAAAGTTTTCTTATCGAACAACATTTTCCAAATTATTTGCCAAAATCATTCACAAAGCAATTTAATACAAGTAAATTAGCTCTTGCATAAAAAACGAAAAATCAATCTGAAAATCATTTTTTATTTTAATTTATTTAATTTACTTCTATAACTTGAAGACTTGCAATCGTTGAGTAACAATAAATTTAGTCGTGAAATAATTGACGATCTGGGAATTTGCTAATCATTTGTATAAAAAAATAATCAAAATCACATGGAACTGCTGTTACTCTACCAAAAAATATGAGTGAAGTTTCAAAATTATTTCACAATTTCAAATTTGAGTAAACATATTCTTCGAACTTTTGTATCATGAAAGGCGTGAAATCATTCGTACGAAAGGCATTGAAGAAAGGCGTAAAATTGTAAAATCAACCTATTGACTTCGTACAAACACATCTGACCGATTTGCCACCTGCTGGGCTATTTCATAAAGCAAATTTTCAAAAGGGACTTTTATCTGTCTTAAAGCCAAAAGATTCCGTCCAATAGTTTGGTTTAAAACCTTTTTTGTATGAGCAAACCGATTCAGGATATTGTGTTCTCGACTTCCACAAGGTCATTTGATGCTACTCGATTATTTATTGTCATCCTACTAAGAACTATAGCTTCGCAAAATTTATGAAAACATTTGTTAATTCATTTCAATTTTTTTCTTTTCACAAAAAATTTTTTAGCTTTTTTATAAAATTTAAAGAATCGTTGAGAATATTTGTAAAAAAAAAGTGAGATTTTCGATAACTTTTCTTCTAAACAAAGCTTTTTTCCTAATAATTCGCTTATTTTACTTCAAAATCAAAAAAAAAAAAAAAATTCAAAGAAATTTCAATCTTGTCATAATTTGTTTCCTCCTACATTTCTCATCATCCTTACATGTTACTCCTTTTCTTTCCCGTTTAACGCCTGATTTCTTGCACCTTTGACCTTTTTTTTATTGCTTATCATGATCTTATCACATGTATTTTCCAAAATAAGTTATATAAATTAAAAACTGGGAAGAGTTATATATTTGAAATTTTATAAAACAATGAAATTTTCCATATTCATCCGAATTTCAAAAGAAAGCAATTCGATTTTGAAAGAAGTGAAAAATATAGAAAAGAAGTTGAATATAGAAAAGACATGCTGCATAGCTGGAAAGAAATTAGAAAGAAAAGTTTAGTTGTGGAAAATTTCGATTCAAAATTCTTCAACAATTTATGTAATTCTTTAATTTTCACTCATTCAATTTATGCGAAAAAGTTTGACGCAATTTACCATTTTTAATTTCGAATTCACTAAAGAAAATAGAAAATCGTTGCTGTTTTGTTCAAATTATGCGTGATTTAAAAATGCCATTAGTTTAGACAAAAAGCAACTATTGGCCAAATAAAGTTTTATTTGCCTGGCCAAAAGATATGAAAGATCGAAGCCAATAGCGGAAATTTTGATTTCATAAAAATGAGAGAGTGCAAAGCTGTAATATAATTCTCAAATTACTTTAATTAAAGGATGCGAGAAATTGACACCTGCCATTTTTACCTAATAAATCTAAGTTATGCAAATTTTTCTCGCCCTTCTTTTCACCCTCTTTACCTCTAATTATTTCAAGAAAGTAATTAAATTATATTCATTGATATTAACTTCCAAAATCAATTAATTGAATTTAGTAGCAAAAGATCGAAGTTCGAAATATAAAAAGAACGATAAATTGAGCTAAAATTTCAATTATCAAAAAGTTTTTCGGGTCATTCGACATATTACGGTGCAAAGATCTAAATGTAAATTAAAAATTAGGAATTTCTAAAAGGGCCTAAGGGCAGAACAACTTTTCAGCACTCTTTGCCAAAAGACTTGTTTCACATTATTGCTCAAAAGAAAATTTGAAAAGGATAACTTGACGAATTTTAGAAAGCACTTTAAAAAGATTTTTATAACGAATACTATTTTTCAAACTAATTTCACAAATGAATTCTCTCCTAATATATCTAAATTTTGTCACAACAAGAATCTTCTAAATTTGAAAAAATTTTCAACATATTTCACAAATTTTCACATCAATTGAATTTTAGAATAAAAAATTTATAAAACAGTTTGCAAAAAAAAATTGGAAATTAGATTAAATCAATATGCATGAAGATTTAGATGCAATAAATTGTCGACAGCAAATAATTAAATATTCCATCGTTCTTCAGCTTTTTGGTATCAAATTTTAAGTTAAGATGAAAAGAAGAGAGAAGATGAAATAAATAAATTAAGTCGAATCTCTATGGATTTAATCGTATAGAAAGATCACACACATTGCATTTTAAATCATGGAAAAATTTATAAAAGAAGATTGAATGCCAACTAAGGCCTTTTCAGGCCATTTCTTTTGTTGATTGGGCCCAAGGCCCGAAGTATCTATCAGCAGATATCTTCGCATATCATCTCTGGCTACAATTTGCATTGACCACTCAGCCATAATTTTATTTAACAATTCTATTCCTCAAGTATTTATGGTTTTGTTAGTTTATTGAAGAGCTAGCAAATCAAACTGAGAAAGTTGATTTTCTTTCTCATTTGCAAAATTAATTTAATCAACTATTCTTGAAAAGTTTAAAAATAGTATACGGTATATTATTAAGTATTTCATAACAAATTTAAATGAATTATTTCAAAATTTTTGCATAAAATTTCAAATTTACAACGAAATTTCAATTGTTTTATAGTAAATAAGGTAAATGAAGCATTTCATAGTGTTGAAACTGATTTTGAAATAAAAGTTGCGAACAAAACATAGAAACATTAATGCATTTTTCCCCCTCTCTCTCTCTCTCTCTCTCCTTCTTTTTCTTTTCTTCTCTCTCCCTCTCTCTCTCTCCCAACTTTTTTGTTAAATAAACAGCTCAAGAAAGAAGAAATTGCAAGTGTGACATAAAAAAGCGGAAATAAGCTTTAAGGAAGTGGGATTTAACAGCTTAAAAAGTTAAATTATATTATTGACTTGTAAAATAAAATCAAACTATTTAGCTTCTTTTCTTCTCTTTTCTCGTTCATTTTTACTTTTCCCTACTTTTCTTTTCTTTTTCCATCTTATATTAGAACCAAATCTGATCAAAAAATGTTTTTAAAATTTATAATTACGATAATTGCTTTTATCACCTCTTCTCTGTTCTCTAAAAAAAGATTCTTTATCATTTGATGATAAGACAATCTTTTAGATGTCACCAAAAGATTGGATGAATTTACATTTGGTCATTTGAACCGAAAGGAAAAGATGAAGAATTATTAGTCTTCCCATTTTACGATGGACAGATAAAAAATGCAAAATGAGAAAGTTTTTTGTTTGAATTGTCACTAAATGCTCTTAAATGAAATTGAAAATAGAATTGGGAATGATTAACTTTAAGCAAAAGGAAAACGAAAAAAGAAAAAAAATAACAATAATAAATGATTTTTTAATTTTGTTTACAACTATATGATATAACAAATAATTTTTGATTTGAAAAATGAATGAATTATTCGTTTTTTTTTTTTCCTTTCAAACTTTTTAACTCGTTTTAGCTTTTTGAATTCATTCAATAAATTAAAAAAGAATGGATTTAGATTTGATGACAGAGATAGAAGATAAAAGAATTTTTTCCACTTTGAATTTAATCCATGAAATGAACGAAATAAACTAACAAAATTTCTTTGACTTCGTTGAATTTAATAAAATAAGTATTTTAAATGCATTTTAAAGCATTTCAGACCTCTTTTTTTTTTAAAAAAAAACTTGAAAAAAGAATTCAATACAGATGTAAAGTTTTGTAGAGAAGAAATTTTTTCATTTTTAAGAATATATCAGAAGTTAATAACCAAATAATTTACTAATTTACATTTAAAGAAATATGAAATTGTAAAATTCTAGTTTAATTGTAACTGTAAAGTATTCAGCGTTCATTTCAAAATTATAAGCAGAAAAAAGCTGTAAAGTATAGAAGAGATGAAAAAATTAAACGAAAATATTGAAAAAACAATCAAATAGTAATGAAATTTACGTAAAATGAAATGAATTAAAAAAGAACTTGAATTATATATTAGCAAAATATTGGAAAATATAATATATCGAAATTAATATATGCAACTAATGATGAAAAAAAATTAATCGTTTTTGCCTATTTCAATATCAATTTTCCTCATTAAATGAAAATTTGTGATAAAAAATAAATCATATCAGTAGAAGTTGCATGATAAATTAGTAAAACGATGTGATGATTATTGTCATACAAATATGTTCATCCGTTTTGTTGCCTAATAAAAATTATTTCAATTTTTAATAGAGTCAAATTTATTCATCGATAATTAACTTGAACAAAAAAATGGAAAGAACTTTTCGAAAAAATTGAATAACTAAAATTTAAAACTAAAATGAAACAAAGCTGGAATTCAAATAATTGATATTATAATTATCAAACGAACGAGATGACAAATAAAAGTCTTTCCCAGAAGTGAGAATAATTTAGCTTATACTAAGTCAATAAATGCATGTAAAATTTAAAGATGAAAGATCAAAAGGAGACTAAATGCTTGAAAATTACCTAAATCTAACAAAACCGATTGACATTTATTACAATTATAATTTAACTAATTCATACAAATACCTAAATAAATTACTCCAATTTTTTTTTTATTGAAAAAACTCTCACAAAAAAATAAAAAATAGAAATTAAGCAGTTAAAGTATTTTCTTTTTTTTTTAAATGTAATACTTAAAATGGTATTAAATTGAAAATATATTTTAAAATCAAAGTAATTTGCAGTTTCGACGATAAATAATAGTAATTAAAAGGATGGCAATTAACGATAAAAGTTTTTGTTGTGATGAACTGAAGGACAGTTGAAAACTTTCTATCAAAATTTTCATTACATAAACATACTTTTTAGCTCGATATCGTTTAGCAATTTTTCGTTATATTTTATTTGAAATTAATGCAAATTTGATCGTCCAACCATAAATTTATGGAAAGATGAAAAACTGAAAGAATCTTTCTTCTCATACTAATTACTTTCTCTTCAATTGCTACAGCTACTTTCATGATAATTTGATTTTCCTTACCAATGATTAAATTATGATAATTATACGTATAAGTCACTCTTATGAAACAATGTTCAGTAAGATTCCTTTTGGAATGAATATAAATTGAATTATCGATAGGAAGAAGTAACATTTAATTTAATTTTTCATTCAATAATAAATCGAAAAGGAAAGAATTGTGATTGAACAAATATAGTATATGTATATTGGAAATGATTTGACAAAATAATAATTATCTTTTCAAATATTTACTTTCAAATTTTATATTTCAAAAATAAAACTATCATTCTTGTTATTTTTTATAGCAGCAAACTTTTCTTTCAATTTTTGTGAAATATTAAAGAATAATTTATTAAATTTTAATCTATCAAATAATATTTTGCATCGATTAAACTATGAAGGAATCAATAAAATTTTGCAAAATTAAGTTTAAAATGCTCGAAAATTTGGTTAAAAGAAATATGCGCAATTTTATAAAAGACGAAGAGAAAACGTTATTCCAACTTGTCAGCTTAATGAGTCAGCTTAATGTATTTATTGATAAAAGAGGGTTATAAAGGTGGGATATTACTATCGCATGCATTTTGTAATGCATAATTTATCTAAACAGATAAGGTGTAACGTTTTTAATTAAACCTGATGAAATTAATGAAGAAGTAAAGGGAGCAAATGAGACAGATGTTTAATCCTGTGAAGATTGGCAAATTTGTGACAAAAACGAACGGAATTGTGATAAAAGGCAAGAGAGGTGAATTTCATTTAATTAATGCGACTCAGGAAACGGGAATGGAGAAAGGCAAGAAATTGAACCTGAAAAGAATGAAAAGATAAATCGGAACAGCAAAAGATTAGGAAAAAACGGAAATTGAAAAGACGATTAATTAACCGTCTGTACAGGTAAATCGACGGTTAGCTTGCAAATCTTGCAGCTGCATTTGAAAAAAAAAAAAAAAAAAAACAAACGATATGGCAGCTAATAATAATGTCACGCTGTACAGCAGGTTAGTTTGATTAATTATGCGTAAATTACCGTCAACTAATTAATCAAGACATAAAACATAAACATTTATGCAAATTTCATTTAAATTTGAAATTTAGCAATCATTTTACTACAACTTCTTTTTTTTTTTCATTTAAAAATTTGATTGAAATTTCTAAGAAAAATAAATTCTGATTTCTTCAGCTGCTTTTCAATGATTTATTTCATCGGTTTTGTATGCATTCTAATGTTTGTTTCATTTCCATAGTTATGCCCGAATATTCCAGTTTTTTTTTCTGGCATATATCCAAATTTATTCAATCTCAACATGAATATAATTGAACTAAAATTGTTTAAAAAAAGATTAACACAATGATCTATTATGATCTTCTATTTCTATTTAGCTCATTTATTAATATTTTTCATGTATTTTTGAAAATATTTATATTTCATTCATGTAAAATTGCATAAATCAAAAATTTTTTCCATTCAATTTTCTTTTTTTGATTTTAAAGTTTGAAAATTATCCAAAAATAGTAATGTAGGGCAAGAAAAGGAAAAATTCACTCAAAATTTATTTATTAAACCAAGCAAATAATTTCATTCTCTATTTAAAAAAACTAAATATTTCTTTATTTCATCAGTTAATATAAAATGCATTTGTTCGTCTGTTTCTATTTTCAAATGAAATTTTCTTTAAATAAAATTTCATTTCATACGAAATTTCATTTTTATTCTTATTTCGACAAAACAACAAATAAGATTGCTTCAAATTATCAATGCATTGAATTAAAAAGTTCGCCATCTATCACAACTTATGCTAATAACTATTTTGACATATTTTTCAAAGCAAAATTTTTATTTCACATGCAAAATAACGAAAATGAATTACTAGTGATTAATTTATCTTTAATCATGATTCCTTATAATATTTATATATCACAATATTATCGATTTTTTCCATTTAATTTCATCTACAATATTATCTTGTTATTTTTGTCACCATTTTCGCCACTTTTGTCACAACAATATTTCATAATTTCATCATTCTTTTGTTATTTTTTTAATTATCAAATTTGATTTCTAATTAGGAATTCCTAAAAATTTAGCAAAAATTATTCCTTATCTTCTTCAGCTGAAATACAATTTCATTAATGTATGCTATGTTGTTGTGTTTCAATGGTTTTGTTACTTTAATCCTACCTATCGCCTAAAAAAGTTTTAAAATTACAATATTTGTTGTATTTCGGAGATAAAATTTGACAAGATGCTGAATGGACATTTATGTAAGTTTAAATATAACCGCCATAATAACAACTATCGTCATCACTAATTAATTAAAATGTAATTGCTATTATTACAACCGTTCTTATCACTTACTAATTATATTGTAATAATTTTTGTTACAATTACTGTTATCATTAGTGTTAAAAAACTCATCATATGTAAACATCGAATTCCCTATTGTAAGCCAAAATTGCTCTATTTTCATCATATTAATAAAATTATAAACAAATTTTCCAACGTTATAAACAAATCATCCGAAATTAAACAAATTTTATAGGACTTTGTAAACAAATTTTATAGGGCATTATCTTAGTAAAGCATTACAAATAATACTTGTAAAGCTTGCAAATTAAGTTTAAAATTTAAATAAGAAAAGATAAATAATTATGCTAGAGAAGAGCTAGAAAAGTTCTAAAATTTTAAAAACTGTATTTTCGAGCAAAAATTTGATGACATAATAAAAAAATATAAAAAGTAAGCTTTTAAAGGACAAACAAAAAAAAAAAAGCGAAAAAAAAATAGCAAATTCACACCTGAAAGAGAAATTTTTCAAATTCTTCGATTTAAAAAATGAAACGAACTCTGAACTTTTCAGCATCCATTAAAAAAAATAATGTCCTATCTTTTTTATTATACTTCAAAACACAGAACGAGAATGAATTGGAATAATTCGATAATATAAATGAAAAAGTCTTCAAAAAAAAAATGTGATGAAAGATTCTCACCAAAAATGTTTGGATAAATGAAATCTAACCTTTCAGCATGGGAATAATCTTTCTGTATTTCAGTGTGCAGAAGTAGCTAAAATACTTCTTAGGCTATTAGAGAGAAAATATTTAATTTCCTAATAAGGTAAAGTAATTTCATTCAATATCAGTTAACCAAGTTGAAATCTTTTGTCGTAAATGTTGCGAATTACTAAATGATTATTTGCGAATGAGTAAAGAAAGTGGAAGATTATGATTGTTAATTTAAAAATTGTTGGTAAACTTGAAAGGGAGAAGTGGAACAGACGTAATAAGCCGAGTTAAGGACGTGGTATATAATATGCTAATTTCTTCGAAAATGTCCCATAACAATCAACTACTTATGCTAATAAGTGTGTATACTCGAGCAAGGTCATTGCAACTGTCATTTTCATAAATCACTTCCAATCCCTCAAATAAATATCACTAAACAATGGAGCATATTTACTTTCATATGTAAATCTTGCTCAAATTTGAAGATTACCTCTTCTGAAATGAATTAAAATAGAAATGAATGAAAGGAGAAGAAGACGAAACTATTTGAAAGATTTTTGAATATTTAACGAAACAGCAGCAATTAATTAGAGCCAAGAATTGATTGCACTTGTGACGAATCGATGAAATTAATTCTTCCTAAGGAAATGTTGAAAAAAATTGGAATTGAAAATACATAAAATAAGCTTTAAAAATTCAAAGACAGTATAAGCACTTAAACAAATTGATTAACTATATTCCATGTATTAGATGAAGTTTAAATTGAAATATTTTTTAAAATTAGAAAACTAAAAAAAAAAAATCCGATTTTTCTTCTTTTTTGGCGACATACTCTGTCGTCTTTATTCTATAAACAAATAGCAGTTTTAGCATTAACTTCTACAGTAATTCGAAGTCGAATAATACGGCGAAAAGATCAAAACAAAATGTCGTATTTACATATGAGTGACAGCAAGCCTAACAATGATTTATGACTTTTAGCTAACTTTTCGCACTCTTTATTGCTTTCTCATTCAAAAAGTTGAAAAGAAGTAGAGAAAAATTAAATTAAATTTTAGTTGCACAAGATTAACAATTGCTAGATCACTAAAGATTTGGCAGTAAAATTGAAATTTGGCAATGAAATTTAAAATAGTTAAATCTTCTGAACCATCAACCATTATCCGTAGGGACATTTTTTTTTTTTATCCCTTTCTTTTTTTTTGGCAGTATTTTAATGAGTTTCGAAAACTAAAAAGTTATCTCTCGTCTTATTAGCTAAAGCTACAATTTCGCATAATACAAAGAAAGGAAAAAAGAAATTAAAGGAATTGCTGCAATCATTATAAATTGTTTAAAATGCAAAAATTAAAAAAAAAATCAAAATTACATGACATTAAAATTTTACTTACAAAACGTTTAATACTATGTAATTTTAATTTTTTTCTTTAAATTGCCCAAAATTATAGTGTTGACTAAATTATACATCTATCTGTTTATTCAGCTTCTCATATATTTTCAATGAAAATATTCATTAAATTCGAAAATAAATCATGTCAATTCACTTTTTTTTTTCATCTAAGCTTTATTAGTTTATTGCAAAATAAACGAATATAATTTTGAAATATTCAAAAAAATGTATTTTTACTTTAGCACAATAATTATATATTCAAATATTATATTGAATCGAATAAACTATGTCCATTTCTTGGTTTTTAATAAATTTTAAATACATTGATTTGAATGTATAATTTTAAACTTTTGATTTAAATTTATGATTTTAAACTTAACATCGAAACTTATGATGGTATGTTACCTGGAAAGGAATACATAGAAACAAATTAACTTTATTTTCATTTATCCAAAAGGATTGTTCTAGCCGAATGGTAAATTTACCTTGATAAAGAAGTGAAAGGATGATAGCAGGTGCTAATCTTCGACCTAAATCAAGTAGAAAAATCCAAGAATCAAGTCATAGTTCATTGCAAAAAGTAAACAAAAACGATGAACAAACAGAATTCTAGTGATGGTTACGGTACAGGTAAAAGTGACAGGACAAACCAATATGTGAGAGTGGTAAATATTTCCAATGGGTAAAAATGCTGTCAATCAAAAAATTTCATCAATATTCGAAGCTTTTTCAAGACATATAAGTGATTTTTCATTTTAATTTAAAATTTTCGATTAAAATTTGAGTTTAAAAAAATTTAGTACAATAATAAGTTAAATCGACTTTTTTTTTTCCAATTAAAATTTTGCACTCTTCATAAAATAAATTTGAACAATAAGTAAAATGTTAGTAGAAATAGGAAATTGGAAATTTAATTTCCCTTTTCCATTTGTTTCAAAAAATAGAAATGAAAAAAATAACTCTCTCCTCTTTTTAGATTTGTTACGAATGAAAGTAAAAAAGAAAAAAAAATATGTTGAACATTGATAGGAATTTTGGAATATTCTTTGCACGGTAATGATTTCTTTTAATTGTCAAAGATTATATTAAATTTAATTTCAATTGCTGCTAGTTTTTTCTAGCATCTTTTTCACTGAGCTACAGTACCACTGATAACGATTTTTTTCTCTTTTTCAAACAAAATTTACAATTTTTCAAATTATTACGCCTAATTTATGGACACAAATGGATTGCTGTATATTTTGTCAAAATATTTTATCATTTTATGGTAATCACTAGCAAATTATGTCATAGTTCAATAAAATTATGAAAAATGTCAAAAAAAAAAAAACATTATCCAATAACCATAGCAACTGTACTTGAAAATTATCAATCAGTTCAATTTTGGCATAATATTTTTGCAAAATTAATTTAAATTTCGGCAAAATATTTTTATAAGATGACAATAACAACTATGCATTTGCAAATTTATAAATTAGTTTAAATTTTGATAAAATATTTTGTTCCAATGACAATAACAACAATCTCATTGTATAAATTTATAAATTAGATAAAATTTTCGTAATTTTTTCAAATGGTAATCTTTATAAGAATTTATAACTTTAATATAAATTTTTAGCAAAAATTTAATTTGACTGAAATAAACACACATACTACATGAATAGCATTTGGAAAAAAAGAATGGAAGTAAAATGCGCGAAAATCTTAGAAATAAAGCAATTGTAAAGTAAACATAAAGGTCATCCTATCAAATATTAGGGGGATAGTTTGGGGTCAGCGGTAAGAACAAAAGTATGAAAAGGAGTGAAGAGCATCACTTGCATTACCTGGTGACACATCAGGTAATTAATTGATGGATGTTTTCAGAGGCTATCTTACTTCAGAAACAACTCCAAACTCTCTTCTTCAACTCCATTTTCTCCTCCTTCCATGCACACTTCAAAGATAAATGAAGCAACCTGAAGAATGGACGAATGAAGAGCGGAAGATGAAAAGCGATGGAATTGAATGAGTGGACATTTGAAAGAGTCAATATTATCCTAATGATTCATAACGGACAACACTCATCTAATGGATGGAATAGTAATGCTATTTCCATAATATATTTAAATATGAGCTCATCCCGAATATAAATGTATAAATTTTTATTTCAAACATAGTTAATATTGATTGATTTTTCAGTTATAATAATTGCAACATTCGGACATTGATTCAATCGATTTTGATGAATAACCGATTTAATTATGACGAGAAATAGGTCGAATATTTTTAATGACAAAACAACAAATATAATTTCAAGCAAATGAAATATATTATTAATTACTAATGAGTGAGTTTATTTCAATACTCAATAATACTAATTGCTAGATGTAATGATTAAATCGACTTCAAAAAACAAGTGATTTAGTTATGATAGATAAATAGATTGGATAATTTTAAGCAAAAGAACTTATTAAAAATTATTAAATGAGCAAAATAAATAAAACATTTATAATGAGCATTTTGATTGGAATTTTGAAATGATGTTGACGCAATAATTTTAGGCATTAATTTTGACGAGTTGGTCCCGGAACAGAAATAAGCCAAGTAATGAAAGTTTCAAAATGATAGTTCTGTCAGTGTTATACGAATAAAGCATCAGTTGCTAACAGCTCATCATAAACTTTGGTAATAAAATGCAAATTTGCCATTGGCTAATTAGCTTTCTCATTTGCTCGTTCAAAAATTTTTGCAAATAAAAAAAAAAAAAAAAGTAAAAATCATTTTTTTTCTTTTGATTTTCTTTCATTATTTATTCGATTTCTATTTAATTTTTATAATAAATAATTGAAAAAATTTATTTATTCATTCGTCTATCCGTAGGAGTAATTTGCAGTAAAAAATGTCTTCTTGCTTCAAATTGTCATGCCCAAAACAAATAAGATTAATTTACATTATAATAAAATATCTTAAATATAAATTCAATTCGGATTTCAAGTTAAAAATTTTATATTGCATGAGTAAGATGCAAACGGTGAAATAGTGCATCTTGTAAATAAGGTATAGATTTGGAAGAAGAAAAAGTTGTTTAAAAAAGGAGAAGAAGAAGAAGAAGAAGGATGAAAACGATTTAAATGTGAAAAATTCTTTCTGGCTAAATTGTCCTCATTAAGACTAATGGAGAATACAATACGCTGTTCCTCTTCACATTTTATAGAAAATTATTCTTGCTCTAAATTCTCCCTCTTCTTCGAATTTAATTCAGTTTTCCAAAAATTTCAATAAAATTGACAGAAAAATGACAAAATTTGTTTAGAAATTATTTTACTAACGAAATGACTGATAAGAAAGCCTAAAATAGTTTAACATATTCTCCGATTGAATTCACGGCGACAATTTCAGAATTGAACTGCGAGCCTTCTGAAATTACTCTTCTTAATCACTCATTATCATAAAACCAGCCTATTCCTGATAGCAATCTATTAAATAAAATAAATCATCAATACGAAAATAAAATAAAGCAATAAAGGTGATGTTTATTCGTATTATTATGATTATTATTATTATTATTATTATTATTATTATTATTATTATTATTATTATTATTATTATTATTATTATCATTGTTATTATTGTTGCGCTAAACATCAAAAATAATCAGGCAAACAATCTGACATAAAATAAGAAATAAATTTGCAATGATATAAGAAATTGATCTGGAATGAAAGAAAAAAATTAATCTGAAATGATGCAAGAAATTAATTTGAAATAATTGTGAGATCAATTGCAAACTTTGTTGCTAATTAAGGAAAATGATTGAAAGCTTTAAAATTGTTTAATCAATTGAATATGCTAAATCGAAGTAATGAAAATACAAAAAAAATATTGATATTCGTGCAAATGATACAATTCAAACGATAACAATATTTTAGCCAATCACGACGAATGTCATCTTTGCATGCCTAATCAGAAATTGTAAGTTCAATATTCCAGTGGGATTTGAGCTAGGCTGATTTTGATATGAATAAATTTTTAGCTGTTGGCTGTGTCAAAAAATTCCCTTCTCTTGCTGACCTTAATCATCTTACTGCTTTCCCGCATTACTTTCCTGGAAAAAGAACTCTTAAATGCAAGATTAAAAAAATAATCGAATTCTATTTTATTTATACAATAAGAAAAAATTCAAAACAAATTTTGTTTTTTTTCTGATAATTTTTTTAGTTTTGTTTTTGATAATAAGAATTTGAATGTTCTTTTTTTAAATAGTATTTCTACATTAAAAGGTGGACAAATTGAATTTTGAAAAAGTTGAAATTGCAAGATTGAGAAAGAGTAACGAAAAAAAGAAGCAATTATAATGCCCACTAACAAATTTTTTTATTTTTCTCTTCTTTTTTATGAATTTTTTCATTTTACAAGAATTCAAAATCATTAAGCTAATGCAGTTTCAATAATTATGGAATAGAAATAATGAAAGCGTTAAAGAATTATAAGTAATAAGTTTATATTATTACTATTTCCGAACAAATTCATTTTGAAAATTTATTTTTTCAAAATTTGCATCGAAAGAATTGTAGAAGTATGTGAACTATTGGTTACTATATCGAATCACTGTTTATTCATTTTGAATTATCCACTCATAAATAATCACTATTATTATCATTCATCTATTATCAAACACATTCTCTTTCGTTGCTTAACTGAAAATGAAATTTTGTGTTAATGAAATAATAATAATGATGTAAGTGATATGGTAATAATGATCATTACAAACAAAAAAAAAATGATTATTGTTGTTGTTGTTGCTGAAGCTCGATGATGATCCTTCCGCGGTTCACCTACGGAATCTTGTTACGAATCAAGCAAGATATCGTGAAAAAAATTGAAATGGCAAAAATAACTTTCTATTTGATTATTTTTTAATTTATAGTTTGAAAATTACAATTGAATGAAAGTAAACTCTGAAGCGGTTATCGGAAGCCTCAATGTTCATATTTGTTGGTTTCATTGAATTAAAGACGAAAAAAAAAAAAAGAATGACAACTTTTAGTGAATGATTCGAGTAAAATAGGATTAGTTACGATGTTTTCTAAGCTTATTACATTAATGCTCTCTAGATTAGCTATCTATCAATTTCAAAAATTCCTAATTCATCCGCTCTCGATTGTTTCATTCAACCGGAAACTAATTCCTTTTTTCCTCTTCTTTTTCCTGCTTAATCTGTAATTGCAATAAATCACATAAGAATGATCTAAAATTAAATCAAAATGCATTACAAATGATTTGAATTCGGTTTTTGTCTATAGGGAATAATATCAGATTATTTAACCGGAATTATATTGCTTTGAAATCATAAATGTTCATTTGCATGAGTCATAGTGAAATTAAAACGAGAAAAATAGATTATAATTATTGGAATATTTTTTATTAATTCAATTTTAACAATGCTTAAAATGAATTGAATTTGATAGGTTGATTTTGATATAGCATAATATTTATTCATCCGTGTTAACATAGCTAACAATTGTAAATTGATCGTTTGGCTAATTATTACGGTAGTAATAAAGATAGAAGATAAACTAATTTAGTTGAATAAAAACTTTAAAATTCATTTTAATTTCAGTTTTATGATAAATATCTCAAATTTTGCCAATCATAAAAATTAAATTTCTTTTTTTTCTTTTTTAAAATAATGATTTGTTTTCGTTTTTATTAAAAATATTAATTATTGGCAGATATTACCACTTCATAAAAATTAAAGTTTACAACTTGCAACTTTAAAAATTGTGTAACTTGCAGATAATTTTACAATATATAAGAATGGCCTTATTAGAAAGGATTTCGTAATCCTTTTACTGCACATAAAAAAGATTTAATAAATAATTTAATCATAAAAAAAGGTTTTAATTTATTGCTTAATTTTATTTAATATGTGATCGTACTCATTTCTCCAAAATAAAAGTTGAAGTGTTTGAATGAAAGGAATAAATTTACTGCTTTTCAAATCTTATTTAAATGCTCAAAGTTTAAGTTTTGATTTTAATTAATGCCTGAAACAAATTAATAGGCTGAGAGCAAAGGTTAAATTTTGCAAATGTACACTAATGCTACAGCTTTATATCATTAAAAATTTTTTAAACTATTCATTATTAACATTTCAAAGATTTCTCCAACTATTTTAATATGATGCCCAAAAGTATGTTTTCGCTACACAGTCATTAACTTATGTTTTATTTCATTTTCAAATGAAATTCATTTTGAAATTTCGCTACGATTCACTAAAGTCCCTTTTGTTCTTCTCTCACAGTTTCCAAGATTAACTCTGATTGGTAATATTAGAAAAAGTTGTAAAGTTTCAAAGTTTTTCTTGTTATATATGAAAAAAATAATAGATCTTTGTGATTAGTGCACGATTTTGAAAGCAAATAATTTTCAGCTGTTTAATTTTTTAAAGTTTGACGAAAGTTTAGTTCCATAGCAAATATCATTTACTGCTAGCCATATTTGTATTTATGATCTGTCTTTTTCTAAAATAACAAAATAAAGGATTATAATTCAATGCCCTCAAAAAGTACCTTATGTTTGAATCCTTGAAAGAAAGATTTCCTCAGCCGTTACATTTTTATCAAATACAAATTTAAAATTAACTATAGAAACATTCTCAAAGATTAATATATATATAAATATAAAGATATCTTTTACAATTTAGAATAAAATGTACATTGTTAATAAATTTTCCGTAATTATGCAAATTTTGCATTAATTTTTTAATATTTCAAGCTTTGTATCTTATGTATATATATATGCATTCGTTTCATTGAATATTATTTATTATTAAAATTTAATCCTGTAAATAATTATAAATTTGGATGATAAATGTTTGACACATATTACAATTAATGCAATCGTTCCTAATGAGTATATAATAAAATCAAATAAAATTTTGAACTATTTTATCTACAAATATTTGAAAGAATTAATGATAATTAAACAAACTTTGCATTTCCAATTAAGAACTCATCTTAAAATGTATTTGCAAATGATAAGTGATCAACCCATAACATCCCATATCTCCAACTAATCATCGATCTATGGTCAATAGTTTCAAATAATTAAGCGTGAATTATCCATCTAATATTTCCCACCTTTTAATAAGTAGTCTATTTCATGTCAGTGCATACTTGAAAAAGGCAATATTTCAAATAGTTAAGATTGTTTTCTCAGTATTTTAAACAATCTAATAGTCTTCATTTTCTGAAACTACAATGTATTTTCGAATAGTCATTAATGAATCTTATAGTTTAGAATAATTAGGAAAATTCTTTTATTACTCATAAATTCATTCAAAAATGTAAAGGCAAAGCATATCATATGTCATCTTAACCTGGTAATTTACTTGCAAAATTTCATGTTATATGTTTTTGTCGAGAATTTGATAAGAATATTGTCTGTTAATTAATGGGCCTAATTACTGCCTGTTTTTTTCTAAATTTTGATTTTGTCTCCAAAAGCAATTATAAATTTCAATTATTATGAAGTAATTCATTTTTCTAATAATCTGTTTCGAATCATTTCAAATAGAATTTGATTCTAATTATTATGTTCTAACTTGGAAAAAAATTTCAATTTAACAAATGATGCGATGGATTGTTGCGCAAGGAAAAATCTTCACATCATTCACCTAATATTTTCTGAAAAATTATATTGAGACTTCGTCAACTTAATCACTTTTTTCTAAAAAATTATGAACAATGTTAGGAAAAAAACAAGAGCGAAGCACAAAGTTCATGCATAATTTTAAATTCAACTTCAGAATTTTAATTTTAAGTTAAAAATTTAAAAAATCATGCCAATTTTGAATTACATGTCATAAAATTTGTTTGCATCTCTTTGAAAGCTCCAAAATTCAATTTTTAGATTGTTCAAATTGAATTTACGGATAATTATGTATTCTTATCAATTCAAGTCAGTATTCGGGAATTCTGACATTGTTACAAATTTTTCTGTTTGCAGTTTTTATAATTATCAGTGAATCATTTATTGTGTTAAAGGACAAGTAAACTTAACAGATAAGCTCATTTTGGTTGTTGTAGATTATACTGCATTATAAAAACATGTAAAATTCAACTTCATACTTTGAATTCTGTTTGCATGTCAATAAGATTTGAATACTATTGGCATTCTTTTTTTGAAATATTTTTCTGCAAATTATTTTAAAATTATTAGCATATTTCATTTGACAATAATTCTCAAATCCCTTCGTTGCATTGCAATTTTAACATTTCACTTACGCAGCAGTAGAAATACTTTAACAACAACAAAGTTGTAAATTAAACATATAGTGTGAAAACATATTCTCTTGTTCTAACTTTGCCAACTTTACAGCATTTGTAATTCCAGATGATAGCTTAGAGAAACAATTAAACCAATTCTAATCTGTTCGATTATTTTCATTCATTCAAATAATTCAAGTTTTAAAGTTATTATTATTACGATACATCTGGTGTATCAATTTTATAATGAGAATTCAGATGGTACAATGCTTAAGCATTCAGATGTCGTTTTATAGTATCAGTAAATAATGCATAAAAAATACGAGTCAAAGGTCAAACTATACCAAAAAAGGTTATTTGTTCAGGAAATTTTGTGATAATCAGAATTTCTTTTTCATACGTGCAATTCAAATGCGAATTTTTCTAAAGAAATATTACTTGAAATATGTAAATAATTTTTTAAATTCAGTATACTACTGATCAGTCTGATTTTATTCTTAAATGCAAAATTATTGCTGAATTGATAAATACAGCAAAATTATTAAGTAAGTTGTAGGATACTGTATCATCTATTTATGAATAAGATTAAACCGTAAGAGAAAATTGAATTTTAAAATGAGAGAAAATGACTCAAAAATAAATCAATCGTATTGTACATAGATGCATTTATAAATTATTATTACATGTAATATGTTTTTGTTTTCAATTTTTTTCCCTTTTTTCCTTTTTTTTTGCAACTATACGGAATTTTCTCGCACAAAATTTTCTTGATTGTTTGTTAAATAATCAATAATAAATACTTTTTTTTAAATCGTAATTAAAAAAGTGGAAAAAATTTTTTACACTTTTGCTCTATTTACGATGTTATATTAATATAATCACTGAAAAGGAAAATAACATTAAAAGGAAAGAGTTGGAAATTGTGTGATTGTAAAATTGTATATATTTAACAATTTGATAAATATGTATATTATAAAAACTAAATGAATGCGAAATACCAAATTCATTTTTTTTATTTCTAAAACTAATCGAATTGCTAAACAAATTTATGTACAACATTTGCTGATTTAAAATAAGAAATTCATTTAATTTTTATGCAAAAAAAAAGCTTTTTCATTTTTCTTTCGTTTTTTCAGTCTCAGCATTTTTTCAATTAATTTTGCTGTTTTGCAGCCAAATAGAAAGTTGAAGTTCTATTACTATTTGCTATCAATACTATCATTCCTGCGATCTAGTCATCTTGGCTTATCTTATCCATCGTTATCTTTTCTTAGTTGAAAAAAAAAAAAGAAGAACAACTAATATCCCAGGAGAAAAATTGGAAAATGCAAATTCAGAAATTATTTTCAAAAAAAAAAAAATACATCTAAAAAGCATTAAATAGCTTATTTCCGGTACATCTGATCCCGTCATTCCACCATTTCTTTTCAGATAAAAATACGAGAAACTTATCCGGAGCACAAAATCTCTATAATTTTAAATGTTAAATCTATAGATATTATAGCAAACGAAATTTGCGATTAATTAATTAAGAATTTCAAAAAGATTCAAAAAAGGAAGCCACACAACTTTTTACCGTATCACTGAATAACTTTTCATGATTAAAACATCTGGCATCATCATATCAGTCAATGATTTCAATGTGGCGCCATTTGTATTTATGCAAATTAGAAAAGAATTTGTCGGAACTTTTTACGTAGTAATTAGCAAGAGAACATGTAATAAATGAAACACTATAAAAATTTTATTGCTTACTTCGTTGTAGAATACCATAAAATGACCTTTCGGCTAATTCAAAGAGTAATCTTTTCCGACAGCTGCTCATAAATGCTTATTATATAGTGCGAGAATTTGCACATTTCTAATTTGGTTTGGGTTCTATATACATTCAAAATATATTAACATTTTGGCATGAATATAAATTGCAAAATGCAAAAAATGCATGCCGAACTTCATTTCGAAATATGTTTGATTCAATGTCAGAAATACTGTCAAGCAAATTCATGTTCCCTTCTAGTTGATTAAAGCCATTGTTTACATAATTCTTAGCCAAATTTCAATATCAAATTGGTCATTCTAACAAAATCTAATTTTTCTTGATATCGTATAGTTTAACATTCTCTCAAATTCAATTTGAAACAATTGTTTTCCGGATAAATTAGCGAATTTTCCCAAATAATCCAAAATTCAATTATTTGAAACAGCAAAGCGAAATTGTCAGTAAAATTTGATAATCATAAAATGAATACGTACAGAACAGGAAAGATCTGAAATATATTCCGAAGATGGTTGTAATTTGTAACCAATTTTTACAAGAAATTATTATTTCCGTTAAGAACAATCATTCTCTCCGAATTAATATTATTAAATTAAGTGAAAAATTTTTTTTAAATATATAGCACACAAGCCATTGTAAAAGGAATAATCAGGAAAAGGAAGTAAAAAAAATCGGTAAAAAAACAATTATTGTTTTTCTTCTTTAAGGTCGTAACCTTTACCACGTCCATTAAATCATTTCAGGCAAATAGTAATGTGAAAATGGTATAAGATTTAACAGTAATATATAAATATTTACTTATAATTGAATTTTCCAGAATATTGATGTTGAAGAAATTTCACAGATTATACGGTACAGATTAACAGGAAAAACAGAATCATTTGTCAAATAGTATACGGAAGATTTTCATTTTTGTGACAATATAACTGTCACCATTAATAATTAATGGACCTCTTTTTATAGTAAGCTATAAATTCTAACTAAACTTTCCGATTGACAACTTGCAATTTTTTTACTGAATTCTTAACAAGTTGAGACATATTTCATTGCTAGGCATGAAAAATACAATATGAATTATTGGCACAATTAATATACACTTTCAACAATATTTTGAACAGAAAGTTAAATTATAACAGAATATCAATGACTAGCTGTAGATGTTTCAAAAGAATAGAAATTTGCTATGATAATCTTATACTTAATTCAAATTTAAAACTTTTACTTCATAAATTTCCAAAAAATTTACTTCAAATTGCGAAGTTCTACTGAAAAAACATTGAGGATAACATGTATTATGCCTAAAACTTTCTAAAAAATTCATCTGATTATTAGATAGGCAACGATAAGATTAGAATAGCAAAAGATTGCATTTTAAGCATAAGCTGAACAAACATCAATCTATATAAATAAAAATGTAAATGTTCGTTATTACTCTTCACACAACGTTGCAAGTTCATTGATTGCTTTGAAATTTTGAAATAACGTCGAATTCGAATTGGGACATGTTTTTGTATAGATATACTTACTTTTTTCTTCACTTTTAACACCTGTGAGAGGTAAAAGTAAATGACCGTAATGTATTGACCGCGGTTACTTTCTGAATTTTTATTTTTGCACAACGTTCCAAGTTTTTCACCGATTGCATTTCAACACAATGCAACGTTGCATTCGGATAAGCGCGTGCTATAAACATTTACATTTTTATTTGTACAGATTAGCTGGAACCGAACAACGCTTCGTGGTCGACTCCAGCTAGTCTTATCTAACAATATATGTAAAAAAGGAGGAAATACTACAAGGTATGCAATATAGTAATGAATTGACATGGATATGAGGGACGAAGCAAAATTTCATGGAAATCTTATCAAATTTAAAAATAAAATTGGGAAACAAAAATGGAAATGATAAAAGCAAAGCATTAAAAGAAATTTTATGATGCCCTAAATTAATTGTTTTTTAACAATTTATATATCTATGAGGAATGAATTCTCGTAATGATTCTTGAAAGAAGAAGAAATTAATCATTATTCAAATGACTTGATTAATAAATAAATTTCTGAATGAAACAGAATCGATAACAGTAAATTTACTAGTAGATTTTCCAATAAAATTCACATCCTCGTTATTTCTTATAAGAGTTCACAGAATCTTTACATTTAAGAGAAGGTTAAAGTAAGATGTGACAATCGTTTAGCTTTAATATGACATAAATACAAATTTCAACACTTCACAAAATTAGACAAAGTTAGCGATTTTACTAAATTAACCAACTAATTGGTATATTCCTTTCCAGATTTCAAAACTAACTTTTTTGAACTGTAGAAACTGTAAAAATTTAAATAAATTTACGATTGGATTTGAATATGAAATCTGCTGAAAACTTCTGCAACCATTTGAACCTATATGATTTAAAATTCAAATTCAATTAAGAAATTATGCGATGGCTGATGCTAAATTCAAGTGGTTACAAGTAGTTATTGAATCACCTGGTTATGAAACTAGTACGGGAGACTAATAAACAAAATAAAAGTGCAAAAACTGAATAATTGAACTTTCTGAATGAAGCGGTTCGTTTATAAGCGCTAGCCTCCACATCAAAAGTTGATAATTCGTAATCTTTCGTTCTGAGCTTACCTGAAAAGCGATCATTTAAAATTAAGCAAAAGAAAGAAACATTAATGAAACTAAAAAACGGTCATTTTAAATTAAGCAAAAGAAAAAAAATAATGAAATTGAAATAATAAAATTATTCCCAACAAGATACCCTGAAACGTTCAGAATTTAATCATAAAATTTCCTATCTATTAGCAAAGATAACAAATTTCTTGTGGTTAAGAGAATTTGATTATACATAAGATAAATTCATTAGTTCTCAACAACGAATTGAATTTAAATTTTTAATTGGTAATTGAAGGCTGATGAATTTAATTTTTAAATTCTGTTTATCCGTAGTTCAATGATTCATTTCTTTTTTGGTTTCCATTTTATCCCAAATGTGTATGTATCTTAATTTTCATATTTATTGGTCCTCAATAACTAATTGAATTTAAATTTTAAACGTTCAAATTGAATGATTCGAGTAATTAAAGATTTAAAAGATATCTTTATTCCTAAATCCAGCTGTCATTTTCTCAATCTTATTTTTTTCATTTTCAAAACTAAAAATGATAATAAAACCATTTAATTCGAAAGAAAGTAAACTTTCAGAAAACTATTTTAGCAATGAAGTTAGCATAATTACTTTTGAAATGTATTATTTTATGATACTAATAAATTTTTTTACTGTAAAAAATAATAAATTTTAATATTCTTTTTATGTTTTATTGGAATAGAAAACATTTGGTTCGCTTTTCAAATATTTTTTTAATTAAAATTTGGAATGTTTAAGTTAAAAAAATAAGCAAAATTACTTACCAAAATAGCATTTTTCGATAGAAATATCACCAATTAATCTTCCCATTGTTGTATAACCGGTTACCAGTGGTTCCTCAATTATGCATAATTTTCCGTAATCAGTATCCTGTTTTAGAAACGGAAAAAATACATCCAAATCAGTCGATTCACGAAAAATGAATGTTTGTGATGCAGGATGAGCTATTGCGGCATTTTGCAATGTTGCAGTTAGCCTTAATTTTTTATTTTATAAAGCAAATATTATCAAATTAAATAAATCATTTGAATAAATGGAAAAGAAAAAAAATGTTTTTTCGATAATTCAAATTGTTTTAATTAGTTAAATTCAAGAGAAAAAGAAGCTTTTTAATTTTTAACAAATGCATCGAATGAAAAATTACTGTAAAATGTGTTAATTTTTCAAACAAATTAGTGAAAAAAGGATGGAAAAAAGACGAATAGTATAATTATCAATAATTATAGTATGTATACATTTAAAACGATAAATCGTTTTAACAAATACAACGAATAGGAATAGTGAAATATAATCGCATTAGCCAATCGGACAGGACAAATGGAATTTAATTTTGTTGACAATTTCGGAAATAGTACCCTAACCATTTTACTCAAGTTCTAATCAAATTTTCACATCGTTTCAATAAATATCCGATGAAACTGAAATATTTGCAATTATGAAATGGTACTTTTAAAATGATAATTACAAATTGTATGCTATAAATTTGAAGACATTAAAGTTGACACTAATAATCTGCTACTGGAGGAAGTTTAAAAAGAAAAAAAAATTAGCAAAATTGAAAGAATAAGATAAAAAGCTGGGTCAACTATGATAATGAAATGTATCAAAATTTTCATAAGGCGGAATAATTTTATCATTTTTAAAAATTTCAAATTTTTCAATGTAACTGTGATAAATTAACTGTGATAAATTTATGGTAAAAAATTATTTTTTTCAAAGCTATTTTCTTCACTCATACCTTTTTCATCATTCATTAATTTTACATATTCTTTTTTTTAAAGTCTTCTAACGTGTAATTATTGGAGTGGAAGATAAGTAGAAGCTAAAATTGATTTTTGCTCACTTTCCTTTTTTCTTCCTTCCTTATGTTTTAAAAATTTATTTAATCTTTTTTTCATTTCTTTTTCACATACTTTTTTTTCGTCGTATTTATTTCCAATATTTATTTTACTTATTAATTCAGTTTTTTCTCTTTTTCTTTCTTTTGATTATGACTATTTTAACGAATCATAGCCATAATTTATTGATGTACCACATGAAGCCGAATGTGACAAGTAAGTGACAAGTAATTTGCGACACGTAACAACATTTACAAATACAATTACTGTCAGCTAAAATGATGATATAAGACTCAGAATTGGAGAATGAAAATTAAATTGTGAAATGATTATAGCATATACTCCCAGACATTCATCATTTTAAATATAACAATTCTGAACAAAGATTTTCGCAATTTATAATTATTTCTGAGAAATCGCTTCTATCGCTATTTCGTAAATGAAAATTTTGCATTTTTTATTTTTCAACTTTTCAAATAAATCTTCGGAAGATTTCCAAAATAATTTATTGTAATTTGTTATTTCATCAAAAATTTGTATCAATTGGAAAAGTAAAATTAACAATTATATGATTACCTGATTGGAAATTCAACGATTGATCGTACTCGAAATTGCATCGTTGTTGATGAAATATCGACGATTTCTACGTTAGTGACGCTAGTTTCAGCGCTTTTCCCAAATCGATCCAACGTACGCAATATTCGACAATCGGTACCTGTAGATTCGTTGTGTCGATTGAAATTTTCCCATTCAATGCAAATATAGTACCATTGCCGTTCTCGCAAATCTGATATACTCACCTAAAAATTATGCATCAGATGTTTCTGGAATATATCGAAATTCCCAGAAATTTCAAAAGTGGATAAGCACATAAAAAGTGCAGTTTAAAACTGAGATCTGATATAATTTGAATAAAACATAATATCAGGTCGAATACTACTAAATCCGGAAAGTTTTCCGATCCTGGAACCGAATAGGATTAATCTTATCATTTTTTTAAAATAAATGTGTATTAAAAAATTTTAGAATTTTTATCTAATAAAATTGCAGTTGATCAATAAAAATTCAACCATTCCAAAAAATTCAATTCTGATTTTTAAAATTTATAAAATTGGCAATGAGAAAAGGTATCAGTTTTCCATTACCTATTTTCCCGTAAAAAATCAACAATCATTTATTGCTCGCATAACCTTTGTAACAAAGATGAAGGTAACGGATATCATATTAACGTTACCTATTTTATCATATAATTATCAGAAAAGATCCGTAACTTGCTTGTAGCCATTATGATAATTACAGGTGCGGCAAAAATAGACTTTAATTTCCGGATCGATGAAATGGAATAGTTGAAAGGATCATGCCGCTATATGATGAAAAGAATCTATCATTTCTCTTCTCTTCTCTTTCTAATATTTAGATATACACAAAAGGATGTCACAATATCATCATTAACAAATTTTGCAAAAATTTAAAAATTTTTTAAATGAATAATTTAAATTCATAAATTTGCCTGTTTATCATTTCGAATGTTGTCCGGATAAAATATTTTAATTGCAGCAGATTCATCAGCTTTTAATGGTACTGCAGTTATGAAAAGTGTCGGAATTTGAATTGGTGCAAGATAGGTATCCAGAAAAGAATCCAATAATACAATGCGGAAACCGCGTTTTGTTGCATCCACAAAATTTATCGCTCTATAGATTTTTATATTTAGCAAAATTAAATAACTTAAGAAAGGCTAATTATGGAAAAGATTTTAGTCAATTATAAATTCAAATACTTTTTTTCAAAATTTAAAAAATTTAAAATATGTGAGAATTTTATTAACTATGCATTTATGAAGAGATAATTTTCCAAATATATTTAATTCTAAAATGTTTCATAAGCTTATTTTTATAGAATATATTTTTTTATGGATATTAAATCATTATTTTTTAACATTTCATTCCGAAATATTTTGTCCGAATCAATTTATTCCGTATAAACAGCTTCAACTCAATAACAATAATCCATTTTGTAGCAAATTGTTGCAATTAAATTTAGTTTAATTCATTTCCATTCAATTCATATCATTTCTCTATTATTACTAAATAATTGCATTCTGTTTGACAAAAATTAAAATTATCAAAACCTAAAATCCAAATTTAAATTAACCTCAACTTTGAAATAAGGAAATTTCTTCAACAATATAAAACAAATTTTTTTTTTCATCAAATATTAAAATGTTCAAAATTTTGCTATAAAATGCTTAAAATATGTAAAATTATAAGAAATTAGAAGACTAAGAAAGTACTAACTTGGTGTTGACGAAAAATCTTTGGTATTTTGGATTGCCGCGTGATGAAACCACAATGATTGTGATGAAGACAAATAAAGCCGATATTAAATGAGCCATTGTTTATTGTTAGGATGATCAGCAAATCCTTCTTCGTTACCAATAAGCAATATCGTCAAACAGGAATATAATAATCGGTTGAGGTAGAAGTATTAGCGGTAGTTATCGGTCACCACAACTACCACTATTTATGTCCAAGTTAAGTGAGTGGAGACGTCTGTTTGGATATAATTTTATGAAGACTGAAGAAGGAATGGGTGTGGCTCGATTTAATTGTGAGATGTCGAAAATTGTCGAAATTATTATGAATTGATAGAGAAAGAATGATTCTAATAGTAGTATTGTGGCGAATCAATCAAAATGATAGAATCACGTTTTGATCTTTCTTCGATCACTATGACTTTTAATTTCGAGTTCAAACAATTTGAAGCTAAATTCAAAATTATTGAAATTATTTTAATGATTGATAAAGAAAAGAATGATTTGATAGTGTTATTATGGTGAAGGATCAATTAAAAATGATAAGATCACGTTTCGATTTCTTTCCGATCACTGCCACTTTTCACCTTGAAGTTCAGAAAATTGATGTTAATTATTTTTTTTTGTATGAATGAGTGCGGAAGGAAGAGAGGAAGAATGAAGGCGGCTTGTTTAGTAGACGAATGGGACAGTAATCATCCGAATATATTGGTAAGGCTGATTGATTCCTGCAAATATTCAGCTTAATGATTCAATTCCATCCAATGTAACATATGGAATTTGCATGGAATCGTAAGGCATTAACAGAGTTAATCCCAAGCCAATCAACGTTGACGGTCATTGTATAAAAGAAAGGCTTTATCAAATTCAATGAATTAATCTCATCGATCATTCATTTCTAAACAAAACTGGAAACAATGCATATATAAACAAAATGGGATGAAATTTCTAAACAATTAAATAGAGTTATAAATGAAAGAAAATTTAAGAAAAAGAAAAAAAAAAGAAAGTCGAGCAGCAAACGAAGAAAAAAAAATAATTGGAAGAAATAAAATTCTTAAAATTTATTCTATCAAACTAGTCATTATATAAGAAGGGAAAGAAATGAAAGATAAATGCTTACATATTAAGTAAACTCGTTAAGCTTGTATAATTTTAGGTTTAACAATCACGAATTAATCATGCAATAGATGAGTTTATTATTTTTGATTTAAATCACGAGTCAAGCAGTAGATGACATTTGTAAATCAATCAATCAATAATTGATTAAATGATAAAATTTAAACAGTAAATGAGTGAAATTTTCAAATTTAAGGAATAAAATTTTTAATATTATTTCACAAGCTTTAGTAATAATTTTAAATGTATGGCAGATGTTGTGAAGAGATTACGACACAATTGTGATTTACAATTACAATCACTACTAAAATGACAGCTTATGACTTCTTGTTAACGATAACCATGAAAGATTACTTGCATAATTGTCTCTTGCGTGCCATCTATCAGATTTGATTTGATGATCCTTTGCACTAAGGTCACATTTACATAAGCCAAATGTTTGGCCTCATTAGGCCTCTCATTTAGCAGTAGAAAGCGGAGCCTTAGGACATAAAATAATAGATTACGGCATCTTTCCAATCGCTTCTTCTGTCTGAGCAATCATCATCAACATTTGCGATTTTGCGATAAATACCGCAATAAAAAGTGTTATTCGGATGAAATTCGATAGAAAAATATCACAAATTTTGAAAATTTAATCAAAATAACTGCAGTAAATATTTTACCAAATCAATGAAATGAAAAAAAAAAAGTTATCATAATGTGTGATAAAATTGATAAGATATAATGAGAATTTAAAAATTTTTAACCAATAATTTTCCAATTTACTGTACTTTGTCTGTGAAGATGAAAAAAGAAGAAAAATTAAAAAAGAAATAAGAACACTTTTTAATTTTAAATAAAATTGAGCAAATAACGCAATAATTTAAAAATATGATTGGTCCATTAAAAGTTAACAAAATCTAAATTTTTTTTTCTGAAAATTTAATCATAATTTGATAAACTTATTCATTCATTCTTTTAAGAGCATTATCTCAATGTAATAATCAAATAATTGAAATATGCATAATTTGAATATAATATTATGTATAATAAAATGAATATTATGTCAATGCAAATGATAATAAATGAAGATAAATGATAATTAAAATGAATAATCATAATATTATTGGTAGCATATGTTTGTCATGATGTTGTTTATAACAGAAATAATAAATGTCATCTCTGAAGAGAAGAATTCTCGAGAATGGCGAGAAAAGGATTACAAATGCATTGCAACATATGGTAATTGAATTATTGCTTATTGCTTTAAATAACAAAAATTAAATATTACGAAAAGTAAGCATTTAAATAAGTTGAACGTTAACTTTTACCCTTCTTTTTTGCGATCTGTTTTTATTTTAATAATAAAATGGACAATATTATTATCACCATAATTATAATTATAATTATAATAACACTATTATTATTATTATTATTATTATTATTATTATTATTATTATTATTATTATTATTATTATTATTATTATTATTTTTATTTTTATTTTTATTTTTATTTTTATTATTATTATTTTGTTGAATAAGTCTGCGTAACCGCGGGGGAACAAAAAGAAAAGTACAAAGAAAGGAGAAAGAATGATTCAGTAAAGCAATTTATTGCAAAAAGTGAATTCTTGTCAAAAGAACGCAAAATAAATTATGAATAACAAGGAATGAAAAATGATATGAGCTAAGAACTAAACTAATTTAAATTTCTTCATGTCCAAAATGTAAACAAAAAAGTTGTTGGAATAATTTATGCTTTAAGAAAAGAAGTAAACAATTGTTTTTTTAATGAATAGTCGAAAAGTATGGATGGATGAGGAAGAATTTTTTCGAAATTTCCTTTTTTTTCTTTTAAAATACTATTGAATGACATAACAAAGCAAGGAAAAATTGATTACCAAAAAAAAAAAGAAAGCATAAGAAATGTTTAAACAAAGGATGATGTTGTAGTTTTAATTTTCTCTCAATTTCGCTCAATTTTAATTATTTCAAGATTTCCAATTGTTAATTTTAAGTTTTAATTTAGATGTTTGTTACATGAAATTATCAAAAAAAAAAAGTTAATCACAAGAATTGATATGCGAATGAAATGAAAAAAGGATTTTCATATTTTAATGATAATTTGCTGAAGGCAAAATGTAAATGACCGACGGCCATCTAATAATTAAGACTTATAAAAAAACGATGTCTTATTCATCATCGAATAGAAATTAAAGCTTCAAGGATATAAGATAAAAGAAAAATCAAAAAATGAGTATTTAATTATTTTAAGTTCAAATTAAAATAAAAAAATAGAAAGTTGAGATGAATAAAATCTAAAATCATATATCAGAGAAGTTTGATCCAAAAAAAATTTGTCTGGATAAAGTTTCATGATTGATCAAATATAAATATATAATCTTCAATATATTTAGTTACACATGAAAAATGAGCATTATTACAAATTTAAAATAAAAATTGCGAAAAATACTGTAAAATTTGGAAATAAAAGTAGGAAAAATTTATATTGAGTAATGGAATAATAAATTAATAGTTTAATCAAAAATATTTCCACAGAAAAATTTACGTGTGAAAAATGTAGTCTTAGGTCAAAAAATTGTCAATGCGTTAATACAATTTGACATTTCATTTCAATTTGTTGCGAAAATTTTCATACACACTAAAATATTTGCAATAAATCGTAATGAAACTGAAGTATTAGATTGTATTATAATATATTTGCAATCATCTCTAAATATCAATAATATTTGCTTCATATTTAATCATATTCTTCATTACTTATTTTCTTTATGAATAATCATTTTCCATCATATTCAGGAATTATTGAAGTGTGATATTTTAGAAATAATAAACAATTAAATCAAACTATCCGAAGTGAAAAGTACATAGGTATTTTCATAAGTTATTCAAATGGTATTTTCAAGATAATTAACAATTACTCAAGCTATGCTATCTTATGAAGGAAAAAACAATTTAATATTTTAGAAAAAGTATTTAATTAATCATTGAAGTGAGATTTTTAAGATAATTAACAATTAAATCACGCCAAACTGTCATAAGGGAAAAAAACATATAATTGAAGTAGAAAGATATTCAAGATTAATGATGACATAAAAAATGATAATTAATAAATGTTTATTTTGTAAGACAATTTATTTCATTGTTATCTCACTTCATGAAATATTAGATAAACAAAAAATGCACTGCAATCCATGATGACGATTAATTAATTATTATAGCTAATTAACAATTAAACGCTCCATAACAATAGGAGTAATAATGGATAAAATGCTAAAATTGGTTAAAATTAAGTAGAAACTGATGGAATTTACGAAAGAAAATTTCTTTTATAATTAAGAAAAGCATAGTGAAAACCATAAATTGAAGCATGGAGAAAGCCATTAATTATTATTAATTGATTTTTAAATAATGGCAGAATAAATATTAGTAGTTTTCAAATTTTTGTAGTTTTTAACGATAATTTAGTATTTCATATCGCAAAAATCTTTCCTTATACTTTCTTCATTAACCAACAAAAAAGTTTAGACATATAAAACTTAAATCTAATCAAACATTGTATTAGGTATTTCAGCTTTGTACAAATTTCAAGAATCTTTTTGCAAATTTTAAAAATTGAGCGATATATAAATGAATACGTGTATAAATAATATTGGCAAGTTTGAAGTTTTAAATAGTAATTGACATAATTCATTTGCAATTAATCGGATAGTTCGATAAGTGTCATTGCACCTTGAGAAACAGGTTTCCATAAAGGGCTTATTAAAGGTAAGAAAGGTGAAAGAATGCAACATTCCAGGCTTTTTATATAATTCGGTGATAATTCAAATTCATTCATCAACCAAATCACACAATGTAAATCACGATTTTATGAAAAATAATCATAATAATATTATGATAAATATATATAATACTATTGTAATTTCTATCTCATTATTAGAATATTCAGAATTAGGAATTCAATAATTTAAAATACTGATTAATTGACAAAAAACTGCAAAATAGTTGATTTAAACTTTGTCAAGTTATATTAACTATTTGAAATAGACAAACAAATGTAAGATTTTATCTCTGTAAAAAAACATCAAGTTATAGTTCAGCATAACAATGTATTTTAGTAATTATTATAAAAGCAATGTTTTAAAATTTAACTAAATTATTTTAAAGTTCAAATAAATTACCGAATATGCAATTTAAATTCATCTTAATTGCATTATCATCATTGTTAGATTTATAATTTTTAAACACTATTTAATAATGGAAATGGAAATTTTTTCAATGAATTGGAGCGAAATAATTAATAAGAATCATTTATTAAATAAACAATAAAAAATGACAATTTATCCAATTTTCACTAGCGTCAAAAACATGAGCCAATTTTGAGCTATTAAATATTATTCAACTTTTCAAATATTTTTCGTCAAAAAATATTAGCTGCAATTAAAATTAAATTAAAATTTTTCCTCCATTAGAAATGATTAAAAACGTGCATCTTCACCTAATATTTAATTAATATAATTAAAATTAAATAATAAAGAACGAAGTAATATGGCCAATATCAAATTAACTCTTTATTGGCCATGATACTAATAACTATATCAGTTATAATCATATTATTATTCTAATTATAAAGCAATCTAATATTTTTTGTTAAAAAGTTTGGAAAAGCAGTAATTTCGCAATTAATGGTAATTTCTAAACTTTTTATTCATTATTGTTTCGTTTTTAAATTCCAGTTATTCGAAATGGCAAACTATTGTGATATGTTATTTTGGGCGATATTAATGGGAATATAAATGCAAATGAATTCTTTGAAAGATAAATTAGTCAAAAATGAAAATTCTGCATAAAGTCGAAGAGCAGCTGTATAATATGATGTACAATTGATGGATGACAGATAAAAGCAAACAATGAAGAAATCGGACATGAAAGGTGAAATGAATGCGAGGATGAGCCTGAGAAAGATTGGCGAAGCAGGTGTGGCTCATTTCTATGAAAGGCCTAAATTGTCAGTTGCTTGGCTCAAGTTACAAGCAACAACAATTCATCACATATACAACAAAGTATTATCATTTCGTTGCTAGCCAACTGAAAACAGATCTCGTAGATCATAAATTTACGACATCTCTTCCGATTGTAAACAATCTTTTTAGGCACATATCTATCCAAATAGAACATTCATAATTTCATCGACTTATCAATGATCACATTTTACTGAAGCTATTTCTAAAACATTTCATGCGTTTGTCATTTTTTGTTGAAATATACTCTTCAATTATTTATCTTTTACTTTTGATAAGTTTAAAATTGTTCGACAAAATTTTCAAAATTTAAATAGAAAAAATCAAGTTTCTAATCATTTTACATTAATCTAGTAATCATAAAATTAAATTCATAAACTAAGTAACATTAAATATGAACTGTCAATTCAGCTGATCGATTCTATATTCATCAAATATTTGTTTCGAAAAGATTTATGATAATACGGTAGCAATTCATTCATACTCAACAATATACTGTTTAGCTAAATAATTTCAAGTTAATTTATTATCACAATTGATCCATTTAAGAATTTTATTTTATGAAAATTTTATTTAAAAGGAGAAAAAAGTAATTTTATGAACATTTCCAACTTTTATTGTAAATTATTTCCAATTCATAATATCTTCATATACCACTTACCTATTCTTCTATTATTTTTGCATGAAAAAATTTGAATTCTTCAGTGATCGACGCTGGAAAAGAAAAAAAAAGGAAGTAATGACTAATTTGCATTTATTATATTCTATTTTTGTTGCATGGTAGGAAATGAAGTACATATCATCAATCCATTCAATAATAATTATCCTGATCTTTCGTTTCACAATCAAATGCATTCCTTGAAATCTTAAGTAAGGTCATATTTGAGGTGAATAGTGCAAGGACAAGAGTAAACAAACAATTAAGTTGGTGAATTATATTGAGATCGATAATTTTTGGGATAATTTTAAAAGTGAAAAAGAGAAATATCTGAATTGTAATTTTTGCAAATTTTAAAGAAGAAAATGAAAGGAATAATTCATCAATTTATTCTCTTCATTTCTTTACAGAATTTTAAAAATTAGAAAGGAATTTCAAAAAGAGTTTTTTTTTTTCTGAAACTTTTTTGAAATATCACATAATTTGATATTTCTTAACTAATATTTCATCCTTTCCTAACATTATGCTTAAATGTTATTAATACCCCGAAAATGCTGTCGAATACAGTTCCAACTAAAAACTTGATATCGAATAAATCAATCAGATATATTAAACTTCACTGATCCGGAAATTTTTAGTTCATCAAAGTGGAGTAAATTACAATGCCTTTCTCATCACACCCTCATTTCCCTTCTTTTCTTCAATTTCCACATAAATTTTGTTGGAATCCTTTTTTTTTTTTTTTTTTTTTTTTTCATCATTTACCGAAATTAACGTATTCCCAGCGAAGTTTCAGTGATTCCGCTCCATTAAACAAGCACATAGAATATTGCCGATGATGAAGCAAGTACATACGATCGGATCAGATGATAATGATTGATGATGATGACAGTTAAAGAAAAATTGAATGGATAAGCAATTTTAAGCAATTTCAACAATTGTCACGCAAAGATGGAAAGAGAAAAATTTAAATCGCAGCAAGCGAAAAATCCTGAAATATTCGCAACAAATGGCATCATTTGGCGGGACAATTTTCAACTTATCCACTCATCACATTCATTCATACATCTTTATTGTAAAGAATTCGAAACTTATTCGATGATTTAAAAGTATTCACAATCTTTAATTTACGTAAAAATGTTAAAATAGTTCATTGGACATCATGCGAATATTATTTTGAACTTTAGCTTATTTATAATTTAACAATAATAGCTGGAAAATTCAGCTTTCTTTACTTTTATCAACCTATTATTTGGAAAAATATCACATTATCTAGCGATTCGAACAGTCGTAATTTATTACATTCTGAATTACATGAATAGTGAGAGAAGCTTATTTTTCTCTAAAAAAAAAAAAAAAAAAAAAAAAAAAAAGCTATGAAATTGAAAATTTGACAAAAAAATTCAAGATATTCAATCATAGTAGTACTTACTTGCTGCTGCAATTTATCGCTTTCATCTTTTATGAATGTAATTAGAAATTATTATTCTTCATTATCAATTAATCAATTAATTAAAGCGAAGGATACATTTATAATGACGTTCGATTTTTCCAAAAATTACTAAATTACTTACCGGTTTCATATCATTAAACTGCTGTGATGTGTTCAAATTTTTAGGTTAATTTAACTATTGCCCATAACAAAAAAAGAGACAGGCATGAAAAAAAGTCCTCAAACCAATCAAAGATTTTAAAATTAGTCGAAAAAAAGAAAAAAAAAAAAAAAACTGCCACTCAAAGTTATCTCTCTTCCTTCTTCTTCTTCTTCTCCACAAACCCTTTCAACCTATAATTGCTATTCAATTGTCCGCTGTCAACAACCTGTCGTTTTCTTCTCAAGTTCAATTTACAATACAATTCGTCCTTCCGTCTCATCTTCCGATCTTCTATTTTTTCTTTCTCAATCCACTCATAAGACAAATTGAAATAAGGACAAGCACAAGTAAAAACAAAAAAAAAAATTCATTCGAAATGAGTAATAGCTATAGGAGAGAAAATGAATAAATACTTTCCTAATTATATTAAATTGACAAAAACAGGAAAAAAAATATTTTATTCATTGCTTTTCAGCAAATAAAATTTCAAACATACTATGTTTGTCGAAAAATATGAGAAAAAAACACCTTGGCAGGAATAAATTCGAGGAAAAACACATCCAAATGGCATAAATTCGAATTTCCATCTCAATTTTTCTTTCACAATTATTTGATTTTTTGAAATTTTTCAATGATAAAATTTCATAAAATGAATTAAATATTGTTGGCTTAAAAAATCATATGTATAATATAAAAACTTATTACATGGATTTTTTTTTTTTTGCAAAAGACTTGTAATGTCATTTGTCGAATCATTCCATTTAATTAATTTATTAGCTAAAATGACACCTTTTACTTCATCGAACTTTGTTCTTGTCACGCTTAAATCCATTTATAAATGACTATCAGCAATGATTAAAAGAAAGCACTGAAAATTCCAACTTTAGGATAAATTTTCTCATCAGAATTTCTACACAAGTTTTACGTACGTCTGTACGCTATTAACCTTTTACGTCAAATGCTAGCGTTAGAACTGTTGAAACTTACTTATTTTACATTCTGCTAGAATCAACACTGTAACGGTTTACTTGATGAACGAACATATATATATGAATAAAAATGACATTTTCAATTGAACATTAATGACAAGGTCAAAAATGACAATTGCAAGCAAAGAACAGTAATAGCAATAATTTTTCGACAATAATGTAAAAAAAAAAAAACGAAAAAAAAAAGAATTCAATGAAATAATTGAAATTTGTCAGGAAATATTTCAACTTTATACATTATAATAAGCTATCAAAATCTGGGCTTAAATAAATGCAAAAGCTGTCAATTATCACGCATACTCCATTTTCATTTCATTTATCGGAAGTGATTAATTAATTTAATAAATGACGGATCGAAATATCAATGAGGAATCTGAAAAGATTTAATAAATGCCCAATTATCATTGGAATATTTTTAAAAAATAAGAAAATTAATGATAATCGATGATATTTTTGCAATGTTTATCAAATCTTTTCAAATTTTGAGTTGTTTATTTTTAACTCATTCTAAATGATATAGTTATCATACTAACTTTTATCAGTACTTTATCAGTTTGGGATATCCTTATTATAATTAGTAAATTTAGTGGGAATATTTTGACGGTAATAATTTAAATAAAATAGACGTACGTGAAACAATATGAAGGTATTATCACAATAATTTAAAAAAAAGATCAATTACACATTTCTAGTATGGACAATTTTTGAATTAAAATGGATATATTGCTTTAGTGCATTTATTTCAAGCTATATAGCATGAAATACTTTTGAGAAAAGATATTAGATAAATTTATGAGGAAAAAGAATATGTGAGAGTTTATTGGGGGAAGTCGCAAAAAAAGAATAGGAAGAATTAACCATAAAAATTTAATTAATAAGAATTGAGAATGGAAAAGAAAAAAAAAGATAGGATAGTAATTTAAATTATAACATAACACAAAAACAGCAAGAGGACTGGTAAAATTAAGTTAAATTAGTAAAATTAAAGGGCTATTTAATTTAACTGATTCTATGATTTTTTTCAACTTCAAAACAAATGAATTAAGTTCACGTCCCAAAACGTGTTTTACGTGAATTATTATGGAGGGGGAATCGAAGATGATTCGCGACATTTATTAATATAATCTCAATTTTATTTTTCTACACAAATGGCAATCTAAAAAAATATTTCTTTCCATCATCGTTGTTGTCATTGTAAAACTGAATTTATTGCAAAAAAAAAAATCAATTTCAGTTAAAAAGCTTTCTGTTTCATACATTAGTCATTTTTAAGTTAAAGCATGCAATATTTTTGTCTACTTGATCGAATTTTTTGGATTTTTTTTGATTTTTTTTTCGCCTCGTCAACTTTCACGCATCTCCGTTACCCATCAATTCCATTGATTCATTTGTTGGTAAAAAAAAGAAAAATCAATCTTCCGGTAATGTTATTTTCTCACCAATCATAATTATTATTTCAATATACTTCAGAAATAGTAACTTTTTATTTCAATTTTAATTCCAAAATGATTTTCCCTTTTTTTTTTTTCTTTTTTTGTGGAATCAACTAGTTCTCAGCCAAAAATTTCATCATTTAGCCGAAAATTAACCAAAATTTCAATAAACTTAAATAAAATAGTTAAAATGTCTTCTGTTGATTTAAAATTTATTTTAAATCATTTTAAGAAAATTAAAAATTTTTATTCAAAATATTTGGCTCTAATTGATGCAATCTTTTCTTTTCTTGTACAGTTAATAAAACAAGCAGCGTTATTTACTTGGCAAATTAATACGTCATATTTCAATGCAAATTATAACTTTTAGATAAGAATTATTCAAATATATAACAAAATATGAATGGTAGAATTTGATATGTATCACGCAAGCAACTAAAAATTAATTTAGCAAATAAAACGGTATTTTCATGTGTAAAACAAGGTTTTTAGGCAGCAACATTAAAATTTCTTAAATAAATTAATTAAATTTTGTTTTTGATTGACTAAAGTCTAAATTATTTTGTTTAATTCAACAAGTGAATAGTCAAAATTTTAATTTTTCAAGAAAAAAAAATGCTAAAGAAAAGAAATTGTATCACACAACTATTTATTCCAGTAATATCAGATAATTTAGTTTCAATCCATCATTCATTCTACTACTATTATATTATAAGAATGAAATTACTGAAGAATATAATTTATTAATCGAAATTGTAATGGCATGTTGAAAATATCGATAAATAATTAAAAATTAAATCTGATTGTAATGAAACAAGCTATAAAAATTTGATAAAATTGAATTTATTTAAATATTTTGCAATATATTTAAATTTGGCATGAGACAACTTTCTTTCTTTTAAGATGCTACGCATTATGAAAAACTTTATTATGCTGCTTCTTTTCCATACTTCTAGGAAATTTTAATATCAATGGTCAGGTGATAATTCAAATGATTTTTTTAAATTTAATTTTTAGGAATTGTTTTGAAACTATTTTTATTTATTCTAGTATAAAAGCTATAACAGATATTAGAAATTGATATGACAGATATTAGAAATTCTCCTTTTTTTTTTATTTGATTTCTCTAATTTTTTTTTTTTTTTTATTGGTAATGAATAATTTATTCATCCCTCTCTTTCTGTTATTTATATCTTTTCTCAGCTTTATCTTCTATTAGAAAATTTAATAGAAATGTCAAGATTAAATAAAGAGAAATCAAAAATTCCATAAGTTAATGGGAAAAAAAAAAGACAAATTGATAATTAAGCATTTCCCCCTACTTTATTAGGTATCAGTAAAAGAGGAATGAAGTGTAAAAGATTTGAGAGTTAAGTATAAAATAGAAAATCAATTAAAATAAATTCTTTTCCTATACTAAATTAAATTGAGTCATCAAACTGAATCATTTTATAGCAGACAGTAAAATTTTTATTTTCAATTATATATCTCTTTCCTTTTCCTCAATCAATTTTTATGGCTAAAGCCATTTTTCAGCATACCCTAGGTAAATTACCATCGTTAAACAAAATTTCCATAAAAACTGATTACTTTTTACAACTTAAATTATCCAATTATTCATTGAAATTTTGGCAAAAAAAACAAGATAAATTATGAGTGATTATTTAAATGAAGAGAGAAAAATAATCATGAAATTGAGAAGAGAAATTCAAAAATTTTTTGTAATAATGATAACACTGATATCTCTGATAGAAACATCTTAATCAGATGTCTGAGCGTTCGGTTCATAATATGAGATATTTTTAGAAATTTCTAGTAACTGCTGAAAAAACTATAACTGTATTATTTGGTTAAAGATTCCAAATAAAAATATTCATCAAAATAATTAATTAAATGGATTAGGCAAAAAATTCGATAGATTATTATCGTGACCTTTGACACAAATACAAGATCGTTTTTAACATTACATAGTAACATAAATATCTTCACTTTCCATTGAAAACTAGGTAGATGTGTCAATTGGATATTACCGGAAAACTTTTATCGTGTTGGAGAAAATAATTTTCAAGAGGCGTTTGTTTATTTTTTTGCCGGAAAAGTCTGGGAATAATAACGATATTTGATTGTAATTCAAGCACTGTTGGAATTTCAATTTCATTTTTAGCTATCATCCCCGAGAGCCGACATATTAATACAGGAATTTATTCATACTAATACATGAGCATTTTTAAAATTGCGCCATTATTTTCCTTCTTTCTTCCCAAAATACGTTACTGAATTCAAAATTTTTTAAATATATAATGTTAAAATTAAATTAAACTAAATTGAAATAAGTATAATTATTTTCCTTAAGTATATATATGCATTTTAATTGCTTGCATATATGAATGAATATGAATACATGATTGATTATTTGAATTTCATGATTGATTCCATAATTTCAATTTTTTTATGCAAGATTTTTTGTAAAAAAATACACATTCCAATATTCCAAAGAACGTTTATTAACAAAGCTGTCAGTATATTTTTTTTTTTAAATAAATATTTTCAAAAAAAAATTTTTTTTATTCTTTGCTACATTCATAACAAATGAGTCGAGTAAAAAAAAAAAGAGAGATAGGAAAGTAGTATTTGTCATTTGAATAAAAATGCAAATTTTTTTCATTAAACAGATAATTTATAGTATGCAAAAGAAACAAATATTACTTTTGCATCTTATTATTCATTAGCAGCAGAAAGAATTAAATAAAAGCAATTATTGATGATTAATTAAATATGAAATTATTAATTGAACCATATGAAATATTTTGAAATGCGAAGGCAATCCTTAAGATATCAAATGTTTCACACATTATTAAGATGAAAGAAGAAAGAATATTGTAGTGAAGAAGATGATATGATAACTGATATGGAATAAAAATATAAGATAAACTTGGAATGAATAGCAAATGGAGTAACAACATAAATCATGTATGATTTCTAGATAGCAATAGGTACAGTATCCTGATAACTAGCACGGGATAAAAATGTAAAATGAACGTAGAATGAATAGCAAATATCGGGGTGATATCATAAATAATCATCTATCATCCTTGGGTAGAGGTAGATATAGTATCCTGATAGCTGATATGGCATAAAAATTGTAGGATGAACTTAGGATGAATAGCAAACAGGATAACATCATAAATTATCGTGTATCATCATTCTTGGGATTGTCTCCTGTAAGATCATTGAAAACAGTTGTTTATCAGATGACATGAAATGATAGCTAGCTATCACTCTATCAATTCTAAATGACTGACTGACTGAATGAATGAATGATCGATTGATTCGAATGGTCACTCATTTTACTCAAAATTACTTCCTTCAATCAGCTGTTCAATTTCTTTACCATCTTTCTTCCATCATTCCATATTTTGTTTGTTGAAATTTATCCAATTATCTATTTGTTTACTAACAATATGCGAGAATCAACAAACAGTTGAATGTTAAAAACAAATCAACAATGATTGAACTGATAAAAAATGTATTATCAATAAGATAATAATTCTTATGCTGAAAAGAATTCGGATTACGGTATTTTCTTTGCTTGAAAATAGGGAAATGTTTGAAAAAAAAGGGAGAAATGGTAATAGCATGAATTATAAAAGATTTAGATGAATAAATGCGAAAATATATTCTGTTAACATTTATAAACGTTTATAAACGTCTATTTTTCGTAGAAGTTTATAAATATCTATTTTTCAAATGTTTAGTTCCGGTTAAAACTGAGATTAAAAAAAAAAAAAAGATCAAAATTTCCAAATTGAAATTTTGAACTGAAATACTATCATTCTGATAAAATATGGTTGGATCGAGTTGTCGGTAAAAGGTAAATTGAAGACAAATGAAATGCCTTCGTATGTTCAAAGTATCATCGGTATCGAAATCAAGGGAACACAGCACATTATTAGTTTCATCAATTATCAATTATCTTTCGTAATATTATAAAATTGAATCATTTTTAACTTTTCTCAATCATTTCATCCATTTGGCTGTTATCATTTATCATTTAATTTTAATTGTTCTCTCTCGGAAGAAATCGTCAAGAAATTTCATTTAATCATTAAATTAATCGTTCATTTTTTAATCGCTGAAAAATTTTAGTGGTAGCGAAAAAAAAAGAGAGAAAAATTTGTTTGCTAAAAATAGGTTTGTGAATATTTGTAATAATTAAGTAATCCCAATTATATTCCTAACAGGATTTACAATATTTGATGTCTATTTGAAATCATATAAGATATTAAGTTATTAAGTCAGTAATTAATTCATCAAGTATAATGGAAACTGTCAATTTTTTCGAGCAATTTTGTATTAGTAAAGTATCTTAATCGTTATCATTATTTTTCTACGACAATTATCCTAATTGTTTCTCATATGACGATTTTTTTCTTCTGATGTATAAATTTCAAATTTCAAAAATATTTGAAATTTTTTTGTATTATAAAAAGATAAACGAAAATGAATGATGAACAAATTATGAACAAGATATGAAGGAACTATGGAAAATTCACTTAGAAAAATGAACAGACTCTGATATTATATGAAATAGTTAACTAAAACATATCAATGCATTTGGAAGAATATTGAAATCGAATTTTATCCATTAGGAAAAGTTTTGTCCACCCTCAGACAGTAAGCATCGTTCATAAGGAAACTTTGCTATGGCTCACCTGGAATATCATATTTGTGTGGCAAAATTTCATTTATTAGTGGGAAAGTTAATCTCTACAGAAATAAAAAGTAAATCCGTGATATGTCAAAGGTTCATGCTAAATAGCTTAATTCATAAATTTCACTGAATGAATTATGTCTTATGTTAAACTTTTTAAAACAAGGTAGTAGCAATGCTACGCCAATTTTCGCATTGCTAATTCGAGATTTATTTTTATCGCTGTGTCAAGCAAGCAATTTAAATTTAAATGGTTTAACTGGTCTTTTGCACACTGTGGTGACAACGGACGAGTATCGAATAAACTTTTAGAAAGTGAGATGACAAAGTTTATCTAACTATATTCATTTTATTCTAATAATAAAGAAGAGATTCAGTTTTAAAAATGTTGTAAAAGTATGCAATTAAATAGAATTCAATGAATTGTTCGAATTTTTAGACGTTAAATGAATAGTCAGTCGAAGATCAAACACATACCCGCACTACTGTCATCCCAATAAAAGTGTATGATTTATAGTGAAGAAGTATTATAAATACTGGAAATACAATTCAGCACTAATGGAAATACTAATTAATTCATTTTTATTTCAACGACAGAAATTCTTCCCAACTATAAGTATTCCGAAAAATAATTTAACAATCTTAGCGATTCTCAGATAATTCTAAAACATGTAGCAATCAAAAATTATAAAATAATTGCAGTAAAGAAATGTTATGTTTCTTGCCAAAAATTTGAAAGAATATCTTAAATATGAAAATTAAAAAAAATCTTAAATTTCTGTTTTACCTTCAAGAAAATTATCACTAATCATCACTCAATTAGTTTCTTCTGAAATTTCTTTCAAACTTGAATTTTTCAGTCTTGTTTCCGATCTTGACGAATTGAACAAGCATTAATATTAATATTTGTTTGAATTAATAAAAAATGCAATAAGAAAGCAATAAATGAAACGATAATATCCATCTAATATATCGAATCTCCAATCATCCAATTTTATCATCCTATCAACCGAAAAATGTTACTGATTTATAGCCAAAATAACTCAAATTACTAAAAACCGGATAATTTACTGATATATTTACCAATCAATCGATCGAACCAATCAATTGGTCATCCCAATTATCCAAAATATCATTCATGTAGGTAAAAATCATTTCTTGTTATTGTTATTATTCATACAGAATGCAATCTTATTTTTAAAGAAAAAAAATTTGATGCAATCAATCAAAGTTATTTTATCGAGAATTCCATAACATACAAAAAATATCAGCAATTAGTTAAGATCATTTCATCGACAATACTTCACAGGATATAATCGCGTCAATTAACAAAAAAAACTCGCGTCAGTTCAAAATTGAACAGCTCAATCATATAATAAATAACTACATCTTCTTTATTTCAGAAAAGAAATAACCGTAATTTGAAATAATCACAACTGGAATCAGTTCAAACACGTCATTAAAAAAGTATTATTACATTACAGGTACCAGACAAACAATTCCCAAACTATTGCTTTCCTAACTATCTGACGTTATTAAATTTTTTTTGAGGAACTCTTCCTATTATGACTAAGTCAAATCTGCTCTAAACTGCTGAACAGAGTAAATCTAAAGTTGGACTTAGTTCTGTTCCCATATGCAAAATAAAAAAAAAGTCCCATGAACCATTTTATAAAATCAAGAGAAAGAATGAGAAGGAAATAATTCATTTCGTTTGCAAATATTTCACAAAATTCTATTGAAAAAATTCTCATTTACTCAAGATGACAAATGATTTATCAATATTTATTCCATAAAAGAGAAGTAAAAAACATAAGACAAATGATATGTTTTTCAAGTTTTTCGAGCTATAATATGCCCTAAAGCATAAATTTGCCTAGTTTTTAAAGCATTTATAAAAATAAAAAAGGACTTTTGCAACGTTGTTTACGAAAGAATTTCATACATATGCTTCAAGCCTTCCACAAATACAAGTAGGAATGAATATAATAAAATGATTCGATTAGAAGAGATCAAATATGATTGATAATTTATCCAATGTTTTTATTATTGTGGAAGATACCAAAAAACTTCGAAATATATAAAACAGTGGAGAAAAATACAGAGAAATCACTCTGCAGTGGTTCTAATTCTTTTAACCCTTGGAAAATGATCCTCCAGGCCACCACTTTCAGGACCCATAGTTGTTTGAACGCTATTAGTGCCCTAAATTATAATTAATTATGCCAATTAAAAGGTAGCTTACTTTCAATTATAACACACTATTAATAATGAGTAACATGCAGAAATACTTTCTGCATAAGCAGTTCATTAAAATCTAAAATGTTTCGCTATTAGCAAAAACTTGAATTTATATAATTGTACTTGGAGGACGTTAAATTTATTCGAAATTAAAAAAAAAAAAAAAAGATTTCTGTATAAGAAATGATATGTTTCAACGTGCAAGAGTTCCTGTGAAAGATGATTCTGGTAACATACCCGATAAGTATCAGATGCCAATTTGCACGATTGTAAAACATCAAGTTTCTTTTGAATTAACGGCCATAATACATCATCTGCTGTTCCTTTAGCAATTAAATATTGCACAAAAACTGAATCTTTCTGGCCAAGCCTATGAGCACGATCTTCGGCTTGCTTCAAAGTCTGCAAAAAGAAAGGCTATCTTAATGATGAAATTAGAAATTAGCAAAGAATATCATCAAAACAATAAAAAAAAAAGATTTCAGAAATCAAGAAATTCAAGCAAATTGAAGAAAAAAAAGAAAAAACAACAAGCACAAATTTCGCAATGAAAATCAATGTTGACAATTGACTAACACCCGGATTCCAATGTAATTCAGCGAATATAACAACTGAAGCGGCAGTTAAAGTAACGCCAATACCCGCAGCAGTTATAGATAAAATTGCAACCATAACATCATCATTTTCCTGAAATAACCGACATTGTTCATCACGTGATCGGCTAACCGTAGCACCATCGATTCGTATTGATCGCAATCCCTGTAATAAATACTGCAATTATTCTAATTCTCTCTATCTTAGTTATATGATTCGGCTTTAAAACTACTTATTTAATTTTGAAAAGAACTGAGCAAGTTCAAATGTTCCTTTAATTAAATAAAAAAGAAAAAGAGAATTTTTTTTTTGAAATATTTTAGATGCTTAACAAAATTATTTGCCGAAAACCTTTTTGGCGATATCCATTGATATCATATCCAAGACCACTTGATGGTGAGCAAATATCAGCAGCTTTCTTTTTGGTGCACCATCATAAAAATAATGATCGATAATATAGCGAGCAACACTTTTCGCTTTAGCAATTCCTGTCTCGTAATAATATTCAACCAGTCGTTGATGTTTTGTATTATTATCCTAAAAATGAATGATCATTTCCAGCATTTCAAAAATCTAAGCATTGCATCAGTTCATGCATCATTTATTAATATAATTTAATCTTTTTTTTAGTCAATAACAATTATCATGTGTGAAACCTTAGCGCCACTATAAGCATTCTTTGCTTCTCGTAATTTGCTAATATTTGTGTAAATGGAATCATCCGTAAGGTTAACAACTTCGCGTCTTTTTACCGGAAGATCATTCAGAACATCTTTTTTCAATCTCCTAAAAGAATCTTTCATTGGAATTTTCATTAAAAAAATTTTTATTTAACATGAAAGAAATATGATAGTGGAAAGCTTTACCTCAACATAACGCTACCGGACAAGATTATTGCTAATTCATCACTATTCGTGCAACCTTTAGCTTCAAAACTGTATTTACCCTGCTTGCCATCACAATACCGAAATGCAAAATCGCGATAATTAGGAAACATTTTAGGATCGATGATACGAATCTGACTATACAGTTCCACTGGACATGAAAGAGCTGGTGTTCCACTCAACAAAATTACACGCAGTGCTTTTTTCTGAATGACGGAAAAGCCAGTAAGTAGCAAAACATGCGGGAAGGAATAAATGAAATGTCATTCGTAAAAGAGCACCGAAAGATGAACTAGAAATCGGAAAAGATCAAGAAAAAAAAAATTGAAATAGATTTAACCAGTATTCTGTTTGAAACAACTCGAAAATTTTAAATTAAAGAGATGCAAAAAAAACTTAATTCAAGCTCATATTTTAGAACCTTGAAAAGCCTACCGCAATATTCGTTGCAACTTTGGTTCTTTGAGCATTTCTATCTTTCAATCGATGTGATTCATCCTTGAAATTAAGTTACCCATTAAGACCGAAAAATCGAAAAAAGATGAAAATGTTTTATATTTAAAAACTTTGTAAATTCTATTTAATTATATCGTTGAGAAGTTTTGAAAAAAAAACCGAATTGTAACTTACAAAAATAATTGCTTTAAAATCGTATTCAATAAGATGAGACTGTTTAGAAACCATCAAATCATAACTCATGATAACTACCGTCTGCTTGGTTCTTTTTAATGGTAAGCAATCACTTCCTTTTTCAATAGTAACAATTTCATCAACATTCGGTAAAAAGCTTTCAAATTGCTATAATTCAGCAATTAAACAGCAATTACATCAATCACATCGATTAGAAAAAATTAAGCTAATTTATCATAATTTTTGGTTTTGAATTTTAGAAATATAATTTTTCATCTTTATTTTTCGCAACGATTTTTAATTGTTAATTGGCGGCAAAAACGGCAGAGAATGACAAGCATACATTCAGCCAAGAGAATTTTACAGATGATGGACATATAATAAGCAGAGGCCAATCACATTTAAAATACCGGGCAATACCAAGAGCCTGGATCGATTTACCAAGACCCATTTCATCGGCCAAAAGCAATCGCCCTCTTTTCATTACACCATATCTGAAAAATTATAAATTTCCATCTTCCTTTGAATCTCAAATTTCTCTATTTGGAAATAAGCACACAAATCTGAAGCAAGCAAATAGCACAAAGTAAAACATACATTACACCTCGACGCTGATATGGAAAGAGCGCATCAACCAATGTCTTTTCAATATGCTTCTCAAGATTGGGTTCGTTCATTCCAACATTTGATTTACCGTAAATTAATAATGTCTGGAAAGAATAAAAACGAGGAAAAAAAATTCTTAACAATAAAAAAAATGAAAAATGAAGGAATAGGAAAGAATTAAATTACCTTAACGGCATGATCTGAAATTTTTTCGATTTCCAATGAGACATCATCTAGTGACTGCAAGGCTTTCTCAACTGTACAAATATCTTCCAAAGGAAATGACCAAGCTTTTATTTCAGGAATGTAAATCTTTGACGGAATTGTCTTTAGAGCAGCGACAACTGAATGATTGAATGGTGTGAACTGCACCTGAAATAAAAAAGTTATTTTCAAATTAGAATATATAAATATTGAAAAGGAATAAATTTGACAATTTTAACTTGAAAATATGCAAAAATAATCAAATCAATACATCATCTTCCAATAATCTTAGATAACAAAAATTTTCTTGTCACTGAACATTACGAGACATGGCAATTTTGATTTAAATTTATGACGAGAACAAGTAAAAGCAGTAGTTAAGCATTCTCAAATAATTAAGATAAAAAAATATATTGTAACTTCGAAAGCAGCTTTAAATTTCTATAAAATTCGAAAAATATGAAAAATTCTTCAAGAATCATATCAGAAAATGAAAATACTTTCTTCTTTTCTTTTATATTTTAATCTTCCAAACTTACTTTATTCTTTCACTTCCCAATTCCTTTTAAAGATTGTTTTCATCTATTTTACGTGTCAAATGAGAGTGAATTTTGCTTTATTTTTGCATATTACTCTCAAAAATAGGAATTTTATCAAAACGTAATCCATCATTTCATTCTGTGAAACAAATTTTTACTATAAAAAAAAAAAAAAACTGAATGTGAATCATGAATGTAACCAAACCTGAAAAGATTTTGGATTGATAAGTTTGAAACTAATGTTAACAGTACTCTGCTTAGGTTGAATCGCTGTAACAACAGGTGGTCGTTTAATAGGTGATGATACAGGTGATAATTTGTGAGCCATATCAATTTTTGTTGGAACGGTTAGAGCAGATGTTGATGGTTGTTCCTCATCACGATATGTTATGACATATTTCTTCGGTGATAACTGATCGGATGGAGCCAGAGAGAATTTGGATTCATTATGACTTTTTGCTATTTGCAACTGCACAGGCCTATTTTCATTTTGGACTGTAACAGATATCTTACTGGATGAGTTCAAAGGCCCAAGTTTGGATTGCACCATCGTTTGTACTTTCACCGGTATGCATGAAGTATTACCAGTTGTTTTTGTAGCAATCATGGAATAATTATTGTCCATCATATTCATATTTTTGATATTTCCCAGTTCTCGTTCTCGTTGTTGACGTAAAGCCATTCGTCGCATAGCTTCTGCTCGGTTACGTTCAATTCGCTTCAATTGCTCGGCAGTTAATGAAGAAGCGGCCATTATCTGTACTATACCAAATTATAAACAATATGAACATATTTCGATTTATAGAACAGAAAAGAACCGAAATTTGGCCTTAATTAACAAGATCTCTTCATTCATTCACATACTAACTTAAGTTCTAACTTTCCATCTTGGAGATAAGCAGCCAAATTAACTTCATCTCACAGTATGTAATTTCTATTGTGCTATGAAAAATTTCAGGAAAGAAATGAAAACATTAAATGACAATGACACAGAATATGATATTTTGGAAAAGCAAAATTATTTCCATATCAAATCATCTTTCTGTATAGAAAGCTGCTTTACCAGCCTAAATAACCTCTTTTATCCTAGTCCCAAAAACTTTTGTCGAGCTAATTTAATTCGATCCAAAAGATCAAGTACCAACTGTTTAGTTTTCATAGTATTCTTATTCAAACTTGATAATGATCCTAATCTAGTTCAATTGTAAACGGAAACTTGAATCAATCGACCTCTTATCTTTCATCCATGCTATCATATCCATACGCACTTCTAATCGTCAGTCTCAAATATTGATCCCAACTGCTGATATGAATTCTGAATCTTCTCAGCACTCTTTTTGAATTAGGTGATTAAATTAATACTTTATAATTTCATCGAAATTCTTCATCATCATTTTCTATCAGTGCTCGCTGACAGTTCTAACTCGACGATTTTATATTTTCCAAAAAATTTAATATAGAATTCCCCCCATGTATGACAAAATGAATGAATCATTCCCCAACACCAAATATCTAAATAATTTACACAGAAGTCCAGCATAAGTAGAACTGATTAAACCGTTGAGTAATAAATCTAATACATACAGTAGTTTTATCGATATCTCCGTCAAACTTGATGCAGAAGAATTTTATTCCTGTACGTATCAGGGAATGTTCCCCATAATTGCGAAGTAAATAAGGAAGTATGTTTTGATGGTAAAATTTATTTCGCAAAAAAAAAAAAAGAAAAAAAAAACGAACAAAGACAACACATAGCATCAATCAGCCACCATATTTATTTATTTTTGCAATAATCGGAATGAATGAAAAGCAAAAAATCGTTGCAGAAAATATATTTTTGGATACTGCATTCCTGAATTTATCCATATTTAATAAATGTATTTAATAACGAATGATTCGGAAATTTCATCAATAAATTACAACATAATGGAAAAAAAATCAAGAATTATAGTTGCTGATGCTACTATTCCTGTTGTTATTACATGGTCGCTGCTGCTGATCATAAAAATCAAATGACATTATCCTTCACCACCGAAATACTGGAAGATATGAAGAAGGAAAAGGACTTGGGAACGGTAGATGAATGATTTCAGATTTGATCGATCAAAAAAAAAAAAAAAAAACGAACAATCACACTACGTTATAATCATAATAGAAAAGTATGAAGAAATTCATTTCATTGATTCAAGAAGGATAACAGTCAATAAAAAGTAAATCAAATTTTTGATTTTAGTAGAAAAGGTGTAGAGGAGTAAATTAATGAGATGTAAGATGACATCTTTAAAAAAAAAAAAAAAAAAGAAAAAAAAGAAATAGCAAAAATTGCAAATGAAGCAAAGCGCGACCAGAAGAAAGAATGACAATAATCATTTTCATAAACAAAAAAAAAAAAAAAAAAAAAATCGATAAAGCGATGAGAAACAAATCATAAAGTTAAGAGAAAAGCAGTAATTAAAAACAATGACCAAAAAATATAGATAGAGGCAATTTTAGATTAGAATTTAAAAAATAAAAACAGAGAAAAGTAAGTAAAAATAAAGAAATTAAAATGAATAAACAGCGAGTAAGCGTAGATGAAAACGAACTGTGTATGTATAAATAATGTGCGTATAGATGAGCAATGATCAGGAAGATGATATAAAAATGAAAATTAAATTATTCGCAATTAAAATAAAAACAACTCAATGATTTCAGATATCCTATAAAAAGTGCAGTAAACAAATACGCCGTGCAATTATAAGATGGGAGTGATTGTACATAGAGGAGCTAACGTTAAAAGTATGCAAGTATTAAATTAATCATGTATATTAATGAATCCGATAAATTTCATGAACTCCAGAAGATGATTTCTAAAGAGCATCTTTAAAATAATTTTTCCATGATAATATGCAACGATCAATATAAAGATGCATAATGTGGCAACTAGAAATCATTCGCCCGGATAAGAATTTCGAGTAGGACATAAATGGAATTGCGATTGCAACGGCGTAACTGACTCAAGATGGTATATATCAGTGGAGTTCACTGTCTTGTTAGTCCACAAAAGTTGCGAATATCTCTACTAAATCATTAACATGCCACTGTTACCGTTACAGTTTCTTAATTATGCAATCATCCAGACACAAATAAAATTTATAATCATGATAGTTTGGAATTTCATATCAATCTTCAGGAAAGAAAAAAGGGGAAGAATATAATGGATGTCTGTCCACATTTATTTTCTCTCTACTTCAAATAAACAAAAGTCAAACTCTATGAACCTGTTACGGTAACATCAAAAAATTATAAAAAAACGCATCAAATTTCATTTTCTACATGTTGAAAAGATACGCTTAATTTCGATAAAATAAGAAAAATAACAATAGTACGATTAAAAAAAAAAAAAATTTCGCTTCAAGATAAAACTTGCACTGCATGCATACATACATGCAAAAAGCATTAAAAGTAAAACACATCGGTAATACTATGAATTCACAGCTTCCAAATGTGCCTGAGAATGAGCATTTCACTTGCGTACCACTTACAATCGAATTCGTATGCGCTTATCATGTGTGCCTTACTGGAACAAATGCAGGTAAAGTCCTAACTTATTCTCTACAATTTCCATTGCTTGAAACTTCAACTTCTGCGCTGAATTTCTATTCATGAGAAATTCCATATATGACTGCTGTTTTTTAAGGTCTAATATGCTTATAATATTCCAGAAATGCATGCAAAATCAGTCAAAATCTAACAATGTATGCTTCAAATATCACTGAGTTTTTTCGGTTTAGGTTACCTGCAAATGCCTTATGAAAATGAGCGCAAAAAGGCGAGATGAAAAAATGGAAAAGAGAAAAGCACAGCTTAGAATATTATCTAATAAAGACGACTGTGGTAGTTAGATCATATATATAGTTTCATCATCATGATAAGGAAAATAAGGATAGAATAGCATAACAGTTTTCCCAAATGAATTCAAGCCAAATACAGAAAGTCCTTAATAAAATATCATCTATATCTCAAATTCGAATACTAATAAGGGGAAAAAACTAACTACCACAGAATGTTGGACAGAAGACCTTATAATAGGATCACAATTCGAAGGCTTCCGAAGAAACTGTGTAAACTGTTAATAACAAAACTATTCAGCAATAAAATATAGAGTGAAGGAGGAAAACTTCGAAATAAAAAAGAAAAAGTAACTGATAAGGCGAGTAATAGCTTTTTTTTTGCATTTTGACTACAATGAATATAGTTACTAATATTTAAACAGAGGTGGAATCTGATAGATTGGAATAAAAACAAAAAAAGAAACAATTTAAATTTTAAAAATGAACATGTGCAAGAAACTTAAAAAAGAAAAGAAAAAGAATAGAACAGAATGAAATGGATAAGCAAAAATATCGAGCTTCTTTTCCGTTAAATGGAAGAAAAGTAACATTTAGAATTATATGCGTGTTGCATAATCTTATTTTTTAAATGATTACGCATACACTGGTGGACATATTTTTCCTAAACAAATGCTAATAGATACTACTAGAACATGAAGTACTACAATAACAATGCCATAATTCCTGGCAAATAACAACGAATGTTGCAAAACAAAACGAAAAAGTAGCTTATCGCCTGGAAGAAAGAGCTGCATTCATACTGTCCATTGATAGTTCTTTCTTGGCTGCCGCGGCCGGCTGAAATAAGTTTATAAGGGGATTCTCTGACGCCGACAATACAAAAGCTGTTAATGTTGATTATTTGATATGTTTGATCATCAATACATACCATTAACTTCGATAAAATAAACATTTCCCAGTAAAAAACAAGTGATTCAAATCACTTCTTGCCATAAACTTGATATGTTTTAAAATAATCAAAAAATCAGAAGAGTAAGATTAAAAAAAAAATACTAACATCAAATTTGAAATCATCCAAATTTTTGTATTCTGCTAACTTTTTCTTGAGGAATGGATGAACTTCTAGGCGCCTCGAGTGCTTGTAAAATTTCAGAAAAGCCCAAAACTTCTCCAACCCGTACAATTCACCTCGTTTAATATCATTTATTGTTTCCTCTTGGAAATCTAAGTATATGTTTGGCCTGAACTTCCGCTCTAGACCAAAATTGTAAAATCTGAAGAGGCACTCTAACCCGTACCTGCAAAAAGAATAACACTGCATGCTGCAAAAAAGATTCAATAGCACATTTTTAAACACAATAAAAAAGTAAAATTCCTTAAGAAACTGCAACATCAGAAAAACAAACCTGTAACCGGCTTTCGCATCTTCGAGGGCTAAATTTCGAAATTCTTGATACATTTTTCGGTTGAAATGGTCTCTCAAGAAGAACGATAAGAAACGAAAATAAGTATTCATTTCAGTGGTGCCATAACCCAAATGTTCCCTCTGCTCTAGACATGACATTCTCCACTTCGTATATATCTGATATTTACAATTGAGTAAAATGAATAGATATAATATTTAAATGATTTTAACTGATTAATCCATTTACTAAATCTGTCCGATTATTAAGTGCCCTATACAACAACTGCATTCGTAGGATACGACCATGCATCAATTTTTTGAAGTAATCGGCTCAGAATTTTGAAGTTATCGGCTCAGAATTACGACCTTTCCATCGAATGGCCAGTTAAACTATCTATTGGTTTAAGCTAAATCTTTGATAGCTAACATACGAATAACACATTTTTTGGCCAGTATAAATCTTTTAGAGATATTTTTTCCTTAGATATTTTCTGATCTACCATTCCACTTTTTTATCAGATATTAGATAATTTTTTACAGCACCCGATAACCAATTCAATTCATAAAATTTCAAATGACACAAGCAAACTAACTTGTTCCTGGAAACCATTTTCTTGCAACAAGCTAAAGGAGACATGCATTGAAGGACCAGGTACCGCTTGGCCACTCGTTGATTCGACCGAATCACTGAAACTACTCATTACAAAAATTATACGGGCAAACATGCAAATATTATCGTCGTATATAAATATGCACATATCTACGAGACTTACGCATTAAAAGACGATGTTCTCGAGCTAGTGCCAAAGACCCAACCAACAGGCATTTCAACAGGTGGATTTTCGCTATGACGAGTTTTATATTTTCTCGATTGAGAAGAATCTGGAACGGTACTCTCCTTTGCTGTCTCCTTTACCGGATAAAAACGTGGCGTTAACATACCAGATTCCGTTTCTCGTTTTGCCAGTGGGCTTTTTGTCTGAAATATCTTTGTGTTTGCAGTTTGCTTAAGTAATTATCTTGAAGTAATGAAGAAACTCATTTGTGTGTGCCAGTGGAATAAATACAAGAACAGAAATATGACGGAACGTATGTTGGCTGAATGTGGAGTCAAACCGCACCGGAAGCGGCAGATGATTCTTGTGCTCCAACTTTTTCATAAAAGAAAAGCTAATCGAATATAAAAGATGAGGTTAAAAATAAATATCAAAATCAGTACCGATGATGCAGCGTTTGCTGCAGCTCTTTCACGAGCTTTCTGTGCCCAAACTGAAGAAATTTCCGGGAGAGTGTTTGGAGTCGGAAACATTTTTGGCGGTGGTTCCGGCGCACATTTTTGAACAGCGCCTTCCTCCCCTCTCAGCTGCTTGAATACTTCCTCCGAAACAATGTCAACCTTATTCATATGAGTCTGAAAATGCTACTGGATAAGTATGTGAAAAATGCATATTTTCTCCACAGCATACACAGAAAAAATTTGTCAAAATGATGATAAAGTACCTTACGACCAGTTTCTTTACGATTCCATAATTCATTTTCGTATCGCCTAAGACCATATTCCATTTCTTCTGTCAAATTCTGATTTATTTTGGAAGAAGTTGTTGAATTACCCGTATGATCAAATTGTTCCTTATTCAATAGTGCCGGTGTTACGATAATCAATTTTTTGATATTTGCATCACTTATATCTTCTGATGAATCATCCGGTATTGAGCTGAAGAGTTTTTTGTCGCAAAAAAAAAAAAAAAAAAAAAAAAAAAAAAAAATTTTTTTTTTTTTTTTTTTCAAAAAAAAAAAAAAAAAAAAAAAAAAAAAACTACAGCTTGACTTTTCCCACCAGTAATAAAAACACATCATATTGTAGTCAGTTTTAACTGGATTAATCATTTCTTCAAAGATGAAGGGAAGAAAAGAAATCAAAATCTAGCTGCTAAAACTTACGCCTTATTAACTGCTCTCCTTTCGCGTCGTGGCAGATCTGGTACTGTAAAAAAATCATCATCATTTTGTACGTCAGTTTCCGGAACAGATCGTGCAGGTGGCGACGAAACAAAATGCGGTGCTCCCTTACCGACACTGCTACCAGAACCTTTACTCTTTCTTTGCTTCCGACTTTTGACCTACAATTTTTATGTGAAAAAAAAAAATCAATTATTACAGTAATAACTACAAGTCAACCGCACAAAATGACAATATATATTTGGTTAGTTAATTATATCCATACATAAATAACAAACCTCTTGCCAATCCTCAACTTCAGATTCTTTCGTTAATTCCTTATTCCGTTCCATCAACCCACTACTGTTGCTCCCACCATCGTTGTTTCCGTTTACACCTGATGATCGCCTATCCGCAATACCTTCCACATCACCATCCCTATTCTGTTTTGCTAAATTTGAATTGCCAACAGTCACTTTTTTGGTAGTGTCATTACTGTTGCGTCTCTCATGATCTCGTTTTTCATCTTCAACTGATTCCAAAGAAATAGATGGCTGCAATTCAGCTTGCATCAAAACTTTAGAATCCATCGCTTCAGCTACCTGTGGTGATGTTGCCATCACCTGAGAAATCGTCGAAGATGCATTATTTGGTGCCTTCGTAGCCGTTCTAGTTGCAGGACGAACAACACCATCACTTGATTCTGCAGTCTGTGGTAGAGTTGGCGAAAGAGGCCACTGCTGCGGATTATCACGTGGACGAACCTAAATAAATGTATATATATATATAACAATCCTGAAAGGTGGACATTTTTAATTTCTATTCTTCTTATTCAGGGAAAAAAGCAGCTCACGAAGAAAGTAGATTCCGATCAATATCGAAAGTGCAATATCGGTATTGATCTAAATCGGAAATATAAAATATAATAAGAATAATAGATAACTAGATAACTAAAAATATATAATCACTCAGTAACCAGAATCTCTCACGAAATTTCCTGCTGAACAGCAATTCTTCAAAACCATTCATTTTTATAAAATTAGAGCAATTAAGCCTTACATTTTCACTATCATCGCTAAGTTCCACTTTTTCGCTACTTCGTAAAGCTTCCGTAATTAGTACAATATTATCGGTTAGTGTACGAACACGCGGGAAACTAGCTATCAGTACTAAAGATAAGAAACCATTTTTGTCCATCTTCCGACGTAAATAGAAATCTTTCTGGAGATTCTCTGGTGACAAATAATACTCTCTGAAACAGTAATTCTCTATCACGACATAAAGTGAAATGTAAAATAGACTCAACAAACAAAATTTGCAACTGCTTTTTATATATTATATAGAAAAATAATGTTACTAGAGTTGGTTTAACGGAAAAAAGAGTGAAGAACTGGATAAAATTCTCGGATCATAAAAGCCAAAAAAGTAATGAGCTATTATCACTTCCGTCTTTGCCAAACATCAAACATCGATAAACTTACATTTGATTTTTAACATATTCTTTCAATGTTTCATTCGTAAGTGGTGCTTGAGGTGATATGGGTGGATAAGCGGCATGATAAGGAACACTCATGGGAGCTACTGTTGGTCCAGGAATGAATTCACCTTTGCTTGTAAGAACACCGCTACCGGGTGAAAGTAAAGCGGTTGGTGTTGGTGGGACGGTGTTCGATGTGAGCGATGATGCTACACTGTCCGAACGTGATTCACCAACGGTTGTAGCTGCAGCTGCAACCGTTGGTGGTGGTTGAGAAAGTAGATGAGGATTAAATGGTGAAAGATGTGAATGACGAAACGTTAGGGCAGCCATTTGTTGCTGTGCCTGAAACATAATATTTGCAGTGGGAAATGCCGCTGCTAATGCAGGATCCAAGCATGTCGAAGTGGGGTCGAATGGAGGTATCGCGGACACAGCATAGAATTGCGCGTATTGAGATTCCATCAGATCCATATAATCGAAGTTATCATCATCTCCCGCACATTCATCCCAATCTGGTAATGGTCCACGTGCCCGTCTTTGTGCTGCAGTTAATTTCGGCGGTGCTTGTGGATGTGACCCACGTGGTTGCCATTTATCGTTACGTGAAAAAAATGCCTTGTTACGATCGCCCATATCATCTGTTCCAACATTACCAGCGGTGCCTCCGCATTCATAATGAAATGGCTGTTGCTGCTGTTGACGACGTACAGCATCCGCGGCTGAACTACCATTTTTATGCCAATAATCCACTCCACTTATACGATTTCCAATTACTGGTGCACGCACAAATTGTGGCTGACCAAAGTACGGTCGATGGCGATTTCCACTATTTTGAAGTGCTGCTGCTGCTGCCGACGTAGTAGCCCATTGTTGTTGCGTAATACCGTTTGGTGTTGCAGTTGCCATCGCCGCTGTTTCGTCACGTTTGTTGTACCTACAAAAATAAGTTATAATCATTTAGGTACTTTTACTTTAGCATATTTATTAAAAACAAAAAGATGACTTCAATTGCTTATTTCCAAAATTTCATCAAATTTATCACAGGATGACAATAATGATTCAAGCAAAGAATCATTTATGTTATCGTACAGAAATGAAAATGATGTGCAAGATTGTAGCTTATCAAAAAATAAACGAAATTTCAAAGCTGAAAAGAAATTCTATGAAAATGTTTATAAAGTAATTGAAATCTGGATATTAGACTCCTTTTTTGTCTCTCCATTCTATTATTTCCTCATATTAATTTTGAATACTCAAACAAAGTTCAAAATATTTGCGGAGGATCCGTCATTGATGCAACCTTTCGAACGAATAACATTGCAGAATAACGTTGAAGTTAAAAAAAGAGAAATATGGTAATAGAATTATTAAATGAAACAAGAGAAATGTATCAAAAGAAATCAAGTTCAATAGAATGCAGGATATAAATATTGTACAGTTAATTTCTGAAAAAAAAGAAATGACGTAATTTCAAGAATGATGGAATCAACATTATAATAACTAGAAAAGTAACAATAATCAGTAAGAAAATCATTCATAATGATTTCGAACAGGAACTTCATTATATCCAACTAGTTTTCCACGAGATTCTTTCCTTTTCTCTGAATTGCATTTTAATGCGAGTGAATACTAATATATTTTTCTTTCTTTTCCCATTATTTTCCAATTTTGATTGCATAAAATATTCATTTTTAAATGAAATTCTATTCGCCAGACAAGCCTGAATTGATTATATATGTATAGAATGCTCATCCTAGCAACAGGTACTAACAACCAGCATATATTATAAAATTCCGTTAACCCAATGAAAATGAAACATTATTTAAAAAAGGTGTTGAAAAAGTATTTGAAACAGGCATTGAAAAGAAAAAAAAATCACACCAAAGAATATTGAACAATAAATTACAAAATGCTGAATCATTTGTCTTTTCTTTCACAGCTGATTTTTACTCTATTACAATAATTTCACAATTATATTAAATAGCTTTCTCAACTTGTTTTAACCAGATTAAATCCTGATTAATAAATAAGCAATATATTATTTCGCAAATACAGAAAAACAGCTTCATTTGCCAGCAAATTAAGAACTGGAAAGTAATATTATTGTCTTTAATAACAAAGAACTATCGTTCTTGTCTCTTCCGTTCTCTTCTTTTAACTTATGCTATCATTATTCATATTTGAGGAATGCTTTAATTTGTATGCAATACAAAATGAATCAGTTTGAAACTCAAGCAATGCGTCGATGACATTCATTCACAACTATTCAACCCTCTCATTCGCATTAATGACAGCCAACAGAAAAACAAAAACAAGTTTACGGTGTATGAAATGAGCATATCAGCTTAAATATTCACGATAGTTGGCATTATATTCGCTTCGTATTACACAGCTATACGAGTACGAAAATGTAATCAACAAGCTCATATCAATCGCTTCACATACTCAGAACAAAAAAAAAAAAAAAAAAAAAAAGTAAAGACTAAAATTTTGCATGCATTTCTCGCTTAATTTCCATGTAACACTCAGCAAAAAAAATATTATCCATGTTGTATAAAAGCGACGCTTTAAGCCATACATCAAATATATCACTCTAATGTCCTTCTATGTGGATTTGTGAACTACATACGACAATCTGATTTACAACCTTTCATACTATCGCTGTGGATCGAAGATTCATGTCAAGGTAGAATAAAATTATACTCGTATAACTAAATAAAAGTACAGAAGCTACTAAAGGGAACTGCCAGTGCTCAATGGCAAGTGCACTAAAACCCATCAGTATTTTTCTCTCGTCCATACCACGCAATTAGATCACCAATTTTCAAAATTTCATAAACCAAAACTGGTTTAATGAATCAAGTATTCATTTTGAAGCATGCAAATGATGTAGATTACAAGATTACAAGCAAAAAACGAGATGTTCCTAACATTTAAATCTTTTATAAATTCCAATGTTATGCGACAAACAGCTGTAAATGTAAATTCACAAAAAAAGTTATAATCAGTATTACACAATTATTATTTGCCCCATCACATTCTTCTCATCACTTTTTTCTAATAAATGTAAATTTTCAGATTATGAAATAACATGAATACTAATGATTGTTACGTAGTTCACAATTGTGTTCACAATAAACCTTACATGGAACGTTGAAATTAAAATCAACCAAAAACTTGTACTGATTTCAAAAAGCTCTAAAGAATTTATCGCAATTTGTAACATATCTCTGCATGAAAAAATGGACTAGTACTATCGTAAATAAGAAACCTTTGCGGTGGATTTGTATTCATTGTTTTCTGATTGCGAATTTTCGGCTGATAAGTAGGAAATGGGATTACAGGCACTGCCGTAATCATAGGCTTTTGACCCCGTATAGACGGTATACTGTGATAATGATGGTATGTACCGACAAAATCACCATCAGAATCCGCTTTTTTCTTCCACCCTTGGTTTCCTTCTAACTGATAATAAAATCCGTTTGAAGCTGTATCCAAGTACCTGGAAGAAAAAATGCTAATTAATCCGATGATTCATCGGATATGTACTATTACTAGTGAGAAAAAGAGAGAGGGAGGAGAGGAAAGGACGGACCAAGCGAAATTAATGTGTTACTTATCCATCACTATACCATCATTATCACAGAAAAGGTTGCAGAAAGTTATGCATGTTATCGCAACAAATATATACATACATTTCAACAAAGAAAGCAACGAATACGATTCTCAACTGTACGAGACAAAATTTTTGGTAACAGTAGACACATTGTTGTTATATAGGCAGTGCAACGTTAGATTTTTTTTTAGCAACATGAAGCTGTAATGAATAATAAATCCAAAAGTTTTCATAGCACTGCTTTGTCATTTCAAGATAACGGATAATTATAATTGACATTACGAACACAGAAAAATCTTCTAATACTAACACACAGCAAAAAATTAGCATGAAAATTCAATGACGTTGTAACTAAATCTGCTAATTAAAGATTATCATTCCTCGAAATAAATCCCAACGACGGGTTTACAAATATATTATGGAACATGAAAAACAGGAAAGGATAGAGCAGTCACCACTCTTCTAAATAATTCATATTTAAAAGACGTTATGCAGAAGCTTCATTCCGATAACTCTCGTTCAAAAACACTCCTCGTTTCATCTAACGAACATAGATTGCGTAGTCTGCTATTTGTCACATGCTATCAATTTAATGCGACCAATTCGTGCTGTGAGCAACACAGAAAACCGGATATTTTCGACCATTCTAGATTATTAACATCTTAACACCAACGCACTTTCTCACAATAAGTTTAGAGTAATTCAAAAATAATCATAAAAAAATGACATACTTTTTAAGCGACAATGGATTTCTACTTCCAAAAAGTATTTAAAGAACTCAACAAACTACATTAAACTTCTGAAAACACAATATATATAATAAGAGCAGAAGAGCAGGTTGAAAAGAACTACCATTTAAACAGCTCACGTTATTTAATAAATAATCCACTTCGTAAAATGTTTAATAATCATTGTGAAGAACACAAGCGTTCAAACATAAAATACTCGGAAAATCGATCACAACAAACTCTAGCAAGAAACAAGAGCGAGTGATGCAAAGCTGGTGGAAAACTAAAACAGATGCATTTTTAAAGTTTCAGCATCATCTTTAATAGTTCAAAAAAAAAAAAAAAGAGAAATATTATGACCTTGCAATGAATACTTCCCCAAATTGTAAAAGAACATTTATAAAGAAAATGAAGATAATGATGTTAGGATAAGCAAACTAACTGTCCGGAACAGACAAAAATATTCCGCTAATTCTGAGAATTAAGTTCATGAACAATACGATGATAATAAACTACAACATAGCCATTAGTCGTCAACCGGATGCATTCCAAAGAAAGGACGATGTAATCGAAGTGTAACAAAAACAGTATAAAATAGAGAAGGGGAAAAAGAAATTCCAAAACTATTTCCGCCAAAACCTTAACAAAAAGTGGCTAAACTAAATATTGAATAGATTTTTTTTTTTTTTTTTTAACAAGTGTACAGGAAAAAAAAGGGGGGAAAAAGTGGAAGGGATGAGAAGGCAAAAAGTACGGAAACAGAGAAAAATAAATGAAAAAAACTGATAGAATGATAGAGCAATACCAACAAGTAATAATGAATAAATTTTGTTCTAAATTACCCATCGAAAAGAAACAATATCATATCACCAAAAGAAGAGAAATATGAAAGGAATATGAAAACCGGCAACGGATGATGAGCAGATCAATAAACAAGAATGGCTGATTGAAGGATGCTGATGAATCAATCAATCCCAAACGGAAAAAATAAAAAAAACGAGTTCAAACACGCCTTCCTACTTTCTCGGTTCATTGTTGCGCAGTATTTACTTCCCAATTGCGACTATTCCGCGAAAGCTAAGAAAAACGAGAAAGAGCACAAGGAGTGAGAATATTTCAGATTAATTTGTGCTTAAAAAAGAGTAATAAAAAAAAAAAAACGGATATTTACGGGTATAGATACTGCTGGATGATGATTGTCATCGATATGTCCCATAAGTGCTGTTGCATCAGGGGGGATATATAGAGATGCAATCAGTTCAATACTATCGTCGCTCATAGATCGATCATCCATATCTAATCTTTCCTTATAACATATCATCTATTTGTCAGAAAGGAGGAAGAAATCTACATGATATACAGACGTATGCAACACTCCTATCTCTTCATCCACCTAATTCCTATCAATTCCAATATACTGATATGATGATAGGACTGATTTCTGAAAATGGTAGAGATTACAATCAAACGACAGGAATAGTAGGAAGGAAACGAGACGGTGACAATATGTGTACATATGTGACGACGACGACTCTATTGATTACGAAAATTCAACGATCGGCTGGTTGACTAGCTGACTGGTCCAGTGCCATAAACTCTCACACTTTCATCATCATTCTACTATCTCACTCTAACATCCCAAACTTCAATTCCCTTTTTTCAAATCGATTTCTGCAGCAACCGAAATATGTGATATGTCTAGACCAAACACTCTACTCATGCAATATTTTCGCTCTTCTATCGACAACCAACTCTCATTCTTTACATATTACATACACCATACACTCACACATTCCAACTCATAACTTCAAAAAAGGTGCTTCGAAAACTGTCGAGAATTGAACTGTCTAAAAATTAATCTCCGGCCATTATCAATATATGTATATTGGAATATCATGTTTATAAGTGCATACATACATGCATGCATGCTAAACACATGCATAACACTCATGTTTACATATAGTAAAGAGAACTGTTACAGAAATGAAAAATCACAACCAGTAAATTCTGTCATTCAATACAGATATACTTTTTCTTTTCTTTTTATATAAATCTTTATGAGAACTAATACAACAATAATATGTTATTATTTCATAAGAAAAACTCATCTCTTTCAACAAAATTTCCAAGAATGTTCTTCTCATTAAGCCTTTCCCCGAAATATTTTGAAGGGTTCAATTTTTTCAAAGATAGCATATCCAACTTCTAATGCTTTTTATAAGTTTCACTCATAATGATCCTTAAATTCCCAATACTGCTGAAGTTCCTTCATGAAATTCATAATCCATAATCCACCATTACTAATATACTTTTAGGAAGAAAAAAAAAACATCAAAAACCATTTGATTGATTTTTTTTTTAATCATGAAGGAACTTTTTGCGAGCTTGCACAAACCTTTTTAAAAGAGCATTATATTATAGTAAAAAGGGCATATTTATACGGTATATTTAGTGGATACCAATCCGGTATATTTAATAAATAATTATCAGATAAATGATCAAGAATCTTTGAAATAAACCTAAAACCATCTAATCGACCCAGATGCAATAATTATCCGTAAACAGATCCCAATAGAAGCAATGCACTCCAGAAAGTTCAAATTATATGGAAAATTTTAATTCCAATGGAAATTCTCTCTAATAGAGGAATAAATTACAGAGTACTTCCACAAATGAAGCAGCGTTCGAAAAAATGTACTCGGCAAAGCGAATTAGTCTGAGTAGCTGAGCACAAGAAACAAGTAAACAGAGTTCAAAATATGCGAACCGAGGATAATAGCCGTTTAGCCGCTCCTTGGCAAAAATATGCTGATATATTTTGCAGATATATTCACTCAAAATTAACACTGAATCTGGCTAGTAGGTAGAATTTAATAAACATTCGGCAGTTCCTATAGGCAAATATAAAAAGATGCAAGTAAGGAAATTCTAGTAAAGGAATTTTAAATAATTGAAAATGACTGCAATTACTTATGTATATATATATATATATATATAATGTATGCCAGTGGAATATTTTACATAAATCAGACTACCACAATGTACAAAACTTTCGCTATATGTTAAGAAAGAAAAGTAAAATGAAATGGGTAACGAGATAGCAATTTTTGGGGATGGCTATAGCGCTAATAAGGAACAAAAACAAAAAAGAAAAAAACACACACACATATGCCATCGGAAAAAAACAATTTGGGTACATATATCCTTAATATTTTTCCAGTCATTCCTAAATTGACATCAAAAATGCGCACTGGAATTTAAGCAACAAGTTCGTTCGTCATTAACTTGAATACTCCATCTAAAGATTGATATTTCCTGACTTCCTTGTCTTTTTTCTTTAAATTAAATTCCATCCTTCAATTCCACAACCACTGTATGCCTTGAGAACATAAAACTAGGTTAGAATTTGAAGATAGAAGCAGTTACTGTAAGAAAAGCGAGCGGGTTGGAATATCAGCAGGCGGCACACAACGCAACATCTTACCAGTAGTCTTCCTCAGCGTATTCATCACTGACGTTAACACATTCAGGACTGTATATAAGTGCTGGCGCAATGTATGATAGCGGTTGTACACAACCCAACAAAGATGCGGGCGCTAATGTTGGTACGATCTTTGAAACATTTTCGGTCGTTGAAGCAGGTATGGTGATGACACCGTAAGATGGATTGTATTCTTTTATTGCTTGCTGTTTCGCGAAGCTCGAACCTCTCCTGCTAGAGATTTCATTATACTTTTAAAAGAACTGCTTCATGTACATTTGTTGACATTTCGTTCTGATCCTTTGACATGATACATTGAATAAATAACCTGATACTGAATTTCCTTCCTTTCGAACTATACTGCATATCATTAAGTGCAGAAGAGCTATTTATGGTTATGTGGTTACGTTATTTTATAAGAAAATAGGTAGAGCAATAAGAATAATAACAGTCTGGCTAAATGAAACAATCGACCTGTTAGATGAGCAGATCAATAACATAGAAAAGCATTAATTAGACTTATCCGGGACTTTGAAGACAATAAAATTTTGGCGACCAGTATACAGAATGAACTAGCCAAATATGGAATTTTTAGTTACATCAATTCAGAAAAAAAATTGCCAAAAAAATCTATTTACTTCGCAGACTTCAAAAAAAGCACATGTACTCAACGAGTTCACTTCCACATTTGATCGCAAGGAAAGATTAAAAATGCGAAGAACGATTAACTTCAAAAAGAAAAAGAAAAAGAAAAAAAAAAAAGAGAAGAAAAGAGGAAAACTTGATATAAAAAACTATTGAAAGTTTAGCATAATAAAATTGTCTGTCTCTTAAGGAGCATGTGCAGATAGTTCAGTTCCATATATGGGAAATTCATAATAAAATTTCCTCCAGTTTCCATTACAGGAAGCAGGAGAATTGCTTTTCAAAAAATAATAAATTTAATATGTGAATATTTTCATGATAAAAAAAAGCTAAAAGCATATCGAAATTTTGCACAGAATGCTCTGTGAATTAAAGTAAAGAATGGAAGTTTTTGCAAAGACTATTCACTTCTTTGGTTTCATAACTAAAGTGCAAAAAAGATCCGTTTAAAAACCTGTTTCTTTGCGGATGATCATTCTTGTTACCAGGTCCAATGTTGCCGCGTCTTCCTTGTCCTTCACGTCCCGTATAATCCACATCAATGTCCAACTTCTTCCACGCTTTGCCGCTTTTATTATTTTTTCCTCCATTCCCATTATTTTCATTCTCTTTATCCTTATCTTGTTTCATATCCTAAAATATTCCCAATTACTGAGAAGTTCCATAGTTACTTCAAAATCTTGGGAGATTATCAACAACAAAGTGCACTAACTTAAAAATAACAGAAAAATGATCGTAGCAATCATCGCCAGAAATCGATAATTGTTTAACGTTACCTTTATATTAATATTTTCAAACCTAATACTGCCTAATAAAGATAGGTAACATCGAGACGATAAACCGGATATGGAAATATAAATCAAGAGCAAAAACCAGCTTCGCTCCCGACATTAATTTTGAAATCAATTTATTTTCATTCAGATTAAAAAGCAAATATACCGTATAATATACTGCCTCTGAACTGTCAGTGACTTTCATCACTTCATGATTAACAGCAATCCCTTTCGTAATTACATTATTTATTGCGCTGTCCGGTTTCAGTTCTTCATTGACGGCTTCATTTAATGATGGCCAAGCTTTGTCATCCACATTCGCTGCCTTAAAAACATGAACTTTGATGAAAACCTATCAACACAGACGCCCAAACATACAGAAGAGTAGGATGCAAAGAAATAATAAGTCGCAAAAGACAAGCTTGTCAATTTTAAGCATGCCTTGGTCTTACGACAATTCAAGTTAATTTAAATTATCACGAAACTCATCTCTAAAAATCTCTTACAAATGAAGTGTTTAGCAAGCTAAAAACAATAAAGTATGCCTAAAAAAATTCAGATGAGCATTACGAGAATATCGTTCTAAGCAAGGAATTAAATCCGCAAGAAGGTACCAAATTCCTAAATTTACAAATAACAACATCAGAAGACTGATTAGCTTACAAAATGAAAAACGGCAGTTTATTTATATGGCATGCTAAAAACTGAAAGATTTCGAAAAATTGTAGGCAAAAATGAAAAGTATTAGTAACATGCTTTATGTGCTGGTTTTTGCTATAAAGTGATGATTATCCGAATGCTATCAAGCTTATTCAATCGCGCATTTGCCATTACAAATACATGTCCAATTTTTGAAGAGATGAACCTTACTAATTACTAGAAAAACATGCATTTGTAGAAGTAAAATTTTCAGCTAATTACTAATCACTAATTACTGTATGAGGGATGGAAAAAAGAGAGGAGAGAGTAGAGTAGGAAGAAGAAAAATTGAAAAGATTTCTGTTATTTGTTTACTTGTACTAAAAGAACAGCCTTTAATATTACAGATAGAATTTCGTCAATATCATATTAGCATGTAATAGAATACATACTTCGGTATCAACCTGCTTTTCTTGTTTTGTTGTTTGACAAGATGGAGGAGATTTCGCCATTTTCTTCGAATTGTTTTCACCTGTGGATGTCAGCGTTTCTTGCGTCACTGACTGAATAAACGATGCCAATAATGGAGAATTTGCAAAATGCACATGATTAGTATCAAAATATCAAATATGCAAGCATAGAGGATCATGCGTAAAGATGATCGATCCCATAATTATCAAGCAGAAGGGAATGAATAAAAAGCACGACTGTCAAGTCGAAATATGCTTCGATTGAATACAACCTTTGTCGCAATGTATATAAAGTGCTTAAGTGAAAAAATTTCAATAAAATTTTCTCATCGAATTTACTTAAATTCATATTATTAATGAAGTCCGTAATTGCCTGCCTCAAAAACTCTATTTGCAAAACATACATGCTATATAATTCAGACATGTCGAACAAAATTAAACGAGCATCAGACGTGGTAATATTACAAAGCAAAATCATCAAAAACTTTTAGATTTTAGAAATCAAAAACATCAAAAATTGGGCGTTTCAGGATATATCAAAGATAGTGAAGAATTTTTTAACGAGCAACATGGCTTTTCTATCTGTCAAATTTTTTTCTCATACGGAAACTGGATATTTGACTGCATCAATAAAATGTACCTGACATTTTATTCTTTAATAGGACACAAAGGTGAAATTACATAAAGTTGATGATCACGATGAATCATCTCTTACCTCTATCATTTCGCGATACAGTTCATTCAGATGGAAAATAAACAAAAAATATACTAAACTTGTCATTTACTATTCAAACAAACCTTAATAACATTATCCTTTTCAGCATCCATTTTTTTCAAAGACAGTGAATTAACCTCTTCTTCCGCCGAGGATATTTGAGGATTCAAGACGTCACTTTCTTTCTTTGACTGTTTTGTTTCTAAAATGAGCAAACTTTTAAATCTTGCTTTATAGCCGCGATTTTTATGCAGTGTTCATCACGGATGAGAAAATTTTTTTGTAAAAGAAGTAATTCTTAATATTTCACACATTATATTTATTTTTCTCTTCTAAAGTGAATAAAAAATGAGAAGCATCAAGCTGAAACTCAGAACATAATTAACCTGTGCAACAACAAAGCCAAATATAATGCAAGACAGCTGAACTCAATGTAATTTGATCATATTTCAAAAAGTAATGATGAACTACTACTTAATTATGTATTAATAAGCATCACTAATATGCAAGAGAAACATATTGTAGAAATTTGAAGCGAATAAAATTTGAGTGTCAATATCAAACTGGAGTAAAACACTTAACAACTCCTACCTAATAGATAATTAAGTGGTTACTATAAAGTTAACTGATTCGCCAACAGCAAACCTAGAAAAGACCACACAAACAAATATTTACTACGCCCAAGTCCTAAAATAAAAAGTTAACAACTCCTGCATTTGTTTACCACGGCTTTATTACCTCAAACTACCTCTTCTCCGTAACTTAATTAACTTACTATATCTAATGCACCTAGTGAAGCAGAAATAATAGTGTAACCTTTTCTAAAACAGAATTAGATATAGCATATTAGTAAAAAACGGTAGCAGATCAAGTAGCCTATACTGTCACCTTAAATAGAAATTAGGAAGTTCAAAGTTTAAGAGATAGTGGATTATCTTAGAATAGCAATGCAATGTATATCAGAGTATTATCTCTAGTTGTAGTTTAATGTTTGATATGCAGATCATTGACCAATAATGGAAAATATTTTAATTCTATGAGTTTTATGTTAAAATCTAATTTCTGGGTGAAATAAGTAGTTGCTGTTGTATGATAAATACAGCAGAGGAAAGTCCGGGCTCCAAGGAAAAACTAGTAAGCAAATGCTACTTCAAATCTACCACAGTTACTGCAGACGCTGATAAAACAATTCCTACCTAATAGATAATTAAGTGGTTACTCTTTTCCAAAAAAAAAAAAAAAAATAAAAATAAAAATAAAAAAAGAACAAAAGAACTGAGCCCACCTGTTATGGAGTGTTTGAACCAGGCGTTCACAGTTGGAAGTGGAGCAGGACCTAAGATTACTTCAGGTTGTTGCTCCGTATGTGTTTCATTTTCTTCCTTCCCTACTGATAACATGTTATTATCCTAGAAAGGAAAATTACGATTACAAAACAAATTTGCGACATGAAGCTAGTTAATTTTTAGTATAGCTTTTTCCACTTGTGAGTACAACTAGTAAATAAAATAGCATGCCTCATAAAGCCTAGGAAAACAAGTTCGCAGCAAAATATATGGAATGCAAAATGAGCCTCTGCTTTTTGACATCTTAAACTATACTTTTATTTTGGCAAGAAAATAAAAGACCATTATTGTGCACTAAAAAATGAAATGTATGGAAAAGACATGGCTAATGACATTTTCAAAGTAACCTTTCGCGATCGATCATTTTTGGGTCGTGGTTTATTACGTCGTTGAATTTGTTGATGATAATGAATTTGCTGATGTGGTCCAGACTGTATCGAACGTTGAACATGAGCATTACCATTTGAATCCGGTTTTCGTTCTTCAACAAATCGTTGGTGTAAACCATCTTTGTTCTTACCAGAGGAATGAGGAACAGCTAACGCGATTACACATGAACCTCCAGGTGTCGTACTACTTGTATGATTTCCTGATTCCATTGCAGTTATGCTTACATCTATGATCGGACTGCTTGTTGTTGCAGAAGCAATAGTAGTAGTAGTAGTATTAGTAGTAGAAACAGTGGTAGCAATAGTAGTAGCAGTAGTTGAAGCGACCGCAACAGCAACAGGGGCTTGCGTTATCGCAACACTTTCAGTGCCAATACCGTTCGTATCAACAGTTCCGGATACAATCCGAGCAAATGTTAACTGCGGCTTGTTTGCCATAAAAAAAAAAAAAAAAAAAGATCGGGGGTGATGTTTCGCTGAGAAAGACTTCAAACCTAAATCTGAAATCGAAAGAATAAGTAACATGAAAATCCATTCATAATATAACGTTAACGTGTTCACTACCTTACTCGTTCATTAGATTTGACTCTTATTAATTTATTTCCTTTCTACATACTACGTTACGAAAACATACCAAATCTTTTTGCATTGTCATGTTAATGATGGCATAAAAAATTGTTCTTAAATCTATGATTGTATCATTCACTTTTGTAAAACAGCAAAAATAAAATTTTACCATTTTTGCTACATACATCGCGAAATCGCAAATTCGCTTTTAATTAACTTATGTATTATAATAAAACCGTCCTGAATATCTATCTTAATACATTCCATAAGTCATCCACCGCTCCACCTAATGCATCACGTAATCAAGACTGAAGCAAACAATAATACTACTTGATACTTTCTGAGAAGCTCATGTCATAATAAGTGAAAACATAGGTGAAAAAATAAACGAGAGCGTAAGTGAGAAGGAATGTAAATAGAAAAACGAAAGAAATAAGAAAGGAGAAAAAAAAAGCCTTTTGCACCATCTATGAAAAATAATTGGTTGCTTACTACACTAGGCCATTTAATTGACTCATCACATCAATGATCAATCAATTAAATAATGCTAAAACCTTAAAATTCCAGCAAACCAAATCTGATACTTATCTGCATTTTATGATTACGTACGTGTAATATACGTGCCAAATAGTTGCCTATGCTGCAAATCACGAGCAATGGCATGGACTTTGCAAACAGGAGTTAAGCGTGCGAATACGACAACAAACAACAAAATTTTTCACAAAAACAATCATTTATCTCACATGCTGTATCATTCCCTCTCTTTTCTCATTCTTTCTCTAAATCTCTTTCTCTTCCCTTTTATCTGGGCCCTCTTTTCATCATTTATATCCGTTCCTTATTATAAATATAGCATTGCCCAGTGCAGTTAAGATCAAAATAGCAACATACGTACGTTACGTCAGATTCGTATTTCCGTTCAATAACTATATTCAAGTGATAATTCCGTTAGAATCGAAGATTATTTAATCCTCCTATAACGGACGATTAGCATACGGGAAGGAAGAATAATAGGAGAAGATGAAAGAAGTAACAGATCTGATGTTCAGGTGAGACATGATCTCTCAAGTGACATATCCCAAGCGTACCAAACCAACAACGACAACATAATCCCGCTTATTAACCTATCCATTCCTTCTTTGCCATTTTCTTTCCATCTATCCATAAAGATGGGTCTGTACCAAGTTGTGCACACATACCGATCCTTTCCTCCTATTAGCATGTCATGAAAAACCCACACATACACATATATACATAGGTATACACTATATACACATACACATACTTACACACACAAGTGGAAATGTTTAGTGCATTGCTATCCAACACACAATTTCGTTTTCCTCTATGCTTGCACACATATACACACACACACATGCATTTCATATCTACACACACATACGTGCACATACATTACATACCATCATATATACGATATACAATATATAAACCGTAGCCACATATGTCCACATATATATCATATGCGTAGTCCCATATACATATATGATGTATATTGCAGTCGTATACATGCATATATACATAGTTATACACCATAGACATATATTACGCATATTCACATATATACCACATACCTAGTTCCACAAAATAGTTACATACACATACATATTATGTACACTATAATCACATACATTATACATACTGTAGACATACATTATAGGCATTATGTGACGTTGAATTAAATACATATGTACATCATAGACCTTCTACCACGTATGTGTACGTATATATATATATAAATATACACTTATCCATGTAACGTACGTACGCAGATGCATCCATAGAAGAATATCCAAGATTTTAAGTTGCAATAGACAATTGAGCCTGTGGCGTTTTGCCAGACGTGTTACGGTAGATGGAGAGCTGGCTATGAAAGACCTGCAGTCCTAAAGAGGGCAAAGGTTAGGGGAGGTGATACGAATTATGCAGATGAATAGTGTAATGGCTAAAAATTTTGGCAATCGATAGTCAGGTTTTTCTTACTTTGCATTAAGAATTCTGAGCCCGTTATTTTGTTTATGAGTGTTTAAAAGAAATAGATTTTGCACTTACAAACTTCAGGAATTTTGTCCATTTGTCTTTCTTTTAGATTTCAAAATTTTAAAAATCGTAATCTTTTGCATTGCTATAAATACCACTCTAGTGATCTTTTTTACTTTTCCTTTCCATTCTTTCCTCCAGCACCGGATTATCCTTCTATTAACCTAATGCTACCTTAATTTTTATATCATACTTCACATCAGTTACCTAGCAATGATAACGGCGATAATTAAGAAAGTAATTAGTGGTAATTCCCTTAGAAAGCGACTGGAAAAAAATACACCGAAAAATGAAGATAAACGCGCGGGATCCTATAATTTTTCGACAGGCCACTGACCACACAGTTACCGATAGGTTTTATTTCTTATCACCGACCAGCCAACCGTAAAATCTTTAATTAATGCCATCGGATTCATCCGATGACATGTTTTCGAACTGAAAGGTTGGATGAAATTTATATCGATTCGAAATTAATTAGAAGTTAACAATGAATATAATTGAAATATATCTAAGTATTGACTATATTTGCGCCATGCAAACTTGTTTTCGAATAGAAATCATCATGTATACAGCATTACATCTACTAACACTGCCATTAGCATAAAAGCACAAAACATTTTGTTGAGTTTTTAAATATCACGTTATATGAGATAACATAAAGCGTCAATTGTTCACGAAGCTTTGAAATCAGATAAATACTGAACAGTGAAATCAGATAAATATTGAACAAATCATGATCCAGTGATTACTATTAGTCATTGATTACATTAACCGATCAATAAACATATTATGAAAACTTTCATCACTGATTTGCATAAAACTATTTTCTTTTTCAAAAAATTATACAAAATAAAATCATATTGTACAGAATGAAACGAGAAAAACTGAAACACTGTAAAAATTATGAAAACAACACATGGTACCTCACACACTACTGAATGATTACTGATCACGTAAAAATCTTACAAATAATACTTGGGTATATTTTCATTGGTTCGGATCATACATATTGCTGTTATACTATCTATATGTTATCAAGCAAAATTAAGAAAAAAAAAAGTAAGAAACTTAAGGCGAAACTACAAGTTATGTTTTTCCAGCAATTTACCATTGTATTAGTACATTACAACTTGAAAATCATTAAGGATAAGGAATCTTTCGAGAATTTCAGAACGGCAAGTGTGTTTATTTAAAGTACTCTCTGACTTTGCTTAAATTTTTTTTTTTGGGAAGGATTTTTTAATTTTTTTTTTTTTTTTTGGGAAGGATTTTTTCATAATTTTTGCAGCAGTCTCACGGTGCGATGCCAGAGTTAAATTCTCGAACTGCCTGCTTCCATACCTTTCGATCCTCTGTTATCCAGTATCTATAATGAAAACATCTATTAAGTAGCTTATACAGTTCCAGACTTAATTAAAATTGAATAGAAATGTTGTTTATAACATGCCTAATATTATTTTCAAGACCATCAATTATTGTTGACCATTTGGGCAATGATTCACAATCCAATATATTCAAACACATATCGAATATATCTTCTAGTAGGCCTCTCTGATGCCAACGTCTGCAAAAAATAATGTTCACAACATTGCACCTATTCTCTTTCTTTTCATTATGATATTATGCACATTTTTAAATTATAGAAGCTTATTATTGATGGCAAGATAGCAAGATGAATGGAATTTAGCGGCTGGATCTCGAAAACTTATATTCTGTTTTGTAATCGAAATTCCAATTTAAAGTAAAAAGTCATTATACTATAATCGTCGTTATAAATAATGCAGATGAAACCAAAAACGCGTTAAGATGATGCGCAACCAGACAATCGACAATCAATGATTACTACTATTATTTCCTCCATACTAATGATGTCGCTGGAGAAATTTTGCGCGCAATATTAAAGAAAAAGGAACAAATTCCTTAACTTTTGAAAACCCAAGTTTGGAATAATTGACTAACCTTTTCATCACAGATGTTGAGCTGTACCGTCCAGCAGTATTCCGGAACACCTTCATATATTTTCCATATATTATAACATGAAGCGTCGAAACAAAACCGTAGAAATCTGTTTGATATGTCCATGGTCGACCATCCTCAATTTCTTATATGAATAATTAGAGATAATGATATTGCTTACTAGATGTCAGGATCATAGTGACGTAAAATTTATTCCAGTTTCCAAAAATATGCTGACATTTACCAAAAGTAAAATTTTACTTGCATCTCAGGACAATCAAAAGCTACTGTGCCAGCTTTCCCTCGAAATGTGCATCCTTTTAAGAAATTCATGTCGATGGTACGTCCCCAATCAATCAATTTCAATGTGAAAGATTTCCTGTCGAGAATTTGTTCTAATGTGGCATCTTCATTTAATCTAAAAAATCACAAAGTTATATAAAGGGTGATGAAGATTTAAATACTCGTAGGAAATTAGTAATTAACCGATGAAGGATCATGAAGTTATCCGGTTTAATATCACCATGTATTATTTGGACATTATGAACTGCCTCCAATATTCGACCGATTTCCCAAGCGAGATAAACCGTTAATAGACCTGAGCATGACATATTCCGGGCTTGCAGTTTATTTACCATATCCTAGAAAATGAACACATTCAAAAAATAAACTGGAATAATTTCTGGGAACAGATTTGGAAACATGACCGGAAAAAAAATATCCAAGCTTTAAAAATTAGGATGTTTTTTGCAAAATACAAATTGAAAAATTTTGTTTCCAAAGCTGCGAGTTAAGATGAGATTATGCAGATGTATTGGATTCATGGAACGGAAAAAAAGAAAACAAACTCACTAGGAGGTTTCCATGCTTGTGATACTCATAAACAATAGCACTTGCATTCGAAAATAAGTATGCATCGCGGATATTCATTATACCATCCAACATAATTTTCGGCATTCGAATACGCAGTGTTTCACAAGCATAAACTTCCCATTTACACGGTGGCATTTGAAGCTGCAATAAAAATATCACAATGAGAAAAAGAAAAAAAAAAAAAAAAAACGGAAATATTTAGAGGAATTTCCATTTATTTTGTTTTTTAATAATGATGGGTCTTAAAAGCTGAAATTCTTCAAACAATAAAAAGAAAAAAAATTGTTACCCTCTGAAAATTTTCCATAAAACTAGTTAAATATAGGAGAAAAAAATACCTTCACCGCATAAAAGTTGCCATCTTCTGATTTTCCCTTGTAAACTTTAGCAAAACCACCTTCGCCAATCAAACATTCAATGTCAAAACGTTCACCTCCTAAAATCACAGCACCGCCAGGAGTAAGACGACTGCATCTTTCCTGTAAAAAATATCGAATGTTTTCTATTCTATTTTCTTCTAGAAATTTCTGAAATCAAATCTTTTGAAAGTAGTAATGAAGCAAACAACAAGTAATTAGAGATTAAAAAAGTATTTAGGTAATTTGTATCTATAATAGTGTGAATTACCGGGAAGTCGTGACAATTCGCTGGACAGAAACGTTGGGTAGTCATAATTTTGTCTCGCAGTTTTTCATCCCAAGGATTTATTTCGGATTCAACGTGCGATCTACAATAAGTTCCTTTCCTCTTAATGTAATAATCCCTGACAATTTTGTGAAATAATGTTATCCACGCTACTTTTCAGAAAGATGCGCGGAAAAATGTCATACTAACCTCAATCCTTCATGAGTAATTACTTCATCTGGATTCGCATCACCTGGAGCAATCGACAGTCGACGTAATTCCTCACTGATATTGTCGTTAGCACCGAATCCTAGTTTCTTACTTCCAATAATATTCTCAACACCAATTTTTTGCGACAATTTGATCAAAGTATCACGGCGTTGCTAGAAATGAATTGATAGATTAAAAATAAGAATTTTTATCCTTTTAGCATTTTATTTCTCTTATCATAATTGTTTTTATAGAAAATATGAAAATAAGTAAAGAACAAACTTCGCATATGCTCATTCGTCTACCAAAAGCAGTATTTGCAGTGAGAGCTTCATCAAATATCGGTTTTTGGAAGAAAGGATCAGCAGCGCTCGAAGGGATTGGATGAAACGATTCTAAATATAGTTTATAAAACTTATACTAATTCATTGCTGTTACAAAGATTTCGTACTGATAGAATAATACCAACTAACCACCTATCGGGTCTTCAATTGGAGGAGCAAAACTACTTGCTGGTGTGGATGTCATTGCTCCTGTTTTAGCCATTTTATTCAAACCTGCCAGTGTTTCCTCGTCAGTACGTTCAGGAAGAGGAAGTTTCATTTCTGAAAAATCAAATAAACAAAAAAAATGAAAATTCATTTTGAAAACACACAGATAATCAGTCTAAAAATAAAAGTTATATGTTATTTATAACAGTTGAAAATTTATAAAAGTTATTTCTTTGGATATTTTAAGCTCGCGTTGAATCCCAATAAAATTGAAAAAAGACCGAAATATCACGACTAACCCTCACACTTCCGTTTTTCTATCTCCACTGGTGTTTCCCTCTCATGTTCAAATGATGTAGTTCCATCTTTCCCCGAAACAGATGAATGACGAACATGAGCGGTTATTGCAGGCTGTAAAATCGCATTTAAAAAAACTTCCATGTTTTTACAATTATTACAAAACTGAGGATGGAATTGCTTTAGTTTCTTGCAGTCTCTAATTTATGTTTTGAGAACTTCCTTTTCATCCGATGTTTTCTTCCATCTTTTCTGCTTGGGTTATCATCTATATAATGGGCTAAATAACTAACGAAACAACTGATCAAATAATGAAGCAAAGCACACTGTGAGTTATGTTGCATCCCAAGACATTAAACAGTGACTAATAGTAGATTTTGCAAAAGATCAGAGTTAATTTGCTGCCATACATCTCTAATTTTTTGTGTTCCGAAATGAAAAAGAATCAACAGATTGGCATAAATTAGTGCTAATTTGCATACAAGAATTTTTTTTCCTTTTCACTAAAATTGAATAAATACTACAAATAAATGATTTACCTTTCTGAATGTTGGCTGAGATTGATAAGTATTACCATCATGGATGTTTACATCCTTTTGGTGATCCAAATCCATCTCCGTGCTTATTCTGCAATATTTCCTTGTAGATATATATGCAAATATTTTTATATTGCATGAATTGAAGACAAAATATGAACCTTTTTTCCATAACAATTGAAGATGGCAAAATATTCTCATCACTATAAACAGTAAACGGTGGACTTTGCTTTGCTGATTCAGTTTCTTCCACATAAACCTATATAGAAACGAAATGAAAAGAATTAAATTTTCATAGCGTTTGAAAAAATAAACTGATCCAAAAAAAAAGAAAAAAAAAAGAAATATTGCAAAAATCACTTCAAATTTTGTTTTTTTTGAAACAGGAGGAAGATGAGCCTGTTCACTTTCATTTAAGATTGTTTCTTGTAACACTGTCGTTTCGTCTGTTTCGTGATGAACTGAACAAAATTAAGTTGTTAAATTTATATATATACATAATGATTATTTTAAAAATAGTAATGCAATATAAATTGCCGCTCAAATCTGATTATCATTTGACTACTAATCACTGGTTTCATAATCAGGATTCAGCGTATACTGATCAAAAGATTTGCAGAATAAAAATTACCATACTGTAAATGCATACCTGAACGCGGCGGTGGAACTGGTACTGTGCTTGAAAAATCACGCATCGCCTTACTCAAAAATTTTTCCGTAAACGAAGTACCATGGAGTGTGAAGTGCGAGGATTGTGGACATTCTGCAAGTATTAATCTTTTTGAAACATCGAGAAACAGATAACTGTTGAATCTTTTGTTCAAAGAACTTACCAGGCTTATCGGTAAGGACATCTGTTTCCACGAGAATGTCATTTTCAGCAACAGCAGTACTGGCTAACAGAAACTGATCATCAACCCCATCACCTGCTGACGGCTGCATTGACTTTACCAATTCTATATTGTGAGATGGATTCATCGAGGAGCCACTGGCACAGCCACTTCGTTCTTCGCTTATAGCTGATAGCTTTGAAATTGACATTCTGCTGGAACATCTAATTCTTTGCTAATGACAAGCAATAATTGATATTTCAAAATTTTTAAATGTATCGGGACATTTCATTACCTCATTGCTCTCCTATATCACAATGCAAATATAAATTCTTTCGATATATCCGACAGCTATCTCTTTCAATTTCAAACATTTTTTTTACTATTTCATATTGACAGCAAGAATAATTTGTCGCAGAAACTTTTTTTCGAAATCACCAACCTACGTTTATCTGATTGAATAGCATAATTCCTTGTTTCTGCAAACATTTCCTCAATTGATTGTTGCTCATCAATTATTTTCATATAGCTTTTTACTTTATAAGGATGACTTAGTTGTGTCGAGAGCTTAACATTTTCAGGCGGTTTCTGTTCCAGGCTAAAATTTGAAACTCACATGAAAAAAATTAATTTCTTCTATGTTCCTACAAAAATGTGAAAAAAAAAAAAAAAAAAGAAAAAGAAAAAAACAAACTTACGATGTTGACTCAACATCTCTGAATACCATTCGCGAATCTTTCGAAGGATCTAAAAAGTGCATCATTAAACTAAATTTCACAAGAAATAAAAATTGCAAAAACATTCATTTGAAAACATCTAAAAAAAATACCAGGTTTCCTGAAGAGATTTACAGTCATCTCATCATCCATTTCGAAATACTGATAAAGCATAGCTCTGAAATTTTATTGCAATCACATTATGATTGCTAAACCAAAATACAGTAGATGTTGATATAAAGTCTTAAAGATAAATCGATCATCAAGTTTTTTTGAGAAAATTCACTTACAAATACGGTATAGCAGAAGTATTGCAATGAACGAGTAAGCAGAAAAGATGACGATTTCATAAATGACACAATTAAATAAGGTCAGAAAATTATGGCAACTAATTCTTAACTATTATATATGTATTACGGAATGATAAATCATCGCGTACTGCATCGCATTTATATGATACTACATTAAAAATCCATGCTCAGTTATAAAACAATACCTAAAAGCTTCATCAACTCGTGATATAGGCTTAGCATTCGCTTTTATAGCTTCATTCCATATTTCGTTAAAACGCTTCTTGTTTTTTTCTTCCGCAAAAATCTGAAATGAATATCTCTTAAACTTCAATAAAATAAAATTTATTTTAGTATAATTTAAAAAAATTATTCCTTTACCTCTCCCCATTTGACATAAAATTCTGCCAGTTCATAAAATTGCTTTCGATTGTGCAACTCTTCCATCACTGACTTCATTCCCATTGTGCGACTTAATTTACCCTAAATTCAACTTTGCAAAAGGCATTTGAAGCAGTTCCAAGAAAATTTTTAGCAAAAATGAAGTCATTTTTGCAAACAATTAAAATAATTAGGTTGGAACTGATATATTTGATAAAATGATAATATTATAATATAGAGCATATCAGCGAAAATGTCTTATTCATTTATTTAATACTCTTAAGTCATTCAACTAATGAATTTACTTGAATCTTCTTCTACAAATGACATAGTCCCACCGTATCGTTTCTTAAAGCTAAATACTAAGTTAACTACAACAGAAAAATCACTTATTATGTATATCAATTATTACATCGAATAAACTATCAACTGTACTTAAATTGTAATGACTTACAACAATGCAGAAAACGTATAATAGACGTTCATCATTATAGAAGGGATTACTTTCCACGGAATATCGCAATACAGTTTCCATAGCGGCTTTTCGTAAACGATGATGATTTTCATCACCTTCGAAATTTTCCTCCATCCATTTTAATTGGCTAAAATTGAAGAAATGCAAAGAATTATGCGACCCCAAGTAGTGTCATCTCTTCACAATGATAATGTTATGAATTTAAAATGTGTAACTATACTCCAGTTACGCAATCCAAAATCAAGATGATAACAATTCAAACATTTGCAACATACTTCAAAACGTAATCCAATTGTTTCGTTTCTGATAACGTTCTGAAATTACGCCAGCTAAATGACACTTTTTAGAATTTAGTTTCTCAAATTCAAATTTTCATTAATAATTTAATCAATGACTTTCTTTTATCATAACTACAAAATCTATGTCTGGCACATCTGCTATTTATAATTAATTAAGAATACATTCAACAGCTGATTGAAGATGAAAACTGAAATCACTCAAAAATTGACTGAAAATTATTTGGTTAAAAATTAAAAACTATTAATAATTTAAAATAAAAAAGCTGATCAAACATTGTTTTAATTGAAAATTGAGAGCTAATTAATAATTAAAGAAACATTGAAAATAATGGAAAAAAGTACGAAAAAGAAACAAATATATACGTAATAATTTACTTGACGAAAGATGGCAGTGATTCAAAAAATCCAGCAACCATCGATGTCGATTAATTCTCAAATTCCTTTCTTTCAGCGACTGACCAATCGAATGATAGCAGAAAAGAATGATCGAATAAAGTAGCTGAACAAATGGCTTCCTCACTTCTTACCAATTGCAATAAACCCAATTAAACAAATACCTAAAGAGAAATATTGGCGCTAAAATTTCAAAAGACTCGCTCGTAAGCTCTGTGGACCGATGTGCAAAATTGAGGATTACATCGACTGAGAAACATTTAACTAAGATATAAATAGCTCTGGAACTGTAGATTCTGCTGATTCCGAAGCACCATGACAGTATGATTCTGCGATATTTGAATTTGGCACACTATACAAAAGGATTGCTTATATAATTCTGCAAAGTTCAAAGCAGTTTATCATTAATTATGCAATATTCAAATTTCCCACCAAAATGACATATGTTTAGACTCGTGGATACAATAAAACTATTTGATATAAAATGCTGCGATAGCATTCAAATCAAATGAAAGATTTATATCGTGTAGTTGTTATGGCGAAAATCACTTGATGGATGCTATTGGAGTGAGAATTTTCTTTAAACTTTAGAAAACAGTACAGTATTTGTTACTCATAGAACAGAGAAAGGTACAGTATTTATCATTTGTTCCATTATGAATTTTGCATAAAATAGACAATTAAAATAATATTTAGAGAGCACCGTAGTTAAATTATCGACAGCAAATAACTTTGATTAGGTCTAAAAGCCAGTGTACAGAACTTTTCTAACAATAATATGTAATGGTACAGTCATATTAACTTACATTACCAGAGCCACTTGAATACGGTATGCCACCGTATTTTAATGATAGAGAAACCTAAATTGAACCATCAAAATTAGTTAGATACACTATGCTACCGAATTTAAAGTCATACGGGAAAAAAATTTTTTCGACACAGTAGTAATAAAAGGCAATTGATCGGAAATTGTAGTATGGATGATCATGGATGAGATGAAACGAAGACATTCGGAAGATCGAAAATGTTAGCAAAGCAACAGATAGTATAATGTGGCTCTTTACTAACAATAATTTTTCCGAATCTCCGAATAAATTATGATATACATGATAGAATTATGTATAACACTTTGATTTGTGCATTGAAGTGTGAATTTATATCATTGGATGGCATCAAAATGTTTTTCGACATTTTAATTTCACTTTAGTGTAACAGTGTTGATTCCTGATATGGAATTGTATGACCTTTAAATATTGACATTTTTAGAATTCGAAATATATCTCGTAAAAAGATTAACACGCATCATCAATACATATAACATTAACTATTTATTAGAATGCTAACATTAAAAAGCTAACATCTCAAAATATGGTTCAAATTCTAGAATCTAATTAAGTTGGTCGTGATGAGTGAATATAATATTTACGACTAGCTGGACAGTTACGACTTGTCACAGCAAAGTGACATGTGTAATCCGTTGACAATGCTCAATTGCTGGAAAGGTATTGGATCGAGCAGATTTACCAACAGCATGCGAAGAAAAAAGCACTCATCCTGATTGGAATGCGGCGGTTGTACAATCTGCCTATCATAGTGAATTGTTGCTTGAATTATTGAACTGTGGCTTCTGCTGCCGTCGAACTGTCCTCAGCAATTGACTTATAACTGAACTTGAAGTTGTATTTCAATTCTTGCAAATTGTGTGACTAAAATTGATTTCAGCTCCAAATCCCGATCTTTTAAATCCTTCCGGAACTCCTTCCTCTTACCTGATCTATAATGTGTCGCTTTATAATTGATTGACCTCACTTTGTTTATTTGTAAATCGGAACGTTTTGGCGGTAAACATGTTCAAACAAAACAAATTTAATTATTATGTTATTCGAAAAACAAACAACAACATAACATAACATGCACTTGGTTTCAAAGGTGTCTTGCTGTTTAGCTTCATTTACAATGAATGCATCCTTTGATTTCGCCAACAACTTCCCACTGTTCGACCTTTTCATCATGAATAATGAGGGAATAATATGGAAAAAGGGAGTAAAAAGGTAAACATATATAGGAGGAAGGAGGGTGACAAGAGCAAAAAAAAGGTAACATCAGAAAAACGATAAAGGAGGAGAAGAGCAGGAGACAGAGAGAGGGGGAGAGAAAATTAACAAAAAAAGCATATTTTTACCTATTTCAGGTATGACATTTATATAATAGTAGGTGTATAGATATATAAAAACACCCATCTATTCAAGTACAACGTTGTGCCAAAATTTCGAAACAATCGATGAAGAATTTTCGGAGATTTAAGATTTCTAACAATAAACAAATCTAATTTAAGATCTAGCAATTTTTATTTAATTTTTATCAAAAAAGGTATGTTTTTATCTGTCAAAGATGTGATATTTACCTATGGAGATATATGCAACTATTCAAATGCAGCGTTCTGTCAAATTTTCAAAGCAGTCAGTGAACTTTTGAGGATTCAAGATTGGTAACAACGAACGTTTACATTTTTATTTATACAAACTTTTTATTTGTATAATTAAGTCAGCAATCTTTGCAGATAATAGACAAATGACCCAATTGAAGAAGTTTATCATTGAAGAAAGCTAACAAATAATATTGATTTACAACTGGAAGAATTGACATTTTTAAAATCATCGTTCAATAATGCATTAAATATGACGGACATTCAAACAATTACATTTTTGAGTCAAGTAAGTATCAATAAGAATAAGTCGATCATCCAATGGTACATCCCGAATCTTATAGCATCCACCTTGATCTCGTAAATTTGCATCATTGTAATAACAGTTTTCGGTGAAATTATATTCTGATAGCTTTGTTGGACATCTGAAAATATTTTCATTTATGCATCCCTCTTTTTTAATCAAAAATTTAATTAATCAACTGTATGAAAATATAATTAGTTTAGTCATTCTGTATTGCATAAATTTTACGCTTAATAATGTCAGCAAATACTAATTAAAAATTCTAAATTCAAAATACTATTAATTGGATCAATATGCGTATGGATAAGATAAGCCCAAATGAGCAGCTTAAATAAGTCTAAATAAGCATGATTTGTGTAATTTATTTCAAATTATTTCATGACATTAAAACTTAGAAGTATCTGTCATTTCTCTTATTTTATTAATAAATATATATGTATAAAAGTTCCAAAAATTTTCTCTCTCAATAAAGGCCGAAAAAATATTGCAATAGTATCAGTTAATTATTCTTCGTTCATTGTTCAACAATATCTTCTTTCACTAACAGATATGTATTGCATGGTGCACTATCAATATGATCAGCTAAATTTTCGGGACATTCCGGTTTTCCACCACCTCGAGCTTGTATAATGGAACTTTTGTTCACTTTACGAATACGTCGCGGATAATCATTGCCGGAAATTCGACACGTAGATGAACATTCAGACCATTCAAGGTATGAAAAAAGGCATGGAAATTTCATCATTCCTGTAGCATTTCGCGTCTACAATATTTTGTTTAAATTAAATTTAATTAAAATTTAATAGATATCATATGATATTATCTACTTCTAAAAAGTATTACTACTATCTTTATATGATTCTATTTCATGCTTAATAGCATATGATATTGAAGCAAGGGATAGAAAAGATGTATCAAATTGATAATAAACTTCTTCAATTAAAATCTTTAATATTTTACTGGTAAGAAGAAAAGATAATACGAACAAATTGAAATGAAAGATTGTCAGTGCAAAAAAGAATGTACAGAAATAACTAACATTCGAAATTAGATTTATCTTGAAATAAAGAAATTTTATCAACTACAGATTATAAAAAATGATTTTTCCAATGAAATTTCAAAAATGATGAAAATATTTTTAAAAATGATATGTCTTAAGAGAAGTATTTTAAAAAAAGGCAAAATAAAACTGCTAACCATTGTAAGCAAATGGACATGATACTTAATGAGCGATGTAAGACTTAGTGATATGAAAATGGTATACTTACGTAAATGTTAAGCATAATGTTCCAAATGATAAATGTGATTAAGGCAAATAACAGGAGCATGTTGATAATTACGGCGATAACATTAACTATTAGCATTATACGAACTTTTTTATTTCGTACAAATGGCGAAATTTGCTGCAAATATCATAGTATTACTGAAGTTACAAAGTACATATTGAAAAACGCAAATTTTCTTTTAATTTTTATAAAATAAATCTTCAAAAAAAAATTCCAATTCAGAATGAACGAACGAAAAATAAAGTTGCAAGTCGACTGGACTTCAACGATTTACTAACTGTTGCTTCCAATTCGCTAATATCTGAAAGCTATAACAAAAGGAATGAGCTAAAAATTTTTCCAATTTTAATGTTTACTTCTAAAAATTATTCAATTTTTCTGAATTCTAAATAGAATGTTTCTTTGAAAATGGAATCAGATGTCTTCGAATGCTTGGAATTGGCAAAATTCTGAAATGATACCTCTTCCGTATTTTCTCCGGCAGATACTTTGTACACATCTGGCGCTTCTTCGCTTAACTGTTCAATATCAGTAGATAGCGGTATCGGACTTTGCATATCTTTCGATGACGGTGATTCTGTCTAAATTTCCATCATCAGTTTTTGAATACTTAATTTTTTCTAGATCTCAATTATTGTTTGATTTAAAATAATACAAATGATAATTTAGCGCATACCAATCTTGCACACAATCATTATTGAATATCTCGAAGGATTCCATAACGCTATTTTCTCTTTTTTTTTTCTCACACCAGTAATTATGGGACATAAAAAGTTACCTGTAGATTGGATGGCGTAGAAGAAAAACCGGTTTTTGATCCAGAAAATTGGTCCGAACCTGTAGTTGGCGTTCGTGAAGGTGAACTTGAGACTTGTGAATCCGTCATATTTTTATTCTAAACTGGGACGTTATATATTTAGTATATGAATGCAACATGAAGTAATTTAAGTGAAATTTAAGTAAAAAGTCAATAATGAATGGAATCGAAGTAATTGTTGAAAAAATAAATTTTCAATGAAAGTTGCAGCCATTTTCAAGAGAGAATTTCAAAAATCTATTTATCAAACTGAATGTGCAAACTAGAATTGATTTTTTTTTTCTCAACGTGAGAATCGATCGAACACAAGATTGAAACAAAAGCCAACTGTTTGTTAATTTCATTTTACAAATATTTATATAGCAGGTTAAGCATGCTGCATGCATTATTGTAATGCTGCATGATTCACAAGGCGATTTGCATACTTTGATAATTTAGCTAAAATAATGAAGTTATTTTTAAGTGGTATAAAATTACCCAATAATCTATTCCAACTGTTCAACTTACTCTTCAATAATATGATTATATGATATTTAACATATGCAAACATATTCTTGGTTACATATCTCTTATAGATTTCTTTTTGGAAATTGCATAAAAATTCAAATATCCTATTTTAACAATTACTAAAAAATGTAGATCGCGCAAATTGCAAATGTATGCCGAGAGCATTCCAATGCAAATTTCAGATTTGAACTGTGAAATGAAATTTCTGTGTTCATATTTTTTTCATTTTTTTTTTTTCCTTTCAGCGTCAACTATCCCATTGAATTTTTAACATTAATCTATGACAATGAATGTGTTTAATAAATTTTTCTTGCTTTCAATATTTCTTTTCTATTTTCCATAAAGCTGATACACTGAGATGTTATCATTGAAGTGAAAAACAAATTTGATCGAAAATTTATTTTTAACAAATCGTTCATTTCGTAATTTTGGCAGCAATGACAACTTTATTTCGTCTCCCTAATTTCTGAAGAATATTAAATTTGCGAAATTTGAAAATAATATGGTTGAAATTCTTAATTTTAATTTGTTATAATGTTGAAAAAATATCGGGAATAAATAAACCTAATCATGCCACAAAAAACTATTAGGTATTATCACCAATAACTGGATTTTAGTTCAAATGATTTAAATTGTTCATATTCAATAAAATTAAATGAAGTGGAACGAAATTAATTAACTTAATTTCCAAAATCAAAGTTAATCTAATTTGAATAAAATAAGCGTAAATTTAAATTCACAAGTGGTATCCTTATTTTTCAATTTATTTGATCATTTTTTTCCTCTTTTTTTTCTGATTACAGATTCTCAAATAAATTGATCATCTTTCAATATTTTTGACAGAAATTTAATTTTAATCCAGACAATTTAATCAATATACAAATTTTTGATAAATTAAAATAAGAATCTTTCGATGCGATTACATTCGATGTCTGAACAATTTTGCGTCAAATCAACATCCATCAAAATTAAGCGATCATCTAATGGTACATCACGAATACGGTAACAGCCACCAGATGATTCTTTCATTGAATTCTTGTAATAACAACGAGTAAATGGATACTGTGATAAATTTGTAGGACATCTGTAAATATCCGATGATAATGATAATAAGATGATAGATCAACGTTTTATCATAATTAGATTGATTGTTTTTTTTTTTTTTTTACTTTTCATAACAAATGATTAAACTGATCATCCTTTAACACGATATATTTCTTTAAAAATAGAAATTAATTATATATTGGAAAGTTTCAGAAAGAATGAAACTTAAAGGTTTAATTAGACATACTTTTAATAAGCATAAATATTGGATTGATTGATCTAAAAATCAAATCATAACCTGAAAGTATTGCAAGGTGCAAAATCCACTCGACTGCTCAAATCGTTAGGACAATCCGGTTTATTACCTCCACGTGCTTGCACTATCGAACTTTTATTCACATAACGTTGCATTTGAGGATAATTTGATGAACCATCCCAGCAACTTGCAGAACAAGTTGACCAAGCACCGTACGTAAAAATACATGGTGACGGATGATTATTTGTAATGTTCGAAATCTGAAGCATACATTGTAATGTCTATTCATTTTTTATTGCAAAACATTTCCATTATGATCGTTCCAGCAAAAATTTGCATAATTATGTTAAAACAAAAAAGAAAAAAAATAAAATGCAATTTCATTATATTAAAAAAAAATAAATTAAAAAAGAATATTATAATTGTGTTTAAAAAAGAAAATAAACATCATAATGTCATACTAACTGTTGTTAAAAGAAAAAAAAAAAAAGAAAAAGAAAAATAAAAGATTTTCTCTCTGATATGAATTATCCACCCTATTTAGCGTGAATTTTCTACATATGACGTGACACAATTCTTTCTCTTCAGCTTGAAATCTTTTAGCTTTGACGTGAGACTGTCATCTCTTTTTAGATTGAATCTTCTATAATACATGACGTAATACTATCCTTCCTTTTTAAGGTAAGCTTTCAGTAAACAACCTGATTTATTCTCTCCTGTCAGTATGAATCTTTTAGCTTTTGAGTAAATCTATATATGATTTAGAATTTTGATCCTATTTTTCTTTTCGATTTCCCTCGAAATAATTCAAACAACATTATCATTATCAAATATAAGTTACATCAATTTGGCGAGGTAAAGAATCATTAGGATAAGGTTAATCTGCAAAAGAGGAATGGACAGTTCTGGTAGGTAAGTGTACAACTGGGTTTATACTATTGGAATATATCAAACAAAAAAATAGGTAAATTGGTTATTTACCCGTAAAGAAAGAATAATTTGATGCAACAGAAGTGCAAGCACAAATAAAAGCAATAAAATATTGAAAAACATCAAGATAACATTGACGACCATTAGATAACGTACTTTTCTATTCCTGATCAACGGGTAGATACGCTAAAGTATGATTAATTTGAGGAATTATTATATTTTATTTTTAACATAATTCAAAGTCGTATTTTACATCATTATTATTTATTAAGATATCGTAATCCAGTCTACGAATAATTGAATTCGGTTTTAATACGGTAGCTTGCTACCCAGCTTTTTAAAATATTCTCAACCATATTTCAATAACACTCAACTGACAACATTTTTAAATTAGAACGAAACAAATCAGATTTGAAATGTTTGTGACAATAAACTTTTGCTGAAAAACGTACAGCAAACCAGATGGACAAGCTACTGCTACTGCTGGCAGATTTTGCTGCAGATTTTGTTAAATATATTTCTTGATCGGTGACATCGGATAACTAAGATAATTTTAAAAATAACTTCATTTAATATACAAAATGACAACATACAACAAAGGATTTGGTGCATTAAAAATACAAATAAAAAAAAATAAAAAAAATAGAATTGATAAATTGGAAAAAATTTTTAAGTTCTAAAATTTGAAAATTGAAGAATAAAGGAAAAGTGAACAACCTGTTCGGTATCTTCGCCAACTACAAAGTCCATTTGTTCTGGAACACTTTCACTAATTTGTTCCACTTCTGTACTATCTGGTATTGGATTCAATTCTTCAGCAGATAATTGCTTCTATAAATCATAGAATTAAATTATTTTTTCAGCGCTATTTGCAGAAGTATAGATTATCATGGCCTAAGTTTTTTTTTTTTTTTTTTTTTTTAGAAATTTTTTAAATGACTAAAATATCTATAAATTTTCAATTATTTTTTCTTACAATCTTTTAAAATTTCTAATAATTATTTAATTTATAATTGACATTGCTTAAAATAGTTTAGGGATATTCCCGAGAACTATTACGATAGAATTATATATGTTCAATTAGTAAATTATTAGTAGAGAAAATTGAATTCATATCAGTTAATCCAAATTACTACAACACAAGACAATACCAAAATTAGATTTAAGTAAAAAAAATAATACTTATAATCAAAATAATAGAACATATATTACCATGATTGGGACTGAACCCGACTCTTTCGTTTCATCGCTGGATGATTTTGTAAAACTTCGGAAAAGTAAAGTTCGTGATGTGGCTCGAGAACCCATCTTAGGAATATTAATATAATAAGCTGCAAACAAAAATTTGATATTATTAGTTTTTGCGATGCAATTTTTAAAGAGAGTTTTAGAGAAATTGTTGGAAAAAGAAAGCCGTTTGCTACAGTTAAAAATTAACATAATTGCCACTTGACTTTCGAGAACACAGAACTCGAAAAACCCAGGAATAGATAGATTGAAGTGAGGATAGATGACAATCATAATAATATCATTAACAAATTTCGAAAATTTTCGATGGAAGCCTTTACAATAAATTTAAGAAAAACTTCTTTCAGTTCAGACTCAACTACTTTTTTCGAACGTTTCTATTTCAAATGAATACTTCCACTTCGAACGACTGCTTATAAAACACTGAGTTCTTTGATGTTGTAGAAAACAATTTATTGAATTCTTCCAAATACACTAATTTAATTGCATAACTGCACCGTTACTTGCAGAAATTTTAGGATCAGCAGTGACAGAAAAGAACTGAATCCATTTCCCTCTTATTAATTCTGCAATATTCATATCCATGAAAACAGTTTGAATTGAATCGGGACTGTCCAATAATGCGACATTTATTAGTCCAGAATGATGAAAATTCTTCATTGTGATGGAACATTCCCAGTTCAATTTTGATTTTTAGCTAGTAATAAACAACACAGTAAGTCTTTAGAATGCATGAAAATATTTTGTTATCAATAAATGTATATATTATATAGTGAATTTTTTTTTTCCATAACTAATGTGAATAAGGAAACAAATACAAATGTTGCTAAGACAAAAAAAAAAAAATTACGAAACATATTCATAACATCATAAAAATAATAGAACGGGACAGGAGAAATTGAAAAACAATATGAAATTGAAAAACCAATATGAGATCATAAAACTGTGAAAATAAGTATTTTCCTCAGTTAATTTGTCAAAAATAAATTTTTAAAATTTCAACAATGTTTTTCAATATAGCATATGACGCTAGTACTGATAACAATTGAGAATACCGATAATTGAGAGAAAATGAGAACTTTTGCATAATACATAACATCAAACAGAAAAGCTCAATCAATAACAACAAAAGCGCGCTATGAATTCTGAATTCTAGAAAATATTAAAAGCTGATACATGCATTTATACAGTCATGAACCTGACAAAATAATTAAATTTCCTTACACAAAATAGAGCAATGAATCCTGAAAGTGAAGAGGTACAACTACAACTTCTGATGCAGAAATATTAATCTACGCAACAACTTTATCGTGTTTTTTATAAAAATATGCAACACAGTCTTCCAGGAGTTTTTCGTCTAACACATATTTCATACCCATCTTTTCCCCTATCATTTGCAAAAGGCCACTAACCAAACGTTCTTCAAGTGGAAAATTGATATCCAAAAGTTTCCTGAAAATTACTTTGTAAGTTTACAAGAAATAAGTGAGAAATATGTAGAAAGCATATAATAAAGGAAGAACTAACATTAAGTAATTATGCAGCAGTTCCTTCACTTTTTTTGGAATTGAAATAAATAATTTTTCAACAGCATCAAATTTCAAAATACCAACATTCCCCACATCCTTGGCATCGATTGATGTCTAAACAAACTCATGGCATAGAGCTGGGAATCCAGAAATTCTTTTACACAAAGATACTTAAATAAGGATACATAATGCATATTTTGAAACACCAGACATTTGATGAAGATACAGATGTTGATATTGATTCTGCTTTTCAAAGACAACTTCTCTGTTAATCGTTTCATCTAGAAAACCATTGCAGGAAAATTTCCTAGTGATTTAGTAAATTTATTTTATATTTCCTTAATATAAACAGAGTGAGTTGAAACTTGTTCCCTTTATACTTCATTACTATCTAAGAAATGAAGATTGACATAGATAAAACCATATAAAAATAACAGATAAAAGTTGGATATAAAAAAAAAATGTTTATAAATAAAAATCTCACTACCACCTCCATTTTTATATTTGACATACGCGAACGTTTTCTTCGAGAACTATTCTTTTCATCTTCTGAAATTACTAAGTCATCACACAAAAAGACAATCGGAGCAGCTTCATAGTTCATTTTAATTTATTTCAATTTTAGAATGGAAACTTCAAAGTTAATCTTCTCTTTATCCAAGATCTTTTGAAATTGCAGTTTCGATTTGCAGAATATTTAAAAAAGAAATTCATTTTCTTTCTACTAAAACAGCTTGATTTGATAAGACTGAAATTTTGATGATTTCAATGTCAATAAATTTTTCTGTAATTTCAATTTTTTAAAATTCAAATGGTGTGGTTAGATTACAGTTGGTCTTGACAAGTAATGAAATCAAAGAACAGATGGAAAAAACTTTAAATTCCTTACCATTCAAAAAATTCAATCCAACCATGAATGCAGGAAAATCAACCGTCAGAGCAGTATATGCATCACGACATCGTTTGTGATATATCTGTAATTTGAAAAAATAAAAAATGAGTGAACTGCTATCCTTCCTTAATTCCGGAAAGAAGTGAAATTAGACAAAAACATGACCCAATTAGTTTCCAGCGATTGTTTCATAATCTAAGACGACTGCTAATTATTGCTAGAGAATATATTACTCCATACATCACTGATTATTTTCTTCAGGAAAATATGATCAATATAATTTTGGTGATACCTCCAATATGCCTTCGTTTGGTCCATCATGAATTTTCAACGTTTCTGCAACGGAGAGCCCATCAAGAAGAATGTGTTCTAAACAAATCTGCATATTCTGCAAAACAGACAATATTCTGAATTATTTCTCCTATATGATTATTATACCACTTAAATGTGAAAGTATTAGATCAACTACAACATATAGTATAAACCGTTTGTGCCATTTCCGAACGACGATATTGGTGACTGATAAGATATGAAATCACACTCTTCATGAGTTGCTCTTCGTTTTCAACACCATTTTTCACATGAAGTGTCAACACATCAATCTTTCCAATAAACACTCCTCGAGACATAGCAGTGATCGATTTACACTTTTTCTAAAATATTATTTTAAACAACAACAAAAAAAAGGTAAAAATCCAAATTAAAATGGAAATTTTGCATTCAACATTTAAAGTATATGACAATTAATAAATTAAATAAGCTTGATTAGTGAACTTAATAAGTATGTGATAACTAATAAACTTAATAAGTTTATTAAAGAAGGTTGCTTTAAAATATACAAAAAAAGATCATCAACCTTTGCAGAAAGAATTCCATCGGATTCAAATGATTTTGTAAGTTCAGTGCTTTTAACATCATTGCATAACCTTCTTCTTCCACGACGAGGTATGACAATCGATTTGTCTTTAGTATTCTTCATCTTGAGAGAAAAAAAAAAAAGAAAATGCAAAACATCTTTTGAATGAAAACATATGTTCTTGAGGAATCAGTTGAAGAAATCTACCATTAGGGAAATATCGGAATATACAAAAAGATTTCTAGTTATAACTCCACTTTTATCAAATACCAGTAGATCATTTCGATTTTATGTCAATAGTCAATGTTTCTCTGGTGAAGCACAGAATGTTTCGCGGAATACATGACATACACTAGCAACTATTGAAGAAATAAGAAAAGAAACTAAATACTTTTCAACTTTTGAATACCGATTTATTGTTTCCAGTGGAACTAAAAGCATTCAGTACAGAACATTACATTTCATTTTGAGTACAATAATAAACTAATTAGAAATATATTACCAAATTTTCTGCCCATAAAAACCCCTTAAGTAAGCGAACATATGAATTGACAACAGTTACGGGTAGTTCTGTTAGCGCTTTATACATTTCCGACGATTTCTGTTCCATAAAAATCTTTACGATTGCTTCGCGGATTTTTTTGACATCACCATTGTAGCTGAATGCTCGTAACAGCTAAAAAAAAAAAAAGGAATAAACTGTGGAACAAATCGATGCCAAATAAATACACCGGAATGATAAAAAGAGTATCATAAATTACATCAATCATACTTTCGAAAGAAAAAAAAAAAATGAAAGATGAAAAAAATAAATGAAAAGCATATACCTTGTCAATCTTTGATTCCAGTTCCAAAGCAGTTCCCGAAAAATCTTTAGCTTCCACATATCCAAATTTTTCATTAATTAACATTCTGGCTATTTCACGATCGTCATCAGTTACTAAAAACAAAAACTTAAAAGTTTTTATAATTAATACTGTTCAATATACAAATGATAGTTCCTCTTCTCAAACTTGCAGTGCTCGTATGACAGTAACAACCTAAATGATGAATCCCTATGAATAAAAATGTAAGTATATTACGCAAAAAAAAAAAACAAAACAAAAAACAAAAAGAAAAATTTTTTTTTCCTTACGATTATATCTGTTGCATCTTCAAAAAATGAACGAAAATGAACCTTTTTCTAGAACGTTTTCCTCTTTAATTTCAATTTCTCCAATTTTATGGGCTGTTTGTTGCTTGATTTTTCGAGATGTAGGTAAATTCAAAGCATTTCGTACGATGTAGACGTGTTTCATGACTGTTCGCGGTGTTAAATTGGTAGCTCTCGCTGCATCGACTCCTGTGCATTCCCCATGTAGCACCCTGAAAATAAAAATAATGTAAAGTTGCAAAATTGCTTATTTATATATGAACGCAAATTTTTGAAAAAAGAAGCTGAAACATACATGCCTACAGCTTTACGTATAGCATCCGTTTTTGTCGAATGTCTCATGGAGGTTCCACAATGGTCATGGATACATTTCTCGAGACGCTTTTTATCAATTGACGAAATACCTTGTGTGAAATTCTTCTGTGCTCTTCTAACTTTTCGCTTGTTCTTTTCATCTTTTGTCTGATTATCATCAGTTTCATTACTCTCATCATCTGTAAAGTACTTTATCAATCTGAGTTTTTATGCAACCCTATTAAATCTTACTACTTCTGTAACTCTTAATTTTTATGCAGTTTTATTTCATATAATTCTATTACGCAATCCTAAAAATAACAAATATTAAATCTGCATTAAATCTTTGGTTACAAAATTCGTTAAAATTCTGCAGTCGTCTATCATTTTCGTATGCTAAACGATTGGCTATAAAACCGCACGCATTAGCTTTTGAACAAAAAGAATTGTTAGCCGCCAAACCATTGTACTACATTTATTGATAAAATGCACTTTATTGTTATTATTACCAATATTCACAATCTAATTCAGCTGAAAAGGAATCTGAAACTAAAGATAAACGACATACTGCTTGTTTGAGTAGATACTTCTGCCTCTTCATTTTTCACATCTGTTTCAATTCCACTCTCTTCTGCCGTCGAAATAATGTTTCGATTATATTCTTTTGTGACTAATTTAGCTCGATTCAACAATTTTTCAACCATATTGTAATAGGTTTGGAAATATGAAAGAGCAAGCTGATAGCATTGACAAGCTTCCTGAAGATAATGCAAAATATATATTATATTATACATACGACAAATATAATGAATGCCATTGAAAAACTAACAAGAATCTCTCTTAAAGCTCAAGTTAAGTGCAAATAATTTGGTATATATGTTATAATCACAAAATCAAGAGAACTGAATCTTTCCGAATTTTATTGATAACATGACTAGACAACTAGATAATACACATTAAAAGAAATATTACTTCCTCAGACATCAACTTGCAGTGCACATCTGTCACTGCATTTTTCAGTCGTTCCTTTGTTTCATTGCTCACTCTACTATATCCTACAACAATATCTATCGCGCGACGAACTCTTTCATCAACTTCATCTGCAAATTATGAGAAGTCCTAAAAAAACAATTAATAACCACCATCATTTAAATGATTTATTTCGCTTTCAACCGCACATAATTGTTGATTGCAATGTTGCGACTTCGACCAATCGTTTATCAGCAACTAATGCTCAGCATATTTCATAATAACACAAAAACAAACTGTTCATCACATTATCAGTTGACGCCTTATCACCTTTTTCAATATTTATTTTTCCCACAGAGTTCACATCGTTTCCATTTTCCGGAACCTTCAAATATTCCATTTTAGAAATGCTACTTCATTTAAAAAATAACGAAGGTCTAGTTGTTTGAATGTTTTCCAAAAAAGATCTTTTTGGCAATTCTTGTTGAAAAATATCAAGTAAGTAATATTGAATAATGAATGGAAACCAGTTTAGATAAGTATATAAATCTTGTAATGTATAGTCATATTATTGACACTTTTTGCGTCACTCTCTTGTACAACACTAATGCGTGTGGGACATGCTTATATTTCGACCTTACGACAGATTGAACAGCTAAACTGTATTGATAAACTATATGATTTCTTCTTTTAGGCCAGTTTTAAAATTATTGCGTCAAAAAATATTCGGAATAAAAATATTGTACCTTACAAATCAATGAAAAATGAAAAAATATTTCAAGCAACTCCACATATTGCAATTTAATCTTAAGATAACAGAAATCAGTATCTCACCGATATTTTCTTTTCTTTCGTAGCGTTTTCATAGCAATCATTTATTAAATCAGCAGAAGCCAAACTACTGGATCTTTCGAAAGTTTCCCTCATGTCAGTAATGCTGCTTTCAATGAGTACATTTCCAATACTGTAGGTAATCAATTACTTTCAGGTAGCAATCAATTATTTTCAGGAAGCATTTTACGAAATATAAACATAGAATCATACTTTGATTATTCACAAAATTTATATAAAGCAAGTATTTAGTTCTATTCTTATATTTAGTATTCAAATTGTACTTTATAAAATGCAAATATATACTTTTATTCCTACTTTCAAAATGCACTTTATGAAATATTTCGAAATGTATTTACCTCTTAGCTCTGTTCAAATCCATCACTTCCATTTACTATCAAATATTCGATCCACTACCAAAAAACGGCTCAAAATTGCAAAATTGTAAACAAATACACCTGCAACAAATCACTAAAAAAGTGATAATATAATTTGTATACTATCAAATTATCAAATACACAAACATCCAAGCCGTATAAACATTACACTTTGCTACATTTTAATTATATAGGATGGAAGAAAATATTATAAAATAACACAACAAACTGCTATCAAACGAAAATATTATATGGAAACGATGGAATATACAACCCATGGTCCATTTTTCGAAATTAGTTAAACATATTTTCCCCCCCCCCCTTCATTCATTTAATTTCATGAGGTAAAAACGAATTCATCCATGCATAATTTATGAAATTCTTATTGGAAAAATTCCCATAAATAATTCGTTTCAACTTTAAAATGGATTCTAACACACATATATGAAATGTGACAACAAAATACTTAATATAAAATGAATTACTACAACTGGAACACTAACTCTTCACAGATAAATAAATTTGATCCATATTATTTCCCAATCAAAATTCAAAAAAATAAGAAATAAAACAACCCATTTCGCAGCAAATCTTAACTCTAATCGTTTCTCTTTTCTTTTATCTTGCTCGTCTGAATCCCTCACTTCTAACATACTCTTTTATTTCGAAATCAGGATTTTAGCTGTACAAAAGTACATTAATTAATAATATGCCATTTATCTACAGACAAATGTGTCGTACGTGAGGCACGTGTATTCCCACGCATCATGTCTTAATATATATGTATATTTGCTCTACTATCACTAGATAGATTTTTCCTTATCGATTCATGAATGTTCACTGATCGGTAAATATTCATGTCATCTTTCCATATTTGGAAAAAATCTCGGAATTTGTATTTCAAGTGAAAAAAATATATAAATTGAATTCTTACGTGAAATCCAATAAACTTCCTCTTTCCTGAAATATAATCACCCATTCAATGAAATCGATTTTTTAAGAGAAATGATCATTGATGCGATGTTATTATATTTGTACTTTTTATCCTTCACATCTTCTCTCCCTTCACTTTTATCTTCTCACCATTATTTTGAAGTGCTAATTTCAAAAATAATTCCTAAACTTGTTTTTTAAAAGGACATCCCACCGACTAACGAAAAAGCAAAAATATATTTACCTGAAACAAAATATCTGTCGTCTTTTTTCACAAATGGAAGAAACAGTAGTTGCGGTAGTATTTGTGGTTTTTTTTTTTTTTTTTTTTTTCGTCTTACTCTAAAGTTAATTTCTGTGGTAATGAATAATATTGGAATTGAAAAAAAAAAAGAAGAATCTATTTATTAATCAAAAATTGTAACTAATTACAAACTTCTATGACATAATTAATCGATTGATTTTACATTAGCTTAATTATTATTGTAATAGTTATATATATATATATATATATATATATATATATATACATTTTCATATTAAATATTATAATTTTTTGAATCATATCGTTGGAATCAATGAAATTTTCCTTGTTTATATGATTAAAAATCTATGCAATTTATTATAAATTATTGTTTATTTAGTTGTTCGTCCTATATGCATAGGTCAAATTTTTGTGAATTATCTCGTATAATGAAGGATATTTAATAGAAGATTAATTATATTTAACGGAAGATTAATTAGCTGTGCATAGTGGAACAATATTAATGCCATAGCAAAAATTAAATATCATAATGAAATGCAAGTAAAGCTGTCTTTTGCTACTAGTCAGAAAAGAAATCTAAATAAGTAAGTTATTCGGATTTAAATTTTTAATTGGATTCATTCGACATGTTTAAAGTGAATGATATTGAAATCTCATCTTTTCTTCTCCAATTTTTAAGTCTAATTCTTCAATTTTTCTTTGTTTAAATATCCTAAAGTTTTTGTTTTTGTTTTTTTTTTCTGAGATATTGAATTATCGAATAGATTGAATAATCTTATTATGCTATGATTTTCTCTTTCCCGCTACTATTAAAATTATTCATTAGTACAGTTTGATGTTACTGATGTTTGAAAGTTTTATTTTGTTTCTTCTTGATATCTTTGCCCTCGTTTCATGCGCTAATAAAGGACGGCTGAATAAAATATTGAATTCTATAGGCAAATTTAGCTTGAATTTTTTAAGAAGAGTTTTATTGAATAATTTAATAAGTATTGAGGTATGAATTTCCTGAATGTTTAGTATGAATATATAATTCAATACCAGTTCAGGAAAATCAGAAAGCTAAGAAAAAAGAAAAAGCACTGAATATTGACATGAGCGAAAGCCTTTTCCTTCTCAGCCTCTTTTTGCATATTTTTCATTTCGCTTTCTTTTTTTCTCACTATAAAATTATTTGCCAATTTCAATTTTATTTTAAAAGTATGAATTTCTTTTCTGATACGCTATTTCCATTTTTTTTTCGGTTTTTTGATTTTTGATTTATTATGTTTTGCAAAAGTGGATCAGAGAAGTAAACAATATGTCAAATGCCGAAAAGCTTGCGGATGAATTTGAAAAAGGCGAAACGGATATTGAAAAAGTTGGGAAAGGTGGTGGTAAAAGAACTAAGGTGAGAATGAAGTTTGAAGATTATGGACAATTCTTATACATCTTAATATTTTTTAATCTAAAATGATAAATATTTTCTTTTAAATTAACCATTTCCTCATACATAATATTTTGAAAAAGTAGAACTGCTTCAAAGTCTAAGCGTAATTTGACGCCTAATTTTATCAACATGTGGCTGTGAAATTCAGAGATCAGAGGTCTACATTGAAATTTGAATAAAAATGATTGGAACATCTGTTTTTCTTTGATTAGATAGTGAATCATTATATTATTTATATTTTATCATATAAGTTTTATAACAATTTCCAGGCTGAACAACATGAACATAAGCATTTGCATCCAGAAGGTGATACTAGAAAAATAGTCAATTATTGTGTTAGTGGTCAGGACAAAAGAAAGGGAACTGCTGGCAGCACACCTAAGAAGGACTAAAGCTCGACCTTGTCTATTTTGAGTTGAATTATGGAACACGTTTTCCGTCATACGTGTATTTCCCGTGCTCTCACATCATTTTCCATGCTCTTTCATCTGTATTTCCATTTTTTGACTTTTTTTTTAGTGATTAATCTTTTAAATTCCTAGAACTTTTTTTGACATCATTGATGACATAAGTCTATCCTGTACTCAATGTCGATCAAGATGTTCTCAAATTACGGATTTAATGGGATCATATTATTTATTACTTTAATGTTTCTTTAATGTAAAGTTATTTGTCAGTGATTAATACACTGAAATGATTGATTCATTCTGTCTCATAATAAAATATATGTCACTTTTAAGTCCGCATATAATTTCGTTATATTATCAAATATTTAAGATGATCTTAAATCTTCCAGTGTTTCATTTTTATAAAAGCTTGATAATTTGTGTTCAATATCATGAAGTTTCGATGAACAGTATTATAAGACGTTTTTGCATAATTATAACATCTTCGCTGCACATTTCGGTAGATTGATTTCTTAAACAGAATAAAATCCTTAGTTTTGAAAGAACTAAAAACCGCCCATATATCGAATTTATAAACAAACTAGAATAAACCCCACAATATGGTACGATTGCATAGATAGGACCTGTAAGGGACTATCAATTCAGAAGATATTTTGAACCGATTTGTTTGATGTTGATACCCCACTGAATTGTGTAATTTACCCATTTTTTAATTTAGGGTTTGGATGTAGTAGTAGTATCACAAAATTCATTTTATATTTTGCGAGATTTTCAATTTTCTTTCGTTTTCTTAGGCAATAATTTCAGGCAGTGACTTTCAGTTACGCAAATGGAATAAAAATTACATTATTTTTCGAAAAAGTAATAATTAGCAAATTATAACAACAGTAAAACATGAATAAAGATGACAAGATTTACATAACAAAACAATCAATGTATTCAGATAGCTCAACAAAATATTTATCAATAATAAAGATTTAATCTGCAATTTGGTTTTCCCTTGCTTTGCCTTTTGTTTTTTTCTTCCTCTTCTTTTCTATAATTCGTTTGATTTCTTTCGCCCGAGGATTCACAAACCTTCGTTCGGTATCGAAAACTTCACCCACAGGATCAGGCATTTTAACAGTTGCTTGTTCTGTCAACTTCATCCTGCGGGCCTAAAATAATGAAAACAGATGACAAAGATATGTTGTATACGATTGTTGCTTAGAAATATTTCTTGAAAATCTTTAGAATTATGCCTCAGGAGTAATCGATAGATCGTTTACCTGTTCATCCAACTTCTTCATAATATATTTGTGAGAATGTCTTTTCTTAATTTCACTTCGAACCGTATTCGGGCTCACGTAATTAGGATTATCATATAGAACGGAACCTTCGAATGATCCATCAAAGATACGAATGATTTCCAGTACCATACGTGGTCCTAAAATAACTAATGATATACAAAACAAAATTCAATAACTTAAAAATAATTTGTTATATCAACAGCAGTGTTTAATCATAGCTCCTAATTTTTCTGATATGGAAAAACATCAGAATAGATGTCAGCATTGAAATTCTTTTAAATTTGTAACAAACCAATTTCCTGAAGTTGAAACGTTTCATCAACAATTTGAAAATTTCGGAACCATATTTTACCATCTGTAGTTATTGAAAACGTAAAAACATGATCAATAAACGGTTTACTCCTAGGATGATGATATGGCGTACTGAATGTCTGCAAGCAATATTGCACAGTAATAAACATTAACATATCATTGATATATACTGCAGCCAGATAAAATAATTAATACTGAATTACTAAATAATTAATAATGAATTACTTTGGAGTGAAATCGAAAATTCAAAAAAGTGTGACCTGCATGAAAAGTTGCTTGATAAGTGAGAAATGTGGCTGACTATCAAAAGCAGAGTCAAATGAAAGCACCGGTCGCGATCCCTTCAAACAATTACCAGACATCCGCATCTCATCCATGGTATGCACATTATGTACCAAAAATTTTGCAGACGGACCGTATGTTGTATTCGATATCCATAAGTATAAGTCCTAAAAAAAAAAGTTATCCACAACGATCTAGAAAGATAAAACAATCATAGTATTTTTCTCCAGCCAAACCTCGAATCATTCTATTACTGTTCAAATAATCGTAACGTGATCAGAGATTATTCGATTGGAATCATGACGATTGCTCATAAATTTACAAAACTGATTAAGAATCTTGCGTAACTTTTTATAATATCGCTAATAAATATCTTGAATTTAAGTAAATTGATCCTAAGCTCATTCTATCATTATATGATTAATTAGAAATCATTCCCATTAATAGAAAGTGCAATGACTTAAAATCATCTCTTTTGTACTTAACAATATTATATATATCAAAAGCCGAATTTTCCATGCTTACCGTATGCTTTCTATTTTCGAAATATAGACATTTGGTACAGTTTGCTATCTCAGAAATTTCATTAATCAATACCAAACTTTTCTTCTTGTCTAATTTATTATCCGATTTGCTGTGAGGCATTAAACTTAGAAAATCTTTCATCAGATGACGCATGCGATAAGATGCACCACGAGAACAAAAAATTAGAACACGTTCACGATTCGTCCATTTTGATTTGACCTATAACTTCATGACGTTTACGTATTTTGAAAGCAATTTCGAAAAATTTACAAATCTTAAAATAAAGAAATATGAACCTCTTCTGAAATGTCCTTATTTTTTGATGAAATTGTAACTGATTCTTCTTCAGAAGTATTCGAGGTTTCCGATGTTTCTGACATTGATTTACGTCTTTTCGGCAACATTTCATCGATATTTTCCAGTTGACGAAAACGTCGTGCCATCTGAAAAATTATACAACCGGTAATATGGCCCTTATGAACACAATGTTTTAATTATTATACGTAACTAATGCATTTGATAAGACGCAACTTTTGACAACTGTATCCAACTTCAAAAATAAAACATAGGCATGTTGGCAAAGGTGAAAATTTTAACTCACAAATCTGGACAAAAGATTCACAAAAATGAAATAAAAAAAGAAGCATCAAAATTTCATTATTAATTTCAGATCTTTTCCTATATGGTCGGCTTTAAACTTGAACGTACATTACAGTATAATTAAACGAGTTAAAAAGTCATTCGTAGAAGGCATTGTGAAAACATCAAGCAGAAAATTCAAAAAAAAAAACTTCTTCTTTTTTCAAAATATTGTACTAAATTAAATTTTTATGAATATTATGTAGCAATTCAATCAACATGATTTATGTTTTTTTTTTTTTAAGTTCTTATGTTAATAATATTCACCACCCATATCTTTCCTGCAATTCGAAAATGAATCATTTTTCGAAAAACTGCATTTCTATGAAAAATTATAATCACTTAAAAATATTCGCGCATTAAGATTATTCGGGAAATCACATTCATTCGGAAAAATTGCATTTATCAATAATAATCATTTTAATTCCGAAAAATGGAAGTATCTAAGAAAATCACAAGCATCCGAAAACATCGTTTCATTCAGAAAAGTACAATAATCTAAGTAATCATCCGGAAAATACATTTCCCGGCTATTTTTCAGTCCTACGATTAAACCATGAATTTCTCCCCTAACATTCCTAATTCACACCAATATTCTGTTGTAAGAGATAATGATAAATAATGATAAGCTGGAATAGCATTTTCTGGAGGGAAAATCAAATCCGACCAGCTGATCCGGTTTTCCATACCTACTATCACCATATGACCCCAACCACTTCAAACAATCCGGAAAAACGAAACAATCCAAGCAATACCTGAAAAAAGGCCGTGATACCTTTTACCCAATAGCCTTTTCTGAGTCATTTTTCTGGTCCGGTATAAAAGTAATTGAAATTCGAGGCTAAGTTTTCTCCGTTCTGAGAAGTGGGGTGATCAGCTGATTTTGATAAGGGGATGTTCAAGTATTGATCGGGAATTGATAAGAAACTAATTTAGGAAATATTTATCTTTCCATACCCGAAGTAATCGCTAGGAATACAACAGCTGCCACTTTAAATTACAGTTATCGAGAAAATCTGCAAGAAAGGATGGATAATTAAACTGAAGAAAAGTAAAATTGAAAAAAAGAGAAAAAAAAAAGTATCCCGTAAGTCTCCCGTAATACTATTCAGTTTAAAAACTGAAGATGCAAATTTTATGCTATTTTAAATTTATCTCAAAGTCTCATCCTAGAATAAATTATGATTTTTGCATTAAAACTAGTTTTCTCATATTTTTTCTTTTCTCATCCTTTGTTACATTTTCCAATTTCTCATTAAGTAATTCATTTTTGATTGAATAAACTTATCATTATATAATGAAATGTTTCTGTCCAATATAGAAAGGATATGCGTATCTTTATAATATTATAGGATAACGAAATAGAACGATGAGTGGGAAAGATACTGTGATCGATTATTATGAAATTCTTGGACTGGAGAAGAATGCCACGGAACAACAAATCAAAAATAGTTATCGGAAATTAGCACTTAAATTTCATCCAGATCGTAATCCTGGTGATCAGAAAGGTATATTTCTTTCTCTTTTCGACATTGGTATTTGCCATTTCAAAAGTTTCAAGTAACTTGAGAGGAATCTGAAGAATTTAGAGTGTGATGGGAGTAAATTTATTATAATTGTTTGATGGACTCATTTTTTTTTTTTTGTATTATTTTCATTACTTGATGTGAAAATGAAACGAGATGAGATAAAGTAACCATCCACAAGGGTCAATTAACCAATAGTCTTCATTTAGTATGCAAAAGAACAATGTAATGATTGCCACTTGATTGGAATTAATTTAACTGCAGTTATTAATTACTCGACTTTAAAAAATATTTAATAAATTTTACAGCTGCTGAACAATTTAAAAAAATATCCATAGCCTATGCAGTATTATCGGATCCAAACAAAAGGCGACAATACGACTTAAGTGGTCCTTCTGGTGCTCTTGTTGATTTCGAAGGCATAGATATCAGTGAAATGGGTGGCCTTGGTATGATTTCTGTGGTCTTCAACAGATTTTGATGATCCTTTTGACTTCTTCTTTCATTTTTTTGGTATATTATCTAAAATCTAATTTCAGCAAGTTATCGGCTTATTATGTTAATTTAATGCAGGACCTATATACATTATATATTTCTGAGAATCACATTTGCTGCAGTATATAGAATTTGGTTTGAGCAATCGTATCGAAAACTTAGGAAATCATAAAGATTTCCGATACATAAATTTTGCTGGAAGCCAAGATTGATGTGGTGTGGATTTCATCACTTTAGACCCATTCTTAGCCATGCATCTTTAGGATTTGCTCAAAAGTATTCATTTTCACGTTAAATACTATTCATGTTTTCATGATACAGGACGAGTTTTTGGCGCATTATTTTCAAAATTAGGAGTACCAATACCGACTCAAATTGGACCGAAAGTTCTGTCCCAAGCTCGCAGTTTGTGTGAGGGAACGCCAACTGATGCAAAATATACCGTTCTGAAGGAGGGCATACCATATGATGGCTCAGTTGGTAAACAAGTAAGATTTTTTTTTAAATATTCCTTTTTATTATCGAATTTTGGTTCCTAGAGAATACTAATTACTCAGAATAAAATCGTTATAACTATTAAATCTTCAGCTAATATAACTATGAACTTTTTTGAAAGATATTTGTGTCATCAACATGATTTGTTGCTCTCTATAATTGTTAACGATGTGAAATTAACTCTAATCAGTGTTTAGGAAGCTGATTTTTTCAAGATTACAATGCAGTCAGAATGGGAAAGAAATGGTTTAATGATCATCTGTCGATCAATGCAAATGAGCAAATTCAAATTAGTGCTTTTCGACAAAGAAGGCGGTGTTCGAATAATTCAGGTAGCAATTTTTCCGACTGCAATTCTACGAGTTCTTTATACAGTCAACCCAAAGATATGTCTAATATTTCAGTTCATCTTAAATTGGCCCAAGTTGATAACGATGATAAAAGTCAAAAAGCTTTAAATCCATAATTTGGCAAAAATATGTTTTCACATAGTTGTTTTCAGGAAAGCAACAAGCGCAAAGGCTGTACAGTCGCTGAAATCTTCTTTGTACCATTCAATCGAGCTAATCTAAGTGAATTTATTCCGATGAAATTTTACATGGAAGATAAAGAAACACCACTGCCATTTCATTTACTTGATACTTTGGAAGTAATCGGCGCTCATACACTTGAACGGCGTGATCATTTCTTGTGCGTATATGGCGATAATTGGATTAAAGACGTCCGTTATCAGCTGAAATTCGTACCACTTAATGATTCACCCATCTCAGTTGAATGTGTAAGTGATGAATTAAATATTTCTGTTTTTGAGAATAAATATAATTGTTTTGCAATATCTTGTTATTGTTACTTTATATATGGTGATGATTGATTAACATTTTTGCAACAAGTAGAGATTTTTGCAGGTACATGATTTGACGACTACAGAAGAAACATTAATTAAGAAGAAGAGTGAAATGTCCAAATTCCAAGTAGAATATACTGAAGCGATTAAGAAGTATAAAGAAGTGACTGAAAGGCTCAAGAACGAAACCGAAGAAATCAATTCTCTTCTGAAGGTGACTTACTGAATAGTATTATTTGATGATGATGATAAATTGAAATGGATAGAGCTCCTTTTCCTATTTTCATGTCCTCTGGAAAATATATTTTATAAAAATTTTTCTGAAGAAAATTTATCGAACTTATTTATTTGATAACTTACATTTTTTAACCTTTACTTTGAACTTTCTAATTTATTTATTCATTTAACTATCCCTAAATGTCAAATATTTCGACAGCATCGGAAATCATATGCTTAGCAGTTTGGATATTTTGTATCACACATGTGCTTTTTTCTGAGAACTTCAATAGAAAAAGTATATCCAACTCTAAGTTTTAAATGATTGGAGAAGAGTAAATAATCGAAACAATTATTTTGTAGTAGTCTTGCTGTCGAGATTACAACAATCACTAATGGATTGTTATTCACAAAAATTTTTAAAGCCATAAAATTGAAATGAATTGCAATTTGCGAAGCTTAATAGGAATTTTGAATTTCAACATGCTATCAAGTGTTAAGATGTTTAGTAGATGATAAATCTTATGGTTGGTGTGCAATTAATCCATCGAGCATTTTATTATAATGTACTTAGTTTATTTATTTTTTTTTTTACCATAAATTTTCTGGAACAGCAGAAGGATCAATAATATGTGATAATAGAATTTTCGATCTGTTATCTCACCAATATGAGACAATAGATCGAAAATGTTATTTTTAGAAAGTCAAAGCTAACTTTTCTCCAAAAATTTCAGAAACGGGATCATGTATACGAAGCACTTGAAAAGGAAAGCATGGCACGATTTATTGCCTCAAAACATCTGTCGCCCTCACATTCGAGTAAAGGATTATTCTCCTCATGGTTTTAAGATATATGTATGGTGTTCTTCAATATTTTCGGTTTATTATGTGTAAATTCCTTGAATATTGCATGATTTTTTTAAACAAGTAATATATAACTTTATAATGGGAGATTTGTGATAATTTTGGCAATAAAATTATCAGGCTCTATTTTTTCAATTCATTTTAGGGATTTGTTCTGGAATTAAATTGCGGAATTGAAGGTAGCTTGTTAATTAGCATCTATAGATTAGCACGCTTTCTTCTATAAAATTTCATTTAAAAAAATATATATAGTGTTATTATAATTTGTTGGAAATGATTCCTATTTTTCATTTACTATATGCAGATTTTCTAATGGTAAATGTAAATTTCAGATGAATTTTTTGTACGGTTTTATGCATGTATGTTTCTAGATTATATACATCAGTTATGAATTGTATATTACTACAAACTATCTCTATTTATTAGTAAAATTTTATGTATATTTGGAGTGTTGAAATGTTTAAGGAGTATTTAAAAGAAATAATTTTCTCTTTTTTACCTCTTCACAGAGTAAAAAGAATGTTGACCTTCCTTTGTTCCTAGTAATATATCATGAAAAACAGATTTTTCATATTTCGATCATATTTTAACTGTTTTATTGTATAGTATTACATGTATTATTGATTGAGGTATGTTTTAGTTCTAATTCTTTTCCATAGTTTCTGCCGCAATTTGTACTATTGTTATCATTTTTATAACAGAAATCAATTGATAGTTAATGTCTACATTCCCTTCAAATCTCAGCTTCGATCTTTGATCTTCAGCATTAGGATTGCTTATATTGGCGTCTATCATACAGCATTTTCTATCGCGATAAATTTCGACTGTTCTCCATGGTTGGAATTTGGGACCATTCTGAGAAAAAGAAAAATTGAAGCTACAGCAGTCTTTCCATTTAAACACCTTTCATTATTTTGCAGCACAAATGCTACTTTTGTAATTAAAAATATTATGGTGTAATTAGAAAAGGAAATCAAAACGGTAGTGGCAGGATTTCTACTTTATAATAAATCACTCATTCATATCTTTTTTCATATAATTTTCATCAAATGAAAAGATATTTATCTGATGGTGATGAGTTGGCATAAACATATTCGTACATGCATGCATGCATTATGCACATCAGCAAGTTATGTAATCTAAACAAGTATCTTCCCTGATATTTATTCAAAATCCCGTTTTCCATCCATGTTTGCATATTTGCAGAATTGCAAAATGATTATGTCATCCGTGAGTCATCACCCATTTCCATTTTTCTATTTTTCGCCAATCTATTGATCGGATTTATCGATTGGTCAAATCAATAAAGGGGCGGTACATATGGGGAATATATGTGCGTGTGCGTGCATGCGTGCGTTTATGTATCTACGTGTATATTGGCTGATTGGTTGCAGATGGCAAGAGGGTTGCAGGATTGCAGCTACAGTGGCATCCAATGAAGTTATGTGACGTTGCAGAAGGGGAGTATCTTTACAAGTGGCTCCTATTATTAAGAATAAACTATTCCTCTGGATACGACGATATTTTCTGACTTACGCAAAGTTACGTTATATTTGACGTATTTGACGTGTGGTATAAAGTTTCCACATTTTCTGGTAATTTCGATTATTTCACTGAATCAACAATGTCACTCTATATTTTACATCCGCAAACCGTAACTGCACCGAATTATTCAACGTCATTTACGAAGACACGAAATGAATCAGCACCGATTTTACCACGTTATTGTAGTACAGCACGACCAATTACTGTACTTGATCGACAGATACCGTCACTTCGAACGGCTATTCCGGTGCAAAATGTACAACGATCAGAGAAATCTACCGTACTTCAGCAACCCATTGAGGAGTTGCTCGGTCTAAGCACTCCAAGTGAACATCCAGTTCGAAAACGTGAATGTTTGAATCATTTGACAGCGGAAGAGAAACAAAAGCGACGTAAATTAAAGAATCGTGTGGCTGCGCAGACGGCACGTGATCGCAAAAAGTATCGTGCAACTAAACTTGAAGAAGCCGTACGAACGCTTATTCTAGAAAATCGCAAATTGCGTGAGGAAAATAAGTGTTTAAAGAAAACATGTGAAGAGCTGAAGAATCAAAATGTCGAGTTGCAAGATTTGTTAAATAAGAACCAAGAACGTGAAGAATCATGCTCAGAGACGGAAGTTAGTAGTAGTAACATGGCATCATCGTCCCTTGGATCTGCCGAATCCATTCGCGGTCCCCAGCAGAGGGAACAGGCGATGATGCGATCATTGCCGATTTTAATGCTTTTTTGTCTAGCGATGAAATGCAGGAAATCATCGGAGAAATCTGCGCAACTGACGGAACAGATTCAACATTGCAAGTTATGGATGGAACAACGCTTGAATTCGAGCGATTTTGTTCAAAAATACTTAGCGAAATTGATGGCCCTATTGCGACGTCGAATAGCGTTGACACGAAATCCTCGAAAAGCTGCAGCACGCCTCGAATGGATTGCACGACACCAGATATCATTATAGCGCCGGAATATTTAAAACCGGATCCGGAACCTCAAACATCGGCTCTTTTTTCTTTGGATGTTCCTCTTGAAAATACAATGGAATATATGGAGTTATCTTCTTTCACTAATTCTGATTTAGAAAATGATCATAATTTAAAATGTGAACAATCATCCGATTATTCATCATCTGGCCCATCAAAATCTCCCGATACATCAAGACTTGTCAGTTCATCTCCCCCTTCATTTACTTTTTTTGATGTTATAAAAGAAGAAAAAAACGACACCTCCTCACCACTTATAACTGATAACGACCCAATGTTTTGTATCCCGCATAAATGGGATATCGACGACGATTACTTATAAATTCAATATTAAGCATTGTTATTGTAAGTTTATCGGATTTTTTCTATGACACTTCTTTTCAACTTATTTTTTTTCTTATTAAGTATCAAAATAAGCACTTCCGAGCATTTTCAAAAATATTTAAAGGGGCATTCCTGGAACTCATTAATAGTAATTCTTGATGCCAAAAATATTTATTGACATTTATGCTCCTATTAATTTTATGATATTCATTCATTCATCAAGACCATTCAGACAGTCTTTGCTTTTTCTCGTAGCCATATATTCTTTTTTCAGGTTTGCAGATATTTTTTGGGTCGGTTTATATGTTAATTTATTTGTGATATTTTTGTCCCATCAAATTGAGCAAAATTCCCCGTGATGTATTTATATATATTGTTATTTCACTATGTTCAAATATGGTAAGGGATTTTTATATTCTGTGATTTTTATGTTTTGTGGTCTTTATATTTTACTTGTTGTTTTCGTTATTTTTAAAAGTTTTCACAACGCATTTTTTGATTTTTCTTGTTGAGAAGCTTTTTTCTTTTCTTTTTTTTTCTTATTTCCAAAATGTTTGAAATGTATTCGAGGTTCAGGACATATGTCTCACATTAAGCATTGCGCGAAATTTTAAGGTATACATGGACTCATTCGGTTGCTGATCTTCTTAGAACGCACAATTTATAAATTTAAATTCCATTCTTCGATATGATAACACAAAACTAAATGATAACGCAGAAACTAATAGTGCGTCCGTATTTCGTGATATGTTAATATTCTTTGAAAACAATTTTATTGTACCCGTTCGGTGAAACAAATAAATTAATTCTTGAAATCGCCATTATTTTCATCATGCTCACTGTCGGACATTTCCTCATCTTCCAATTCGTGCAGTGGAAATCTTAAAATAGCTGCAACTCCGCCCAATGCGCTAAGTTGTTCACCCGATACATGCATTGACGAAAATATCAACACGTTGGAACCCTGCAAGAGCATGTTATGTGCAAGAACTGGTCGGGTATTTTCAGCTGTAAAAGAATGCATAGATTTAACCCAATTCCCCGCGCATGGCTTTCAACAAAGTTTTGATTGAAAAGAGTTAACTATGATTTAATGTTTGTTCATGTGCTTATCAGAGCACTGGGAATATTTAAGTATGATAACCATTGAGAAGGGTTATTACCTAGCCAAAAGTTCTGAATTTCAATTCCAAAAATAAAAACCCTGTGGTTTAAACTTGCCTGTTCCTTTACAGATTCTGCCAGTTCAACATATTTCTTCCTCAGATGGATATCATTCGATCTAAACAACGAGTCGGATAGTAATAACGTATCAATAGCCAATTGTTCATTAGCCATCAACACATGCTTGTAACCATAAAAAGCACGAGCTGGATCAGTTCCCATTAGGTCATAGAACATATTAAGTGCCTTAACTTCGGCTTGCGCCTATAATGAAACTGATTCATAAACACAGAAGCAATATCTTATTATCTTCTGTACAAAAATTTTAAATTAAATTTATCATTTCAGATTCTGATTCCTCAAAAAACTTTAAGCATATATAGTGTATCATTAATTTTTAATCAGGTCTTGATATTATTCCCAAAGAAAAAATTAAAAATCGGAAAAACAGATACCTCAGTACTTTACCTTTTCAATATAATTCAACACTTACTTTAGTATCCGAAAGAGCGGCTGCTACACCGGGATCTGATAGTACTTCTTTAAGTGCATGCTTAAAGCCACTGCTTGCATGAGCAAGTAAAAATTTACTACGGCTTTCTAAAATCAATTTGTTCCCATGCTTATCAGCATAGTCCATTAGATAATTTAAGAACTGTTCGTTGAGAAAACCACGACTAGCTATTAATATGCATTTCACTATCTGAAATACGAGACGATAATTTTGTGGGAATAATGAAATGTTTTAAAACTATCCACAAGAAGTAACCGACCTTCATGTCAACATGTCTAACAAATGCCGCTGCAATGGCTTCATAAAAACGTTGTATACCCTTGTCATGCTGATTTGAGAAACCTTTTTTCTTTCTTGGGATCTAAAAACATGTTATAAATTGATAATTAATTAATCGAGTGATTTCAATTCTCCTAAATTCATAAATCATCCTTCCCAATATTATCTTTCATCCATTCCTATTTTTCAATTTTACTTAAAGATAAAGTCATTAACCTGCATGTCAATTTTTGCCTTTACGATAGTCATTGCTGCCGTCACCAAGCATAAATTCGCTAAACCTTCATGCATCACAATAGCAGCCACATCGGCAGTTCGGGATGGCTAAACTCGAAAATCAGAAAAAGAGAAAAAAACTAGTGAAAAAGTACCAGTAAATTTGACTGCATAAAATATGACAGGAACTGCATTTTACTTTGAATGTTGAATATATATTCCAAGTAATATGGAAAGAAGAATTTTGCAGGTTAATGTGTTGGGAATTATTGAGTTGGCAACAGTACCTGCAGGGTCAGTAATCTTGTACTTAATACAGTTGAGATAGTCTCTTTTCTATGCTATAAGCTGCTGTATCTGTTTTCTTCTGCTCTTACTTGTGTTGATCTTGGTTGTAATATTGTGTACACTCAAGTTGCCTGATAAAAAGTATTCCTAACCACTACGTGAAATCCATCCTCTACTTGTCATTAAAATGTGCAAGAAGGCTTGCGACAGCCTACATCTTAATGAGCAATTGAAAGCCACAGAGAACTGTTTCAAAAGATAAAGTCACTAACATGAAATCTAGAAAATGAATGGAACTCAGAAACCTATGCAAATTGCTGGAAGAATTTAAAAATTTTCGTTAGCAGAATCGAAACTAGCTAATGTAAGCCTTATCACTACTGTATGAAATACTTAACTTGATGATCAAGACGAATATAGTTTAAATATCCAAATAACAACATAATTTATACTATATATTGTGAGAAATTTTCGACGATTACAACTAATAAAAGTTTGTAAATTTGAGACCTACATCAATTGCCAAGTCTAGACGATCCAAATCTATCGAATCCCAACATGATTTCCACAACTGAAATTTTTTCCCAGCATCGATATCCAACGTATGATATTGCCCCATCTTGACATGTTTATTCTCAGCAATATTTCTACCTTTCAAATGTAAAATGCAAGCTATCGGATCGAAATCAACCGTTTCAATGGCAATTGATAGAACAATGTGTACCCGTTGGCTAAAAGGACGTAATAGTTAACAAATTTGCGAAACTTCTGCTTCATGCAATAAATAACGAAGTCAATTTTTATGAAAATTATCGACAAACTAAATGAAACAAAAATATTGAAAAAAAAAATCGAGAAAATTACAGGATGGTTATGAATTTTCTCGATTCATCATTTTATATCAGTACTGGAAAGAATCCGATCAATAAGTTTTTTTTTTTTTCAAATTGAATCAGAAGAATCAAAAATTCTTTTTTAAAGAAATAAACCGTATATTACCTAGATGTGCTACCAGTGTTTGATTCCATTGTAACCTTTCGGACTGTCGTACATCTAACTTCATCACCAATACGCACTAAATTATAAACATGCCACATGTCCTCTGCATCATCACATAATAATGTCACCTCTCTGTAAAAATAACTAACATAAATTTATTTAATGACCATATGAGGAACAGTATAACAGAAAATGATGAATTGCTGACAAAAATTAGCTTTGACTTATACATTACATAACATCTATTCTTGATCAATACCGACTTAATTTCAAGAAAATATATATTATTCAAATTCTGAATATATATTTCCCTGAAATATACTATTCAAATTTTGGAAAAAGAAAAATATGAGAAAAACTATCAGACTACGAAAATAAATCTCAAAAAAAAAAAAAAAGTATATCTCAGAAAACCTATGGTATTTTTCGAGAAAAAAAATGATTGTTACTTTCTTACAGAAATAATAATACTGCTAACTAGATATCATATATTCAGAAATGTCGACCCAATAATTTGATTCAAATTTCTATTCCACAATAATAAACATAGATTAATTTTTATAGATATATTAGCACCGGTCTTTATCATATCGAAAAAACATCTTTAATGCTGTAAATTCATCCTGGCGAAAATTGTAATATATTTAGGATAATTAATCCAAATTACATCAGTAACACAAACCCAGCACCATTTTTGTCGATATTTCGTTTGAATTGCTTCATTTCTTCGAATCATTTCAGACTGATCCTCATTCACAATTCTAAAAACACTTTTCTAATTATTTATTCTTTTGAAAATGCTTTTACACTTCCGTCTCTAATGCCAAACTATTTTTCATTTGTTTGGATTAGTTAATCAGGAAATCACACTTGAAATCACACTTTTTAATTCTAAATAAATTCGAATTTGAATTTTTCAAATTTATAATTTCAATGGTATAAGCAATACTGGTTAATATCAAATCGCATCAAACAAACAAAAAAAAAAAAAAAAAAAAGAATATTTCATAAGCAATATCACCATCTATATCCAATTACCTATTATTTTTCATGTTTTTTTTTTTTTCTTTTCGCTTTCTATCAATACAGAAATGAAAGGGCACAAGTTTGACTGGAAGAGAAAGGGTAACGATCAATGGAATCCTCGAATAGTTAATGAAACAAATCCGAAATGATTTTTGATCATTAATTGGTCAAATCAATATTTCGTTTTCTTTCAAAATGAAATCTAATCCACTCATGTAGAGGAATATCTTTCATTTAGTCTAGCTAATCTAATCATTCACTCTACAGAAATGCTCTGATTAAAATTCAATCTATGTATAACTAAAAAAAAGGTTCCAATCTTTCTATTTTTCGAATCTCTCCATCCTACTAAAAAAAATGAAAAAGAAACAGGTTGAAATTCCGGAGTCTCGAATCAGCCTGCTTGTCATTCAGGACATTGTCTACCGTGCAAAACGTTGACACATGGCTAACTCACTAACCACTGATAATCTTAATCACCGTGGATGATTGATCCATCACTGATAGTCTTAGTCATGCTTTCTTCGTATTCATTCTGCAATCTGCAAACTGGTATTTCACGGCTGTCGCGTCGAGATTTCACTCGATAACAGTTTCTCCAGGAGTTTGTAAATGATGATTTTGGTAGACGGACGTTCTCGCGGTCCGGACCGCATTTCTTCTTTCACCTTATAGTTGCTAAATCACTAGACCTTTCTAAGATAACTTATCCATCACTTTAGTTTGATGGATAAGAAACAGTATTTCTTCCTCCATGCGATGACTGTTGCTTTTTTAATCCGTTAATTTGTTACTTCCGCTCCTACTTTTCACGTCTTTCTCCGTTGATTCACTTCGAAATCAAAAAAATTGGTCTCAAATATATCTCACGTCTGTCCAAGTTTATGCAGTTAATCCGCCTGCTTGCCAACCTATCCACACAGCCACCGAGACATCTCATGGTATCCACCTGCACGTATCATTCTTTCTATTGAATGCATACAAACATATAGATACACGTATACATACACGCAGGGATCACGTGAAGCATACGTAGATGCTATTAATACTAATATTTATAGTAGTAGTATCGATTATTATTAGTAGTAAATATGTGGAATATTTCGATATTTTGAGCATTAATGGAAAACTTATTAGATCCGCTCATCATTCGACAAAATTTGATGCGGATTTCCTGAAGATGTAATTCTTGAGGATGCAATTTATATTGTTCCATTTTCTAATATAAGTATCGTTTTGAATCGATTGGAGCAATACCTCTATATTTATACTTATTTTTAAATTTAAATTTAATTGCAATAACAAGAGAACTTTCGAAATTATATCTTTTATTTATCCTTACTAAATTGCGCTATATATTATTACATAGTGATGAATTTATATAAATAATTTAATTCATTGCGATTTCAGAAGCCTGAAGTTTTTTTTAAATTTTCAAGGAGAAAGAATGACGACATCACGAAGATTCGTCAATATGCCACAAACAATATTTGACAAAGGTCAGTTCATGTCCATAAAAAAGAAAATTTGCTTAGTCCGTTAACTTCTAACGGTTCTGTAAGATAGTTTTTAATTTCTTTTTCTTTTTTTTTTTTAATTTCATTTTCCAACGATAGAGCAATTTTTTCTGATTGCTTTTAATACTTGATTTAAAAGATTCGGTTCTACTTGTTTTATACATTGAAAAAATTTGCTTAGACAATGAATCTGTTGCATTTGAAACTAGCTAGATATGATAGGTGTAAGATTTAAAGTTGAGAACAAAATTCGAATTTTTGCTTTCGTTATGAAATTTGGAAAATTTTAACCGTAACTAAACATTGTTATAGTTTCTTTATAATGTACATATCGATTCTTTGAGAGAAATAGAAGCAAATTATTTGCCGGATTTAGAGTATGCTAAAGTTTTTAAGGAAATTCCCTACGGGATTAGCAGTTCTTATGAGGGCATTTTCTTTCGGAAATACATTACATTTGCAGTTCTTATTGTTTAGTCTTTTTTTTTTCATTTTAAATTTTTTAGAATCTTTTTAGAATGAATTCAAAAACTAGTTAGAGTTATGAATTCAAATGCTATTTTTTGAAGTTAAAAAGATTAAATTTGGTATAAAAGGAGGAAAAGCGAAAATAAGAATAATTAATTCAAGAATCGACGAGAGAATCATTAGTTTTCAGCTTTCAGCATAATCAAATCAAGCTTAATTTTACCCTCTTTCATTAATGTACATAGGACAGTTAGGCATTTATTGTTGCTTCAAGTGACGAAAAATATCTGTTATTGATGGAAGAGTCTTTGTTTTCGTAAAAATTACTACATCTTATCAAGATTATTCTTTTCTATCTTGCTCAAGATTTTTTTAATCATATTTGGGGTTTCAGTCTTGAGGAAGATTTCGACTTTAATTACAATATTTTCCCTTACTTCCAGTCAGAGTTTGGACCCGATAAAGTATGAATCTAATCCGAGAAATTAAATTGTAGTTTTTTTAATATCATTAATTTTTATATCTGCATTGAATAAGTTGTTATTCATTTTCATTGATCACGACATTGATCGCAATGATTAATTTTGATAAGGAAAAAACTAGGTTTTTTTTTTTTTTCATATTGAAATTTTCAGATAGTACAGATTTGGATATAAGCGATGAGATGGAAGAAGTACGCGAACTCTTATACGAATTAATCAAAACAAATTTTTCATCGGGCGTTATGGTTGAGCATTTAGCGAAAATATATAAAGAAAGGTTGTTGAATTTGAATTTTCTATTCATTTTGAAGAATATATGGCAAACTTTTTTCCATTTTCTCAACTGATTTCTTTTTTTTTTTTTTTTGAATTATTAAAGACGATAAACATGTCCTCGTTTGTTAAACCTGAGAAGTAATTATGTTTCTTCTTCAACTTGTTCTAGCTTTTTATTTCTAGTCCTAAGCTTGTGGAATTCTGTTGGAGATTCATTTTTAATCTTTTGCTTCTATAATTAGCAGTAACCAAATTTATTCAGTCGAAATAGATAGTTGTTGTGAAAATTATTCTCTTTTCATAATTGAAATTTCTGAAAAATTATTTTTAAAATAAGATAATGAAACAGTGCAATGATGACATTTTATTTAGAATAATTTTCAGCTTAAATAGCAATATTTTAAGATCAAGAATGTTGGTTGTTTATTTTATGTCTAAGAACTGAATCATTTTCTTTTAATATTATAAATTTTTGCAGCTATGAAACGCCTGGTTTAGGACCATTGCTTCCGGATAATTGGCTTGATCATATACGAGTTGCGGAAGAATTTGAAGTTGTTAATCGTGGTCCAATCACAATGGTTTATACACGTCAACGTGATGCAACTTCACTTATTATTGAACCACCGTGTGATTCGTTGAGTAAGTTTATAATTTTTGTTTATCATTAACAGATTTTCATTTATTTGTTAAGAATTTGTACTAAATTAAATTTAGAATAATTCCATTTCATACTGCTTATCTCGCTTGTAGAAATCTCAAACTTATAAGTGATATAACTTTCATGTTGTACTACCTTGATTTCTACTATTACTTCAACAACAAAAAAAAAAAAAAAAAAAAGCTCTAAAGAAACATCATAAGGAAATAGAATTATCTCTGTTAAAATTGCGGTTAATTAATAAACTTTCTGGAGATTTTTTTCATTTGGAATGTCCCGTAAATTTGGTAAAGTGAAATGATTTAATTCCTTTTCCACTATAATCTATTAAATAAATCCATAATTGGTGCTTGCCATTTGATATGATAGTAATATGCAGTAATTTTATTTACTTTTGCTTGAAATCGTACAGTTATTCCATTTAACAAGAAGCATGCATTTAACAAGGCATATTTCTCCAGTTTTCTATTTCTTCTTATAGAAAAAGAAGAATAGAATTAACTAGAAGGATTTTTTAAAAGTCTAATTCTTTTCCAAACAAACAGCATCCATAAGCAATTGTAATCCCATTTGTTTATGTGATACATAATTACTTATTTGCTGATTGAAATGTGAGAGAAAATAAACATTCATATATTTTTATTTTCTTTTTGATTCGAATTGTTTTTCTTTTTTTCTATTTTTTCTTTTCACTTTTAAATTCCGGTTTGTACTGCTCAGTTTTCTCATTCATTTCTTACGCCATTAATGTATACCAGTTATCATTCTCTTGGTTATACTTTGCTATTGCATGATGAAGTGCTATCTGCAAGGGGAAATACAAATTTCTTTTCATTTAAAATATTTATTCAATAATTTTCTTCTTAATAACAATGATCGAAGGGATAAATAGAAAGGTTTGATGATTGGTATTGTCAGTTTATACAAAATACTTCATAATCAGAAGATGAATGACTTGACCTAATTCTGACTATAATACGTAATGATTTAATTTTGTAGATGATATAATTTCTTGCTTTTTTGAACTGTTTCTGTTGCATCTTTCTTTCTTTCTTTTTTTTTTTTCCAAGATAACACTGTAGAGTATTAATAACATAAAATTTGATTTCTTATATTTTCAACATAATTTCTATTATTTCATCACGCAGAAAATTCTCGCTGAAGTAATGTTTGTTTGTTTTTTTAAGACATAACGAAAGGACTTGCATCGCCTAAATCAAAGGAAACAGCTCGAATTAGGCTTACTGATCGAGAATTGGCACAACAAGTAATATCTTTTATTAAATAAAATTTCGTTAATGTTTTCTTTTGAAAAGCTTGATCTTTGCTTCTGTATCAATTCAAAAATTATTTGATCAGTCCGTTCAAGGTCTCAGCTACTTTTATGCGGTGTTTCTTTATGTATCGTAGTAGTAGGAGGAGTTGGACAACATCAAAAATAGGAAGAATTTATCTTGAAACTTCAAGCAAGCTAAAAAATTGTTCATTGCATGTTGACAGTTGTATTTTTGCTGAGCAAGGCTTGATTAATTAAATAATATATGATAACATCAAATTTGAAGTAAGAGTTTTTTCATCAGCATGAATGAAGATTTACTTAATGATTATAATAGTAATGATAACGTGTAGATTGTTGGCGATAATAATGATAAGGTTTGAAGATATAATTTGAAGTTTTTACTGATTAATTTCAGATGAAATCTATATTGTCATTTGAACCGATTATTTGTCCATCAACAGTAAACGTTATTGTAATGAAATGTGATGACGATTCGTCGGATATTTATGTACAGTTGGCTAGTACAAAGAATAATTTCGAAATGCTACGATCGGCAATGGATTCGTATTATGAAGAGCAATCTTCCGGTGAGCCAGTCACAGAACCTGAAATTGATGGCATTTATGCAGTTCGTGAATCAGATGGGCATTGGTATCGAGCATTGTTGAAAGTGAGTAAAAGTTAGAGAAGTGTTCATTCATCGGTGCAATTAGCCTCTTCGCTACAATCGAAGTTTATTACTATCAGAAAATTAAACTCTTGAAACTAAAACCAGTTAGTTGTTGATTGCAAATCTTTTGCAACTTTATTGTTTTTTGTTATTATTGTAATAATAAACTCACGATGGAAAATTTGCTTCAGTACCTTATCTGATACTCTAGAGTTTTAATACTAAAAATCAATTTCATTTTTATTAAATGTGGATAGTTATTTCATAATGGTGATTTTTTCGATAGGTTCCAGAATACTTCTCGTTATTGGATAATGGTCGGACGGTGCACTTGAACAGTACAATAGTTCGACGTCTTCGTGCGGAATATGCGCTTCCAAGAATATATCCCATTTATGCATTCATTGTTACTTTGGACAAAAAATGTGATAATGCTTCATCGCTGTGTATTTTACGAACTGCTTGCCATACTCAACTTCCACTACCGGTATAGCTTTCTTAAGATTTTTGAAAACTAAGTTGAAATCCTAAAAATTTCAAAGTAAGCTCAATGAAATTATTAGTTAGCACCATTTCTAAGGCCAATAAATACAGTTTATTAATAGTATTTATTAATAGTACTCGTTTAATAATTTCATCGAAGATCTTATTTGTTAATTTTGATTTGGAAAAGATTAGTTTATTTTTCGGAAATAATTAATAAGTTAAGAATTAAATAGTTTATTACAAACTAACAATTAAAAAATAAATTTTCTTGTTCTTTTATTATTTTAAATTATCGAAAATTCCGTTTTCTTCCTGTCACATAATTTTGATCTCTTGAAATTTTAAAAGTTGAAAACCCATTTTAAGATAATGAAGTTGATAAATGAGTTTGATATTAACATCTTAAAAATTCACTATCTTCCTGCTTCCAGGGGATATCAATAACTAAAAGTAATATAAAAGAAAATGAAATGCCAACATTTGATGTTATAATCTCGTGCGTTCAGCTTTTTAGCTACGATTCATATCTGCATATACCGAAAATTGCTTAGTAAAATACAATGTTCAAGGCTCGATTATGTGGGTTGAGGACCGGAAGGAGCACCAGCAGTAAGTTCCTTAATGATTTCATCAAAATTTCGAAGGTCGCTCTGATTAAGTGTAAATTTTGTAGTGTTTGAATTGCAGTAAGCAATTTACAAATTGCCACTTAATTTTGTCTTCATCCTATTTTATAGAAATTGTCATTAGTTTTTAATTTTCCGGGAGAAAAGTAATCATATTATTTTTCACCTTTCTAAAACCAAAAAAAAAAAGAAAAAAAAAAAAAGATTGCGAGATTGAAGGATATGTAAGCAACATTTTTCAGGTTTTAGTTTTTGTGCATGTTAGAGTATGATAATATTCATTATATGAACATTGCGACAAAGTTTTTATGTGGGAAATTTGTTAAGAAATTTTTGAAGTGGGAAATTTTTCTCATAATAAGTAAATATTCAAATAGTTCATTTATTTGCAATTGCACATTAAGAAAATGGAATATATATGCTGCACATTTCATTTGAATAATAAGGGAAAAGATTCCATTTATGATGAAATAATAGATTTGTGGTGATAGATAAGATAATCTGTATTGAATACGCTGGCTTTTTTAATGTGAAATTCATTGTTAGAATTGCAGAAACGTGATAAAATTAATACCACCACAATATCCAGTATCTGCTGAAGGAGTGGAATTAGTTGCCATGGAGTTAAGTGACATGCCGAAGAAACGCTTTGCTGCTCATGTTTTAGCGGTATTCGATGCCTATAATATCAGCATACGACAGTGCTCGTTTGTACGTTTTTCACTATAGTATTTTAATTACATTGCAATTAATTACTATCTTCATAGTATGTTAGCTTTTTCGGCTTTAAACTGTAATCTCACCATGGGACTCTGTTTCGAATTTATTTTTTTTTTTTTTTTATTTCAGGACCCAATTCCGGACTACATATCCAGTGCAGTAAAACGAGATTCCCTGGCGCAACCATCACCACCACCCTTCAGCGAGTTAATACCAGGTCGTTTCTATGCTGCAAAATTGCACCCAGACTCGAATTGGGATCGTGTACAGTTGCTTGGCCCAAGTGCTATTGATGCTGATTGTTTCCGTGTCTATGCTGTTGACATTGGCTCATTCGGTATTGTCCGGAAATCAAATATACGTCATCTTAAAATCCCAAATGGATTACGAAAAATTTTGATGGCGAAGTGTAAGGTTAGTGACTTTTTTGACTTTCTATTCGAGTAATCGAACTTTGAATTTAGACATTCAAGCAACTCTTAACTATTTCGCATAATTTACCTTAATGATTATTATAAGAAATATTTCTTGTCTTATGAATGCATGATTTCTTCAGTTGATGATGGCCTCGTATTACTGTTGAGTAATAGTTGTGTCAGCATTGTTTGACGTTGTGTTACTTGTTGACCTTGCTTGATATATTATCATATTTTGTCAAGGAAATAAAGGATTTTGCTATTAATCAAGAAAAATCTGGTTTCCTTGAGGTATTAGCTGGACTCGGCCAAGCTTCGCATGTCCCTTGCATGTCCGCTCCAGCTAGTCTACATAAATAAAAATGTCAGTGTTCGTTTGTTCAAAATTTTAAATCTCCGAGCCTTGTCTATATTTATTGAAAATCCTAGGTATCGGAAAGTCCTTATTATTGCTTTGAAATTTTGACGCAACATTGTATTCGAACATGCGCATGTTTTTATATACATGCGTTGCTGTGGCTCAGTTTGGTTAAGTAGAAAAAAAGAAAAGAGAAAGCGCATTTTCTAGTGTTGAGGAAAAAAACTGATGGTTTATAATTGATCTGTAGTTTGGTTGGATTGGAGACCTGATTCTTACTATTGTGATTAGGTTAGATCAGCATTAAGTGTGAAGAGGTTTTTTATGTCTTTATGACAGAGATGAATTCTGTTGAGAAAGGTTTTATTGATTGATGATGAGTGATTTTTCGTAACAAGCAAATTATCAGAGAATATCCAGGCATACTGATCACTGAGTTTTTCTTTTCTTTGTCATTGTTAGAAAGGAATACTACTCAACTGAATTGTCGAATGTTGAATTTATGTTGGCCTCTGGCTACGGAAGCAGGGAGCCGGCTTTATGATAAATTTATCCTTTCATTTTGAAAGTTAGCATGAATTGTGTTGTTATGATTTTTGCGCCAAACGATGTCATTTGGAAGCAAGAATTGTATTTCCTGATGATAGGAAATGTTTTGAATCGGCAGTATATTCGGTAAACAAAATTTTTAACGGCTCTGGCGGTTCTCTAAGTTGAGGGAATTTAATTTTTCCAACGGCGCAACACATCCCTTCCGTTTCTCCATTAAATTTCAGGACCTTGCAATAAAAACACACTTCAGTCATAGTGCCAATGAGATTATTTGGGCTCAAACTTTAATCATTAGCTGGGTTCCACCGGAATGCAAGACGACTGTAATCGCGTAAATGCTGAAAATGGAATCATGTTTGACGCTGATCTCCTGTTTCTCGTTGACATCGTTCAGCGACTCTCAGCATATTGCGTTCATTCTGTTCAGAACAAAGCAGATCTGAAGCTACAGAACACGATCCACTTGCTCGCTGTTATGCATCCTCAAGTTTGACTGCACGTCTTTCGCATTTGAGCCATTCTTTTTCTTCTTCGTTTGTTTGCTGATGATCATTCTTTCTCAGTTTGATTTGCAATTAATCGTTGCAATGTTGGCTTGCTATCGTGTCCCGATAGGCTTACGAAGTAAAACGAACTAATGAGAATAGAAAGCACGAAGGGAGAAAATGCTAAATATTAGCATGGGTTAATATTATCATGGAAGCATTACAACTTCGGTTCTGCGAACACGATTGTCTAAGTTTGATCTTCTGCAGACATTATTTGGTTGAACTAAAGCGTAGCAATTTTACCTGAATTGTCCTCGAAACTATTTGAGAATATCCAAGAAAATTAATCGCTAGGTCATTTATGGATGGATTTCCCTGGATTTCCCGTTGTCATTTATAGAGAAGAATAGAATTCCTTGACAGATTTGCTGTTATTGTTGCTTCAATTTGTGTCGTTGTAAAACAGTCGCTGTGTCGTTATAGAAACTCCGAACTGAACTGTTTGTTGAACCTGAATTATTGTTGACTTAAGTTTCTAATATTGGGGAAAATTAATTTCACAAGGCTTATGGGTATACAATATTTTTTGTTGTTCCGTTGTTTGTGTAGAAATAAAAATTGTCTGATTTTCCGATTCTAGAACACGAAACATATAATTGTCCATGTGAGAAGCAATCGTCTCTGGATCTAGACCGCACAGTTCTTGTCGGAAATCCCGAGAAACTTCGTAATATCAATTGTTTTTGTCGTTTTGAATTGTTGTTATGATGTGAAATTAGTAATTCAAATATTGTGATCTAGTTCAGGCGCCAATAAAGACGCGCTCTCATGTGCTAATAATGGCGCCTTCTGGTAGATCAAACTCTATCATTGTTCTCTCTCTATAAATAAGAGTAACTCTGTGTATAGGATCATTTTAAAGGTTGTTATCTTTAAAATTGAGATTGCATATCTGTTAGAATCATAGCAATTTGAGGAATAATGACGTTATCGCCTTTGAAAAATCCGGCCAAGATTGTTGCTTCTACGACATTGCTCTGTAAATTTTTTCACTGCAATGCGTGTGCCGTTTGCAAAGTTTTGGTTGGTTGATATTTCACAACATGATAATTGGCAGCGATTTCCAATTACAGCTTTTGCGATAGCATCTCTGGAAAAGCGAGTGAATTCAAGAATTCTGTTGGATAATTAATCGTTGTATCTGCTACCACAACAGTGTCAGCGGATTGTATATGACTGTCTATACTGCAAAGTCAACGTACATATTTTTCGTCGCAACTTCATGCAAATCCTTGTTGATGTCGGCTCGGGTATTTTAGCTTATATTACATTATTAATTTCGTTTGTAGTGATTTTGTCACAAAGCCAGATTAAAAACGTTGTGTGATAAACAACAAACATTTACGCCAAAGAGGCAATCCAAGATATGGCTTAATATTGGAAGTCAGGAAGATAATCCATAAATTGCTTGACGAAACTCTCCATTATACACTATCATGACATCGGCATTTCTACGACGCAATGACATTTCTCACAAAGTAAAAAACAAACGAAGAAGCTTAAATTACGTTCCTTATCTATTTAAAAACACGCACCTATTTGAATGCGGCGTTGCATGAAATTTTCAAATCATTCGGTGAGAAACTTGAAATCGCGGTCAATGCAGAAAATAGGCCGAGTGAATAAATTCTGTTCGCTCATGAAGACGTGATGCAGGGCGGATTAGAAAATCCCGTCCGCTCACTTATTTTTAGCTGTCACGAGCGTAACAGGTTAGAAAATAATTATCTCTATATAAAAACACGCGCTTATTCGAATGCAAGGTTATGTCAAATTTTGAAAGCAGTCAGTGGAGAAATTCCGGAGATTTATCATTTGCCATGGCGAACATTTATATTTTCATTTATATGATTAGCAGTTAGGAAAATATATATATGTTCTGTTTTTTTCGTATGGAAAGAAAATATAAACATTCATTTTCGAATCCTTTCAGATAGCAGGAATTAGGCCAAAAAATGGTGATGAAGTATGGAGTCGTGAAGGTCAAGCAGCGGTATATAATATATTAACTAGCGCGAAACATATAGAAGTAGAACCGATCAGTGATTGGGAGCTGTTTGGGGATCGAGGTTGTATTGTGGTACCGTTCGCTACAGTAAATATTTTTGTGAATGGTAATAATGTCGGTCAAATGATCGTTGAACAAGGATATGCCCAGCGTACATGATGATGATAATCCTATGAACGGCCAGTATTGCCACAAATCTCAGATGATAATAATGGTGTTGATGAAATGATCTTTGAAACAAGAATGTACTTTATGTTACTCAGTGATAGTTCCTTTGTAGTCCAATCGCTCCATCGTCCCATTTTGACACACATTTTGATAATTGACATTGATTCGTCACTTTTAACATATATTTTGATAATTGATATTTATTCGTCACTTGTAATTTACGATTTAACAAAAGAATTGTTGCTTCTTATATCTAAGCTTTAATATGAATGTGTTACACCATCCATCGCTTTGTTTAGATGAAAGTTTCGACTTATTTAGTAATTCAATTTTGGGCTAAAATGGACTTCATTGTTTTTTTTTTAGCAATTTCAAAAATTAAAAAAAAATTCTTGGTAATATTAGCGAAAATTTGTTAATATGATCAGTATGATTATTAATTCTCTGAATACACACAATTTGGAGTGAAATATGTGCAATATACATTTACACTTGGTAAGAATTAACATATTGATTCATTTTCTCTCTCTCTTTCGAGGAATTATAAATGTTGAACTGTAGTTCTGCTATGTTGTAAAAAGTACTTGAGTAGAGAAGATCCTACGGAGTTCTCATTGAAGGCGATAAAGTACCGTTCGACAGGAAATAATAATAGGAAGATTATCTGAGAATCTTATTTCATATTTTATTGTATTATTTATATTAATCCGACTATTTCTTTATCAATTTCACAAAGTAGGACAAGTCATTATAAGGAAATGAAATACATATGAAGCTAAATTTAGCAAGTCACGAGAATTGCTCTTGAGTTGATGATATATTGAAAAAAAAAAAAAAAAAAATGGCATTAATTTATAGTCTAAATTAGAATTTTATATTCAGCACAGATGAGCAATTTTTTTGAGATTTCTAACACTCATAATTAGAAGCCTATTTCCAGAAGATTTGAAAAAAATGAGGATTCTGGATTCTGAAGATCATTAAATCTCTTCAATTTAACAGAAATGCAAAATCGGTATATTACCATTCGATTTTGTTGTTCAGTTGTTTCAATTTGATTTCTTTAATTTAATTAAGTAGATTATAATTTTTTCTACTTTCCAAATTTCCATTCTTTTTTTTTAATCGTAATTAATATACAAAACTTCCATTTCAGTTATGAACGTTTTTTTTTTTTTTTTTTTTAACATATATCTTTTTCGATAGATAGAATGGTATTTGCCTATTTTTATTTATTTTGTACACTGTGGATACATATATTAATATATCTGCGTCTGGTTATACAGATTCAGAAATGTTGTTTAGCATTATTCTTTATTTACTTGTTTTGAATAAGTGCTCAAATCTTCATTATCGTTAGTTTTGAAATTTTAGATTAATGTTAGATAATTTTTAGCAATGATAATTTCACGGAAAAAAAAACGGAAAGGTATCTTTTTTTCTGCTTTTTTCTTTTGTTTTATAAAACCAGCGGAAATATGTCTCTTTTTTTTTCAGTAAATGAATTCAATTTTCGACATTGCAAAATATATTGATTGTTTGTTTAAATTTTGAATAGAATTCATCTTATCCTTACATGTTGGCAGCTTTTACATCTGTATCATACTTTAGAGAGAACATTATGTAAATGATAATCGATGGTTATTAATCGTAAGTTAAGAAAAAAAAAAACTGATTTCACTTGTTCATTTGTTCGTAGATATTTCGTGCTTGCATGTCTTCAATACATGTTTTGTATGTAATAAGTTTGTATTTTAAATTTTTTATAAATTTAAAATACAATATATAATATTTGTATTTTTTTAAATTTCCAAATGGTATAAATCTTTTTTAAATTGTATTTTTAAAATCTTAAATTAAATTATATTTTAAATTGCAAAGATCATACCATGTGCCTTGCATTCTTTCCATAAAAAATTTTTATTATTGTTCATTTTGCCTTCAATAATTGTTTGTTCATTTTAAAAATCAAATTACATATTTTTGTACCATACTCAATTGCTTTTTATTTATTAGTAGAATGTAAAATGTTTAACAATAATTTGGAAAAAAGTGGAAAAGATATAGAAAGATAAGAACAGTGATGTCAATTTCATGTAATCACTTTGAAAAACATCAGAAAATATCTGAGTCATTTTAATTTCAATCTAGGATATAAAAAGAAGGATTTAAATTTCTAGCTTGTCATATTGGCGAATTTCTATCACCTTTAATTTATAGATTTTGTTAAAATTTATTCTTTACGGTCTTTCAGATTTTTATCTTTTGCTTCACTCGCATTTCGTAATGTTTCAACGAATTATATATTTGTTTTCCGAAGATTGAAATCAATTAATGAATTTCTTATTATATATCTACTCTTAATGGTCAGTACAGTCGGCGCTTTTCATCTCTAATCTATGCATAAATTTGATATTTAAGAAGTGCAATATATTCGTTCCACCAATTCCTTTTTTTTTTTTATCTTAATTTTTTTTTCATCCATTTATCTCCAGTATCTCAACTTTATATATAGATGCCAAATTTAGACAATTTTAACGATTTAGTTACCCAAATTTAAGTAAATATTGTCGGGAAAGAATTGTTTTAGTTGTATGTAATTAATTATATCTATGTATGGTCAGTTTAAAAATATAATAAATGTCTAAGAAAAATTTGATTTTTATTTCGACTTGATTCTTGATTTTTGATTTAGAATTTGATTAATTTGATTCTTCTTTTAACTTTCCTAGTTTTCATTTTGTGTAGCAATAAATAAATCGCTTCTTATTTTTTTTTTCTTAAATTCTCAGTAATTGAAATATTTTGTTTTAAGCCTAAAAAAGCCATAACATTTCATGGGTTTCAATTCATCGAATAAAATCTCTCAAATTTGCTGAATTTATTTCTAAGATTTCTATTATGATCAATAAATTTTTTATAATTCTTTCGTCTGGTTCAGGTTAGTATTTCGTTTTTCGTAGTTCTCCGTTTGTACTTCTTAATTTTTCAGAAATTCTACTATTAAAAAATTTTAAAATTTCTCAGTTTTGCATTCCAAAATGTAATTAATGAAACCAATGAAAACTTTGATATCATCCTATATATTTCCATTGCTTATTTTTTCTAAGATATCAATAGCAAAGTTTAGTCTGTCGATTGAAATCTATTTGCGATTCATAGATTCGTTTTATTTGAAATCAGCCTTTTAAAAATTGTACTTGCATTTAGTCTCCTTCATTTTTTATTTATTTACATGTTATATATTTACTTTAAAATCCAATTATGATACCATTTTTCCTTTTTTTTTTTTTTTTTTTTTCTTTGCAATTCTGTTGATCAAAGATTGCCGATAGCTCTATTGAGAAAAGCTTAAAGCCCAGCAAGTAGATAGGATTAGTTATGCAAGACAAAGTGAATTATTTCTATCTTAAGACCGATCATAATTCTAAATTATAAAAAAAGATGAAAAGACAATTCTTGATTCTAACTCTTATTGATATTCAAATGAATCGTTTCAATGAGATATTCCTTTTATTTTATTATGAAAAAGTTGAGAATTTTTTTTGGTGTAAAAAACGAAATTTGAATATTTCACACAAATAAAATTAACAAAAAAAAAAAAAAAACGATCTTCTTTTAAAATGAAGTTAAAAATTCTATCAAAATGATAGACCAAGTTAAGAAAATTTTCAGGGAAGTTTAGTTAGATTAATTAATTAGTTATGTATAGTTTGAATATTAATATGAGTGCCAAATGAATATTTACTAAGCATATTTTGATATATTTCAAAACCAGATTTGCAAAATAAATTATTCGAAATTGCACACTTTTTGTTAAGAGAAATATATTCGAAAGTACATACATACGGATGTATTTATAAAGAATTGTAATATCAGTAATCCATCCGATGAAATGAAAGTTGAAAAAACAGTGTGATGGTGATGATGATGACTGTCACATTAATTTTATTTTCGATAACAATCATTATTAATAAATTTTACAAACTAATGAATTTTTATGAAAAATTTTTCATTTTTAAGAGAAAAAACAAGGCGGAAAGGAAGATTTTTATGTGTATGTATACTGTTTGTGTGTAAAAAAGAAACTTTTTAATTTGTTTATTCAGTAAAGTTTTCTAAGACAACTGCTTGCACAATTATGCGAATTTTTCTTTTCTTCTTCATTTAATTGTTATTTTAATTCATTTATTGCATCAGTTACAAGAACTATTATATCCATTTATAAGTTAAAAATTTGAAATTTCCTAAATGAACTTTATCGATCGATCATTAAAGGAGTAATACAATTTTAATCAGTTCTTCTCTACTTACTATTATTTTATAGAATTAGAAGTCACTGTAATAAATCATCTTATAATGACTGGTTTACTTTCATTTCTGTGGCTTTTCAGCATTAAAATTTCGTAGATAGACTAATGAGATTTCTCCAACATTTAATTTTGTTGTCTTTGTTGAAATTTGCGAGTCTTGATTTCGTTATTAAATTTTTTCTTTCATTACTATCACTATCAGTGGCATCCAGCAGTGATTATAATTGGCTTTATTGCGAATCCTATTTGACTATTACAAATCTTATTGTTTATTTACTTACACTTAGAGGAACAAACATTTCCAGCTAAAATTAATATAAATTAAAAATGTTAATTATCTTGAAATTTTCCTGGTATCTTAAGTCTTCGCCATAATATTATAATACAATTTTAAGATTCATTTTAATTTTATTTCCGATAACTTTACGTTTCGCAAATTTCGATAAGTTTGTTTTTTTTGTTTTTTTTTTTGCAAAAGCAATTTCTCTCCCGTTATTATTAATTCGCTTTTTTTTGAGACAGATGCGCTTACGGGTTGATGTATGTCGCGCAATTGTGCTAACTTCTCTAGTATGGATGATGATTGATGTCATTATATTATTTCATTTTCTTGATACCGGTAGTAACAGAATAACTTCAAAGTAAGTCTCATTTTGCTTTCTTTTTTTTTTTTTTTTTTTTTTTTTTACATATTCTTTTTCGGGATAAATTCTTATTATGGGTTTTTTAAAAAAATTAGTAATTGGTAAATATGGCAAGTGATTAGCTGATTTATAATCTTTACTAAAATTGTTTTAAATTTAAAGCAAACATTTTATTTATGAACTTCTTTAAGTAATTAATCCATTATTCTAATAATGATATCGCAAATGATCTGTTAGTTGACTGCTTGTAATATTTGCAATATGATTATGTCATATTAAACAATTGTAGATATCTCATTTAATTACTACTTTTGATAAGAATTTTCCGTGTATTTCCAAATTCATTCTTTCCATAATTTTCAGAGTAAAATTCAGAATTATGATAATCTATGATTCGAACACTAGCATATCGATAATTTCATGACATAAATTTTGCATATTTTCGTTCTTCTTATTCAATTTTTGTTTTCAGAGTTGCAATAAAGTTACGAGGTGACCGTCGTTCGGAAGATGATTTTAGGGCTCAATCAAATGATTTTATTGATCGCGAAGCTATGGAAGAATTAGAAATATTGCTTAAACGTTCGTTCTTTTAACGGAATAATTGTTCATCATCTTAGCAGAATATTTTTTTTCCTTTCTTGAAAACATTTTTAAAAAGTAATTATGCAATTATGCATATTTTCTCTCATTTCTTACATAAATGTAATTTCTAATTTTTGATGATAACAAAGAACGTTTGATATTGTACTCTCTAAACTTAAGGTTTGACGTTCGAGAGAAATGGACCTGGTGAAATGGGTAGTTCAGTAATCATCGATCCATCGCAACAAGAAGAACGAAATCGGAAATTTAAGGAAAATCAGTTTGATGTGATGGCTTCTGATATGATATCTATCAATCGGACACTTCCCGATTATCGGTCATCAAAGTTGGTTTTCATATTAAGTTAATGGAATGATATCATTTGATAGCGGGAGGTGATTAACTTCATAACGGTTGTGGATTTATCAGCATCATCAAAATTCATTTACAAATTCATTAATGCCACCTAAAAAGTTGATTCTACTTGTAACGGTGAAATGAATTTTTTGCAAGTTCCTTATCGAGGCTGTCTTTGTTGTGAGAATTAACGACTAATTAAGTTTTTAATTGATTATGAATAATAAAATATGGAATCAATAAATTGATTCATGTTAATTAAGGTGTCGCAAAGCTGCACGAAAATACGATGTGACCAGTTTACCAAAAGTATCTATAATAATTGTTTTTCATAACGAAGCATGGAGTACACTTCTTCGCACAATACACTCTGTTATAAATCGAAGTCCACTTCATTTAATTAAAGAAGTTATTCTCATCGATGATCTATCGAACCGAAGTTTGTTGCTTTTACTCATTCATTATATTCTTATTTTGAGTGTATGAGAACTGAAATTAGATAATTGCAAACTGATAGATGAAATGATTATATGTTAAATAATACATTTATAAAATCAAAAACCAATGATTATTGTTTCATGTGGTCATATCTGACCTTGTTTACTTTTCGAAGTTTAAACTTATTTTTGAAAGTTAATCTTTTTGAAGTTTAAACTTATTTTTGAAAGTTAATCTATTGATTTTTATGGACTGATATTTCAAATTTCAGCGTATTTGCAAAAGCCTCTTGATTTATACATCAAAAGATTTTCACTTCCCTTTCATCTCATTCATCTACCAAAACGGTCTGGTCTTATCCGAGCACGTTTACATGGTGCAAAGATTGCAAAAGGAAAGGTACACATGAATTTAAAATGCATCCAGCGGGAAAGTTCTTTTCATAGGAATTTTAAAAGAAGATTTCTGTTTTAGAAGTTTGATGGAAATTTCAGAAAAATCTGGAAGTTTTTGTTGTAATATTTTATTATCTTGCAGAATTTATTAGTGCAGATTGTATTTTTTTAATTATTCAATTCAAAAAGGAATTAGAATAAATATGAAGAATTACAATAACATTTCTCGTTTAACTATTAAATTTCTAATATCATTTTTTCTAGATCTCAATTTTTAGGTTCTACTGTTTTTGGATGCACATGTTGAGGTAACGGAGGGATGGTTGGAACCTTTATTAGATCGAATATTGACCGATCGAAAACGTGTTGTAGCACCAATTATTGATGTTATTTCGGATGAAAATTTTGAATACATAACTGCATCTGATGTTACTTGGGGCGGTTTCAATTGGCACCTGAACTTTCGATGGTATCCAGTAAGTGTCATTTCTCACGCTTTCTTATTTTTTTTTTTTTTTTTCCTATAATTGATGGAGTGAATAGATGAAATAAAGTCTCAAAAATTTCAAATAATTTTTTAGAATTAGTGGCAGTATTTTTATTTTAATATTTTATTGCATATTTTATAGGTTCCAATGCGAGAAATGGAACGGCGCAATCACGACCGTTCAATTCCTCTTCAGTGAGTTTTTCATCAATTTTTTCAATTTCATTTTACAGTTTGAAATGTGAACTGTTAAAAACTGATGTAATTCTAGGAAGCCTAAACGGCACATTGCTTTTAAATTATTCAGGACCCCGACAATTGCTGGTGGATTATTTGCTATTGATCGGCAATTTTTCTATGATATCGGTTCGTATGATGAGGGAATGGAAGTTTGGGGTGGTGAAAATCTGGAAATTTCATTTAGGGTAATTTCTATGCTTAGTGAATTTTGAATTTTCAGACTTTTTGACGGATTTCTAAACCGCTTTTTGACTGTTTCCAAAACCTATTTTCTCTTATTTTCACTCTGAAAATTGAAAAAAATCTGAGTTGGAATGGATATAATAATTGATTTTCGCATTCAGTTTTTTTTTTTAACAAGATTAAAAGCTATATATATTATACCAAAAATAACTTCTGAAAAATATTTATATGAAAATCCAAGTAAAATCTGAAAATTTCTATACAATTTAATGAAGTCAAGTTTTTGCCAATATTTGTTCTCAGGTATGGATGTGCGGTGGTAGCTTGGAGATTCATCCATGTTCTCGAGTTGGCCATGTATTTCGTAAGCATACTCCTTATTCATTTCCCGGTGGTACAGCGAAAGTTATACATCATAATGCCGCTCGTACTGCTGAGGTTTGGATGGATGAATATAAAGATATATTTTATAATATGGTACCTGGTATGTTTTAGGAATTATTAGATATTTGCTAAAAGTTATTAAAAATTTAGAATCTCACTATTACCTTTTCAATAATTCAAATATTATGAATTTTGAAATCTTAAATTCTAATTTAAATTTTAAATTAAAAAGGATCACAAAATCATCGTATGGATTTCCTTCAATTTTGTTGTTTATTTTTATCATTTGATGAAGACTAAATGAGAATTTAAACCAAATAATTAAATAACCCCTAGTCACTTATTCATTTTTTTTTCTTTTTATTTATATTAGGATCTAATCTTTTTTTCCTTCGTTTTTATTGGGATCTAACTTTTGGAAAAGTTAAGAAGTTATTCTTCCAATATATTTGGCTTTCGTTGTTTATCATTCAGCAATTTTAGCTGCCAAAGAGGTCGATGCTGGAGATTTAACAGAACGAAAAATTTTACGCGAGAATTTGCAATGTAAAAGTTTTCGATGGTATTTGGAAACGATTTATCCGGAATCACCCATTCCAATCGATTTTCTCAGTTTAGGACAGGTAATTTTTATAGTAGGCTTTTTTTTTTTTATTTCATTGAATTCTTCTTATTTATTTGGGCATTAATCAATTTTATCGAGTTGTGCATAATTCTTTAATATTCAATAATATTTTTTTTTCTTTATTTTCTAGAATTATTGATTCCAGTAATGTATTTTTCTGGGATTAAGATACAATCGATTAAAAAAGAACATATTTTTGCACAAACATCAGTTATTACTGATGTATACAATACCGTTATTTTTTTTTCGAATTATATGATAATTACTAATGAGATTTTGTCCTTATAGGTAAAAAATATGGGAGTAATGAAATGTCTGGATACAGGAGGTCGTTCAGCTGGTGATTCTCCTAGCATGTTTCCTTGTCATGGCAAAGGTGGTAATCAGGTTTGCAAGATTTAATTTGAAAGATAATGAATAAATCTTTCTATCTGGCTTATAGTTATTGCCTTCATTGTTAATCATTTTTTAAGTGTTGGAATGATGTGTTAGATTTTCTTGATTAATTGTTATTTGCATTTTAATAAGAATTGTTATTTTTTCTGGCTATTATCTTAATTTATAAAATATATTTATAAGGTATTGAATCTAACTGTCATTTGCCGAAATGGTTAGCACTGATTTTAAGTAAGAATATAAATATTGATTTTTAAGTAAAAATATAGAAAAATAAGACTCCTATTTCTAAAAATAGGAGTCTTATTTTTCAAATGTTAAATGACGTTTTCAAAATGACATTTTCATATGAATATAACAAAGCTTAAGTAAGGATACTCAAAGAAAAAATCGAATTCATAATTTTGTTATAGTTGTGGACTTATACTGGAAAAGGTGAAATTCGTTCTGACGAACTTTGCGTAGCTTTCACAGTAAAAGGTGTTAGCATGGAAAAATGTATTGGTTCGATACCATCTTTGAAAATGGAATTTGATTACGAGAAAGAAGTAAGTTCGCAAATTTCTGACAAATTGAAATGTTATGTGTAGTAATTTTGATAATTTTTATAATAGCTCTTTTGACTAATACAAGAACTATCATAAATAGGATTGCAAAAGGAATTTTTAGTTATTCCTTGATGTTCAAATTATTAAAAAAGAAGAATTTCAGACATTTCTGCTGAGACACCGAGAAACAGGTTTATGTCTGCAAGCAAATGAATCCGGATTACAGTTAAACACGTGTTCGTATATTGATATGGTACAGAAATGGAGGTTGGGAGGATATAAGGTACAAGATTAATATATACAGCGACAGCAGTAATAATGATGAAGATAGACGATGTGCTTCCTTGTTCGGTGAATCACGGAATGCTTTCGAATGTGTTTTTTCGATTTTGCTCAAAACGCGGGAATGATTTTTGATTCGTGATCATATTCCGTTGTTTTCATCTGTTTGCAGCTTTATTTATTTATTTATTTATTTTTTTTTTTTTTAATTTTGGTTAATAGATGGTGCTAAAAAAATATATCATTTGGTAATAATGACTGATAGTTTTCCATTTTATCCAAAATTCAATAGAAAATAATTTTTGAAAAATGAAAGCATTTGAGAAGATCCTTCATTTTCCAAATTTGTCTACTGAAAGTTGGCCTAAATATTGAGCGAATCGTTTTATAATATAGTGAGAAAATTTTTTGAGTGCTTTTTTTTTTTTTTTTTTTTTGCCTTTTTGTATTTTGCTTCGTAAAATTAATTTGCCAGTTTTCCTTTCATGTTTTTTTTTTACAGAAAAAAACACTTTCAGCGGAAATAAATATGACTTAGTCAACAACAATTTGGATACTTTTGATGACTTCTGCTTCTTAAATAGCAGTATTTTTAAATCACTGCTATTTCATAAAGAATTAATTAGAGATAATTCAAGCTTTTTATACAAATATGCAACGCACATAGCATTAATTATATCACAACATCTTTTGATACATCTGAAAGAAATTAAAAAAATCAATTATTTTTCTGATATAATTTCGTTTTTTATTGTATGGTTGTCTATTTTTGAAAAATTCTCATATATTTAATATATTCGAAGATTGCTAGATGAATTCTTCAATGAAATATGTTTTAATGTTGGTTGTGTTATTTTTTTTTTTTTTTTTGTTTTCATTTCTAAATTTGTTAATTGGTTGTGTTGTATTGATTCAAAGATGTTAATGTTTACCACCGGATTCATTGATACTGTGATATGTTCATTAATTCACTTCTTTATTTTCTTTTTAAATCATTTTTTCATCATTGTTTACCCATTCCTGAAATTTGCTTTTCAGCAGTTAAAAAAAAAAAAAAACTCTTCTTTCGACTCTTAATTTCCTATCCTGTTACTTTTTCATATTCATATCATGTTCGTTCGCTTTCTATTGACTAAATGCTTACATATGAGTTGCATTTATTCTTCTCAAAGGTTAATTCAAATTCTTCACATTCCTTTCATTAATTTCCATTTGCTTATGTCCTAGAGTTTGAAATTATTTGGACTAAAAAATGTGCCAATTTTCCAATTAAATTAGAGTTGAATGATTTCGAATTTTGTCAAAGACAAGTCAGTAGTTATGATCAAAAGCAAATGATAGTAAAATAGACAAATTTGAAATAGATATAATTGTTAGACAAAAAAGAAATTCAAATGCCAAATTGTCCAAATAATTATAACTCTATATAAGAAGTTACTGCAATGAAAAAAATAATAACTAAATATTTTTACTTAATAATATGCTCTTTCTCTTTCTACCTTATCACATGATCTACATCTGAATCGCTAACTTCTGCTTCTTTAAATTTCATGGAATTAAAAATTGTTTCTGTAATCTTATCTAAATTTTACACCTATTTACAAATTGTTTTTGTTGTTTTATCTGATTTTCTTTTTTTTTTTTTTGGATTTTACTACATGTTTGGATTGTCCGTGAAATGTGAAAAATTTCCTACTGTTTGATAAGTTTTCTTTTAATATTCTTTTTGAATATCTTATCTGATATCATATATAACTTATCGAGTCAATCCACAAAATACTAGTTTAAAATGAACATTATTTGCATTAAATGCATATATTTAGGTTAAATACATAATATGTATGATTTTGTAATTGACGAATTATTTCAGTATTGGTCGTTTTTTACACTAATTAATAATGCACATACAGATAAATGATATTTTTGTTGAAGAAGAAATAAATAATACTCAAAACATCAAAATAGCTGCTTTTTACAGGAAGCCATCTTTTTTGGAAGCATAATTTCCGTATAAACTATAGTAATAATTCTGACCAACTTTCTTTTTTAGTTATACAAAATTAGTTGAAAGAGCTGAGATTAACAGATTTGTAATGGAATCTGATATTCAACAAAATAAGATCAAAAATATTTAAAGCTAGAAGTTAGAAATAGCGGAATTCAAAGAAATGATGATTAATACGAACATTGGACGGATATATAAAAATAAATCAGTTGATTATATTTTGAGATAAAGATTTCATCCAATTTTCTTTTTCGAAATTTCTCGAAATTCGAACTGATATCCTATCGCTATTGCAGGAATAATTTTCCTCCAGAAGCTAAACTTCTAAACTTCTAAATAAAGTTTAGCTTGGCTGTTACATAAATGAGCGATCTTGTTAACAAAGCCAATTAAAACCAGTCCGATGTGCCATATGTTGATTCGCCGCGGATCATTCGTTAAAAGTCGATGTATTATCAATAAAATCACTTGCGACAATTATTTTGGAAAAATTTTATATATTTAGTTCAGTTTTCCGAGACAAAATGCGCATTCAATCTAAGCTTAATTCTGCTGCATGTTTTAAGATTTCATCGGAGAGGATAAGTTTCAATTGGATCAAAACAAACTGATCGAATTCTTTTCGATTCGAACTATCCATTCAATTACTGAGGTCCTTTGACAAGTTCTATAGTATGAATAAGCGATTCAAAATTAATTATAGAACCTATTTTAAAAAGCTAATTCAATAACATTGGTTAATATTTTTAAAAGAAAAGAGGAAAGAAATAGCAAATTGGAACGGAAATGAAAGATGAGGAAGGAATGATAAGAAAAATTTTAAAAAGTATAAAACTAGGAAAAGCAATGCTGAAAAGATATCAAAATATGAATTTGAAATCGTATAAAGTGCGAAATTGAGTTACCACCTTGCTACTGAAACAAATCTCCTTTGCAGTCGGACTGGAAAATTCGATAGCTCAATCATCAATTGTCGATAATTGTAGTTTGCTTGCAGTGAACTTTAACTCGTTGATTTTTAGTCCGATCAAATTTTCCAAAAAAATTTTCAATCTCTTTAATGAATTTGTAGCGAAAATTCCCCATTTTATTAATGTACTCTGCATTAAATTACTAGATAATATGTAACTAATGATGATCTGTTCTAAAGCAACCGATTTTCATCCTTGACACTGTTTGAAAATATTCGACTGAATTTAAAACTAGTGTCATGGAAGTTCTTCGATTGAGATGTTGATGTTCTACGACAGTAAGAATTTTAATAGTTTATTGTGAAAAGAATCAAATGCGCAAAGGTATGCATAATTCTCCAAAAAAGAATTTTAACAGACAGAAAAAAATGGTGGAAGATAATTGGCAGCAGTCATCACTCCGTTTGGTAGAGGAAATAATTTCACAACTTGGAAATATTAGGACAGGTCCGCTCCTTGTTCGGAGAGAAGTTGCAGTAAATTGCTGGACAGTTGGTGGGAATATTAAATGAATAAATTAATGCAGTTACGTGAAGTAGCCCATTACCTGACCACATTTCTCTTTGTATGTCAGGATTCCAAACATGCGTTGAATTTAAGAATAATGACAATACTTTATCCATTTAAGCAGAAATAATAGAAAAGTGTTAACTGCTGTGAACTGCAAACAGGAGATATAAAATCTAGAGAATTTAATTCATTTAGGGAGCAGAAATGCCGACAAAACAGAATACAACTCCAGTCAGACTGCCATTCTGGACAATCTTCATGTAAGAGGATTACTTGGCCTAATCGAATCGATACGCAAAAGGACAGTCAGTCTCGGGAAAAAAACCAAGAATTGTGGTATCATTTGTATCTTTTTGCTATACAAGTGACTGTAACGCTTCCTCCGCAAAAGTTTAATAGAATTAACAAAATGTCTAAACCAGTATGTCATTAAAACATTAAATAATAAATTCTGGGAACAAACAGAAATTTTCTAAGGAAAATATTGAAATGTCAGAAAAAGGATGAGATTTGAGCAATAACTAATAATAATAGCCACCAAATTGAATGTATTTTGATATTTTTGCAAAAACAGTTTTGTTTCCAAGTATCGATCGAATGGAAAATACGATTTCAAAACGTCGTGACATAAGTTTTCACATTTAAAGATAATCAAATAACTTCGAATTGGCTAAATTTGCAGCGTAAATGCACATTTTGCGAAATAAAAAATAATAGCGTGAAGCATTATCATAATAATTATATTGTAATCGATGCGATTTGTTTTCTTCCGACAAGGTTTTATCGGCTTAGGCGTCAATTCGTCCCCAATGCCTGCAATAGTCATTCGATCAGAATACGTCACCAGGAGATCCAAGATAACACCATTTGTCCAACCAAAACCATCCTGAAAAAAAAAGATAGCATGCTTGGTATTTTGAGTTTTTAGTAATGAAACAAACGTATAATATTTCATTGAAATGCCAAAATTTTAAACAAATATGATTCAGATACCTGTACATCGTACTCGCCGCCAACTCCTGGTTCAGGGATTGTACCAGTAACAACAATCTAAACAATGGGGAAAGCATATCAATGTGCATTGATTAGCTAACTTTGGCTTGCTATTGAATAGAAATTTAAATAGGAGGTGCCGTCTTCTCTAATATTTGAATTTATTCTACCAAAAAAGTTTTTTTTAGAAGAATTCGCAGAAATTTTTTGAAATTTATGTAATTAACAACATAAAGTAGTTATACCAATATATTAATTAATGGTTATGTGAAAGAAGCAAAAATTCTTAAGAATAACTTGCATCCAATTTAAAGGGTAAGTACAAGAGCTTATTAGGCTTGTAACTTGAAAAACGAAAATAAAAACCTTTTCCCACATTTTCTTTGTTGTTTCATATATCTTATAATTGGCCAATATCCATTTTCGTGCCAATTTGAATGCCTTATAATCAACTGTTATTGATTATGGAAATTTTTAAAAAGTCTATAAAATTTGGAAGAACTTGAAAGGTATTTGAACTGTTGAGCAGAAGAATAACTCAGTGTTAATTTACCATTTCCTGAGCATCGGGATTGTCAGATTTTCGCATCCCTTCAATAATTATATGTTGCATAGGAGGCCAACCATTCGGGAAGTCCCATTGTTGCCCAGTTTCTTTAAGACTTGTCGGTATACCACTTGGATAATTAAAAGCACGTGATCGCTGCAATAAACTTCTGAGAAATGCGAATAATACTGAAAACAATGAAGATTTCAAATTCTATCATTGTGATTCAAGCTGTCTGATATCGGAAGTATTTGTCTCTCATCGGATTTTCTTCTTTTGACAATCCAATTGTCGTTCGAATTTGAATGCAATTTGCAACTTGCAGTAATCAAGCAGATATCGCAAAAACTCATAGAACTTACATTCATATAGTCAATAACTTTAGCCGATTTATCGTAGTCTAACATTTCGTAGCAATTTGTGTAAAGAGGCACTATAGCGGAGGGATAAAATAAAACATTGTGCGATTTGGTGCGCAAATTGAAGTCGAACCAAGCCTTTTCTGTTTTATTGTAAAATATGGCATTTAAGGCTTTGCAAGCACTCAACCTCTTATTCTCAAATTCTTCTGCCTTCTGCTCTTTACCTGTTTTAAATAATTTATTGTTAGATTTTTTGAAGTTTCTGTGAAAAGTCACGTCAATTATCAGAATATTTCAGCTTACATCAAGAAAGGAGCAAAGAAACGAAAAATATACCAATAATGTTAGAGAAATATTTGAGAATATTAGTATTCCAACAAATTAATGCATTCAGATCGACAGGTAAAATATTAGTTGTTTCAATCGTCTGCAATGTTTTCCGATCTCTGAACCATCTCGACGAGAAGTCCCAACCAGATTCTGCCGCTGACGCTAAATCCTGCAAAATATCTATGCTATGTTGGATTATTATAATTCTTACTCATTCTTCATAACATTATTCCATCTTCGTAGTCATTTAATGAATATGCTACAAATTAACATAAATATACAAAAACAGATCTTACAGTATCCTAGAATGATGGTTTAGCAATATTTCCAACTTTTTTACTTGAATTACATTACCTGAAAAAATTTTCGCCTATCTTTTTCTCCGACTTTTGTGGCCACTTCAATATCAGCTCGGAATGACTCCGGACGAGGTACATTTGAAACAGTACGATACTGATATACAATATGTTCATACCCCTTCTCATCTTTTATTTTCATTGATCTTAATCGTTCACAGTTATATTATCATTTATTCTTTTAAATCTCTGATACAGCCATTATTTTAGAACTAAATGTCTTAAAGAGAACAATGTATTCGACACCGATATCAGAGATCATACCAGTAAATGGAGCAAGTTTTATCATTAATATGTAACTATTTTCATGAAAATTTAGAAGGAAGTTCGATTCAAAATTCATCGTAAAAATTACTTTGTATACCAACAAACGCTTGCCGAATATATTTTATATCCAAATGAGTATTTAATGATCATTTACCTGTTGTTAACCCAAAATTCGTATTCTTTCACGAGATGATCGAAATTTTCTTTAATAAACTTGGCATCTCTCGTAGCCTCATAATATTCATATACCATTGGGATGAGAAATGGCGGCTGTGAGCGTCTTAAATAATAAATACGTCCGCCATTCGGTACGAAACCGAACCTAAAATGGTGGATTATTCTGAAAGTGTATAATAATTCTGCTAAATTAGAAAAATGTGAGCTAATAATGAAGAATACGATACTGAATTCGTTCAGGATGTTTCCTGCGACTTTTTCTTCGTCGTCGTAAGAAATAAGTGTTTTTCCTTTACTGACATACAATAATAAGCAACAGTTTTATAACACATTGAAGCATTAAATCTTTCTTTAAGAGATCTTGTACTCAATTCCTTATTAATCATTGGTTTTTATCAGTCTTTTTTTGGAAATGGATTGATACCACAAATAACTTCAATCTGCTCCATATGAGCAATCTCTAAGAAAACATTTCTGAAATGTCACGGACATAGGTTGATGGACAGTTTTTAACGTGAATTAACTCTTTATATCAAAGTGATGTTTTTTTCTCATTGGTTGGTTTTCATTTAATCTTTTTTTGATTATTTATCCGTCGTTCTCAATATCGTAGGCTAATAATTTTGTTTTTGGAATATTTCTTTCATTTTTTTTTTCCGTTTATTTCGCAGCCAATTTCTAATTCCGCATTTCATTTCTTGCACCTTTTATCAGAAAAGAAGGTATATTATGGCTTCATATTTAGTGAGGATTTATCGAAAAAAATGCTTTACAGTCGATTATAAAATATGGATTAGTAATTGATAAAAACTTATTTTTTGACACAATAGATGAAATTCTTCAGCATATTCTTGACCATTTCGAAGAGGTTGCTCGCAATCAAACCTTTCACAATCCAATACCCATCCCAGTAATAGAATTCTCTAAATCGACCGCCTGGCACGATAAATTGATGAGGTACTTCGATCAATGAATTCTGTCTCGGATTTTCGATTTTAATTATCTTGAAATACATTTGCATGAATTGATCTTCCAGTTTAGCTTAATATATTTATTATTTCAAATAATTAATCCTTTAAAAAAAAAATCATATTTCCCATCTTTTGAGCATATAGTTCACGAGTTCCCTACGATAAAAATTTTTTACTGTTCTCACTTGTCTGCATAGATCTTTCCATCTTCGATTCAAAAATACTGCAAAATTTTTCAAAGCTTTATCTTTTATTCGCGCGATTTTCGGCGGTAATTCCCTCCATTCCGAAATATGACAACTCTTCAATTCCATCCCTGGCTCGCCAAAAAAACGTTTTCGAAATTCTACGAGCTTCTTCGCATTAATTTTATCTATCGATAGTTTTCCGAATGCTTTTTTGAATTCTTTTAAAACAAATTCTAAAATATTGCATAATCAGTATCAAATTTCACTCAATATATTTTGCAGAGATAACGTTTCCTTTAAGATATGAAAGTGATTTTCTGTCATTCATATCCGCGAAGAGTATCTGATGTATGCATTTTTGCGACACTATAGGTTTTTCGACATCTATAAGATTGAAAAAATTTTTATGCAAATTTCATTCCTACGTGGATCGGATTTCAATGGTCTGTCGACGAATGTCTTCGAATCCACTTCCAGACGGTGTAGATTGATAGCTGCAAGTATAGTACCGCTGCAGTATATATTCCTAAAATGAATATATTTGAAATTTCCATATGGAGAAAGCTGGATTCAAAATGAAACCTAGAAGAGTTTTGTGATCAGGCTTAGGCAACATATTGAAACAGATTTTTCATACGAAATATTAGAAATTCTGGAATTCAACAGTAATTGAGAAGTTCAATAAGAGAAAATCTACAGTATCAGAGTATAATCCAATGTTTTTCTAATTTTTTATTTGCCGCCTGCTTGCAAGGCAATGCAAATTGTTGTCTAGTCTATTTATTTGTTTCCGAACAGTTTTGAGATTCATCACGAACCAATTTCCAGTGCCGTCAGTTTCATCGCACACATCATTGATACCTTCCTTCTCTTTTACCTTCTGGATACCAGCTATTACCTTATTGAGTTCTGAAAAAGATGGTTGTGACAATAGTACGAAGCGTGTCAACACAGCCATTATAAATAGAACATGTCTGTAAATTGTAGAAGACCACATCCTGAAATTTTAGCTCATGAGATTTCACTAAAACTGCTTTCATTAAAGTTCATTCATTAAAATCTAAGTTTCGCAAACTGACCAAGAACAGTTGGTCAGCCTTCCAACACAAAACATACTTTATTTTGCGTTTGCATTACGCTATTTGGCATAATTGACCATATTTTTTCATGTAGTGATTTTTATTTCAATTTCTTTTTATGACAATATAGACCAGTCTTACATCGTTTTTTTACTTAAGACGCAGAAAGAACAGGAAGGTATAATACTAGTTGAAAATGTATTCTAAGCGGAAATTTTGAAAGGAAAAATTTAATTTAAATTGCTAATTACACCACACTTCGAACATAAATAACCTTTCCGTCGTCCGTTATCTCAACTTCTCTCTTGTCAGAGAAATGACCTCAACTCACTTACGCAAAATCACAACACACAAAGAACTGATATTTCCAATTAGTCAAACATTTTTATATAAATAAATTTACCTCGCTTTTATTGTCTGAAATTTGCATAGGCCGCAATAAATTCCTTGCTTACTTTCTTTTATTTGGTCAGTTGCTTTTTCGTAATTTTAAATTCTGAATAAAACAATTAGTTTTATTTAGAAAATTTTCCATTTTCCTCTTCTTTTTATAAGGCATGGCAATTTGGAAGCTGAAAACTGAACTTTGCGCAAATTTTTGTCTCACGAAAAAATTTCTTCTCAAAAATTAGTTTATGCCAAAAATTATGTCTTAAAACGAATAGATGGAAGACTTGTTCTAGTTGAATTTGAAATCGTTATCTGGACAATGGTAATTCATCTAATTTTATCATTTTATCTTATGTAAGAAACAGAGAGAACAGTTTTAAATATGAAAAGCAAAGAAAGTGGAAAAGAAATTCCGATAGAGAAAAGGGATACTTTTCTTTTATATTTCCTGGTATTTACACTTTTTTCAACAATTTCAAACATTGAAGTAGTTTTTGAACATATTGAAGAAATTTTTTAATGCTTTTCAATGGACTTGTCATAAATTTTAAGAGAAATATTATGCAGTAAAATATGTTTCTATTACATCAGAATTGTACTGAACTTTTTTCGTCGATAAACGTTGCTGAATTTATCTAAAAAAGTTTCGATTAAGTATTGCAAACTAATATGTCGCGTGTATCTTAACGAAAAAAATCTGAAGGATTTGTAATGTCTTAGTGAAATAACATGAAAAGATAGTTAACTTAACCAAACAAATTTCGAATCATTTAAAAAGTCAACGTTTAAAGAAATAAATTAAGAGAAAATTACTGTTTGATAGAAAAATTCTTTGAAATACTGATCTCGTTTTTTGTTATTAAGAATTGGAGAAAATAAAAGCGCAGCAAATATTATTACAGATTCATCTTCTCGTTTGAAATTAAACAAATTGAAGAATGAAAGATCTAGTAAAAGGGAGAAAGACAAGTGGAAAAAATATGAAAAGAGAAAAAAGGTAGATTAAAATTAAAATTCAATTTCAAATGTAAGAAAAAAGTATAAAAATCAGAAAAAGCTCTACTGAAACAAAAGGATATAAAACAATATTTGGAGTTATGCAAAAATTATCTGCAAAAATTTATAGAAAAGCTGATAAATACGTTATAAAATTAAAAATATTGGAAAGCTATTTTGGAAAAAATACATGCAAAAATCATATTGAAATATGTGTTTGAACTGCGTAAAAAATATGCAATAAGAAATTCACAAGGAAAGTATGCATCTAAAATTTGAATAGAATTCTTGACAATTTAACAAATGTACAAGAATTTATGCAAAATTAAACGTTTTAAAAATGAATAGAAATATATCGTAATTACTCGATAATATGTCAAAAAATTGCAAATAAATATATGTTTTAAACCTGGGTGATTCTAAAAAAAATTGTACAAAATAAGTATTTATTTATTTGAAATAGTCATCTATTTAATTCCAGTTCAAATTTTTCTTTTATTTCAGGAGTATATTGGGAATGAATGAGCAAAATTTTATTGGCCAAAAAAAAACACACGATTTATTTTAGGCTAGTAAAAAATCCTGTCTCTTGAAAAAGCACCATTTTGATGAATATGTTTTTGATTCAGTTTGAGACAAAAATTTTTTATTTTCACCAATTTGCCAAAACGTAAATATAATGATCATCAGTAACAGGGGCTTGATGATGCAAAATACTTGGTATTTGCGGTTTTTCCAAAGCAAGTAATTCAATGATCACTCTTGTTAGAATACACTCGATAGAAGCATCCAAAATGAAAAGTACTCATATTTCTTGATCTGATAGTCTGGATTGAATGTCACATTGGACCTATAAGGAATAGCGGTCAGTATATCGACTGCTCTCGTTAAGCGTATCTACTGATGAAGCTTTTAATCATTTCAAACCAAGAAAGAAAAAAATAGTCAAATCATTCAGAAAATCAAAGCTTCCCAGTTGCAACATGGAAACTGAATGCAGACTTGACCATAAAAACATCATTCTAAAGAAAACTATGATGCCTTCTGTCAAAAGAAATATCAAGGAGAAATTCCGATTATAACTCTGTTAACGTGAGTTACCACAAAATGCAAGACAAAATCCTTACTTGTGCATGTGTTTGATGTGCTTGTGAAAATAGAACGTGCGCCGTTGGGCTGGACAAATGAATGAAGAATTGGTTATGGACCATACGTCATTACAGAGTTTGACTGTCCAAACATAATGGACGGAAATTGCTGCAGCAAATGAATTGTCGATGGCTTTCCGTATTTATATAAATTTTTCTTGAATCTTCTTCAAGTGAAAAAAAATTAAATAATTAGCACTCGCAATGTTTGAAAGTTTCCAAATCGAAAAATTTACATCCGAAAATCAATCCTTACAGATAACGGGAATTCATTCACTTTCATGTAGATTTCACATATATCTTTGGTACAAACAATGGATGACATGCAAGTGACATCTTAATCTGTGAGAGTTGCTGTTCGCGAATTCCGATATCGCGACCAAATACCAAAAAAATAAATAATCAAATAACTTTCTCATTGTAAAGGAATGTAACCAATATTGTGAATATTTAACTGATATTTCCCATTGCATTCCCATTTTTTTTCTGTTTTTACCGATGCCAATATGTTTGTATTCCTGACATACAGGAAATGCTTTTGCCATCAATTTGCTCACAATGTTCATCTAAATTCACATTTCTGTCCAAAGTCACATCTTAATCTTCTCATCAGAACTTGCTACGATGCTTATGTTTTAATTGGGTCTTAACAATTTCCCGTGTTAATGTAAATCACTCCCATCTCTAATACATATAAACCTGTTTGTATCAAGAAAATAGCCATCTTCTTCATATAAAGATTTTATAATACGGTGTAGACGCGACTCAACCAACTCGACTCGACATAACTTAGCCCAATCGATTGGATGCTACTCAATCCAACTCGACTCGACGTAACTCAGATCAACTCGCCTAGATTCACTGGTGGTATTTTGTTGTTGATCGACATTACTCATCACGGATTCAGAAAAATCCACGACAATTGCTATACAATAAATATATTGTCTATTAATTATTCTCATATCAAGCAGTGTAATAAATATTTCTGATTGAGTCCGAAATCGGTTGATCTATTAAATTTGCAGCGCCGATGAGAACATTCAATGTCATATTGATTGTCATTAAATTCAGTACCTGTTTTCAATTCCGTTTGGGATACTTGTCTTACTGATCAGTAGATCNTTTTTTTTTTTTTTGTGTAGATAGAGCCGCAATTTCTAATTTGATCATGTACGGTTAGTTTTAATGTACAAGATTCACTCCTACGAAATCCATTTACGTTCAATTTGAATCGTGTCATTTGTCATTATGATCTCTTCAAATGTAACAATCTTAAGATCAGAAATATAAATTAATGTACCAAAAGAGTGAAAAGTGAACGTACAAGCAAAAAAAACAAACCAGTGATTGGACGTACACTTGCGACTGTCTGTATTGTAGAGCTTCAGCAGATGAAAGTGGAACAAGTACAGTATGCGGTGACTGTGACATTCCAAATTGCGTGTACTGCGGGATTGCTGTTTGCTGCCGTTGTTGTTGCATCTATTGGTTGTTGTTCTTGCTGTGCCTATTTGATAATAATTGATGTTGTACATTCAAAAGGTTCGTTTCCACTGTTAAAGTTCAGTACCAATTTTTCTATGAGGTCGACCATTGAAATTAAACCATCAGTTTCAACGTGTTCGTCTAGCACTACAGCTAAATGTGGTCTAGCAGACTTCATCTCAATGAAGAGGTTAATAGTTTTCATTGAAGGCGGAATAAATATTACGTTCTGCACAAGGCTTTTCAAATCAATGATCTCACTCTTGTCAAAAAGAAGATCTTTCACATAAAAGAGACTGTCTATAAGAAAGTTGTTCTTATAGACAGGTATCTTAGTATGACAAGTATTTCTTATCTTTATTACTTCATGTCTGCTTAAATAAAGGTCCAGTGCACATATTTCTATACGGGGAGTCATTATATCAGTTATATAACAGTCGTGAAACTTCAGCAAATCATTGAATATGTTAAGACATGACAGGTTTTTCATTAGTGTTTCGGTTGCACATTTTCTCAGTATACGAAATCTCCCGAAAAAAAATAAAATAAATTTACATACAATTCCTTCTCTTGAAGTCTTTATTTCTTCCCGTAATAGATAAAATTAATTTCACATTAGATTTACCGAGAAAAATATTGTCAAATGTTTGATAAGCATGTGAATAACATTAAATTAACCTGTGAGTTGTATGTTGATATAAGATATTAACAGTTCCTCAATAAATTTCTCACCAGCATATACATAGTTATATAACAATATGCGACAGAAAAATTTTCCCATAAAAAGAGATTAATAATAATAAACACTTTATTTGGGTTACAATGGGAAGTTAATACCATACAAAAGTCACTAACATAGTTATCTACAAGCAAGGTGTCGCTGAAAAAGAAGAAATCCAGTGATTCCTTTGTTTTAAATTTGACATTACGTATTTGCTTTGGTTGATTTTGAAATCACTTTTTTATCTATTAAAACAATGAGCTTTAAAAAAAGCTCTCTTTCATCATGCGCTAACTACAAGCACATTCTCATGCGCTAAAAAGGACGCATACTCCCGAGACAACAAATGATCTTTTTTGCAGTCCGAAAAAGATATTAGCATCTTCAATCCACGAAGAAGAAAGGGGTCCTAGCACAAAAATCATTGCAAAGAATGGGCAGCCGTGAGTTCGGTCGGATGGTCCAGCTCGTGGTATTGAATTTTTCTTCTATTGCATAACCATATCTCTTTTCCTTCGTACTATGTTCTCTTCATGAAAATTGTCCTTTTGAAATTATCGAAATTGAATTGTTGATATAATTGCTACGTACGTTGATTAACAAATTAATCAAAAAATAAAGCTTTAATTACCCAAGTTTGAGGTTCATTTTCAAGTGAATGAATCAGAAGAATTGGAGGAACTGTGAGAACTGAGAAAGAGAATTCAATCTACAATTTTTTCATAATCACAATGAAAAAACAACACAATGTAAAGAAAATTGTAAAGAAAATTATTATTAACTTCGAGGTTATGACAATTATTGAGAGATCTATTATTATTTATATATACTTTCTATATTAAAAAAATAGATAAATTCGTAAATACGATGATATACATAAGAAAACTAATCTGCCTTTAAAAAAAAAAAAAAAAAAAAAAAAAAAGAAAAAAACTGAAATTATCTCCATCCGTTAGATCTGATAATTTTTTCCGATAATTCAATTTATTTTTTGCTATCACTGCGCAGTACACAAAAAGTTAACTGATGTCTGCTATTCCATCAGGCAAAATCTTTCCTGTTTTCACAATCAGAATGTTAAATCAGCTTTCTCATCTTTTCTTCAAGCTCTTTCAAGATATTCAGCGCATTTTTTTGTTGAAACATTCTGTAATTTAGCAAAAACATTATGTACTATTTTAACAGCATTCAAAGCCCGATTATTTGTTGTATTCGACACTTTCCTTACTACATTTTCTAAATAGATTAAATTCTTTGATAGACTCAGTACCGCCAAACAGTAATTCTCCATTAATTACCCTTCCAATTTGTCATTTCTTTTCACTAAGTTCTTTTATACCTATTGCAAATTGTGAAATTGAATCATTGATATCAATACCTAAGGAATTCTTCCTTTCCTCTCCAAAAATATGTTGTGACAATGGAATGCTTGGATGAAGTTCATACTCGAAGCTTCTAGTTTTTTCTAATGGATCGGAAATTAACTCTTAAATTTCAACATTTGAATAATTTATCTTTTGAACAAATGAGCTTGTTAGCTACATTTTCAAGAAGGCGTTTAATGAGGTGAGACAATCACTATGTTTACCAACTGGAGCATATACACGACAATTAATATTGTGGCAAATTCTGACATTACATAATCATACAAGCGCTTACCGATTCCATCTAAGCGCTGAAATTCAAATCCAGGGTGATTTTTATCGGCAAGCTGCATTATAGTAGGAAAAGTATAAGCGTTATGAGCGTGAATGAAAGCATGGATAAAAGTGCCTTGCTTTATTTAAAAGTTTCTGTACAATCTGTATGATCTTAGGGCCAAAAAACAGTCTATGCACTGGTAAGCATCTCGATATTTCGTTTGTTGAAGGAAAAGTGTATTTGTAATGAAACCTCAATTCACTATCCTAGATAGAAATTCCATTATTTCGCAAAATGAGCCGTTTGGGGTTTCTTTCACTCTAAGAACTTTAGGCGAATAATTTCCAAGGGTTGTTACCAATAAAAACAGACTAAATTAAGTTAAGTTATCAGCTAAATGAACAAACATTATTACATTCGGTGCATTTGACACAAATTTATGAACATACATGCAAATTTTACAAAAATTCATAAGTGTTTGCATAAGCACACGCACGCAGAGACACATAACAGTATATATAGAAAACATAGGTAGTTTAATCTGTTGTTCATCATAATTTCATGTTTACTAATCCTTGGAATACCAATTAATTACAGAGAATTGAATCTTACTGCTTTATCATATTACTTCAAAATAATTCCATATCATTGAAAGTGTAAATAGTTATCGTAGTATGTTTTATCATCTGTATTTCAATCTGAGAATACCTATCACTTCTGATTATGTCTAACAATGTAACAATTTCCAAATTACTTCAATGAAATATTGATTTTAAATATTTTCTCCAGTATTCCTGGATCAAATGCATGTATCTTTTTGTTTATAGCAGTACACTTACTAAGATAGTTTTGAGCGCATAAGAATATCAAACATACGGTTTTTTTTTTTTCAACTTATAATTTTGAAAAGCCTGATATCTATATTCTGCATTTTTAATTTTCATTAAAATGTCGCTCAACATGCAGTATGAATCTCAGCTTACAATATTTTGCATCTTCAGGTGACTCCTAAACCTATCATTGTATTCAAATTATTGACCAGTTATTTAGTGCAAGGCTGACTGGCTTCAAGAAAAAAAAAAGAACATAGTAAAAATATATAATAGCTACACCTTGTATAAATTGTTGCTGTTGATTCCATCAATTAATTGATTTGTTCATAATGATCAACCAATAAACCAGCAATCACTTATTGGCTATAACTACTTGTAACATTCGCTGCTACAGTTAGTTTTGCTGCTGCAGCACTTTGCTCAGTCTAGAATTTTTTGTGCATGAAGTATGTTCATCCTCAAATAAGAAATATATAAATAAAGGATTGAATTTATCTTCCTGTCATTTAAGCAATTTTCAAAGAAAAAAATGTTTACACAATTTAATTATGTCATGATAAGACGAAAAAATATAATTCTTTATTTCGCCTCGACGTGTCTATTACATCATTGTATTGGAAATTATAGAACCGAAATTTTAATTTCCGCAAATATTTCAGTTTTTTTCAGCAACACTTGATCACATTTGTTTGAACTCAAGTTCAAGTTTGCAAGGATTTTCTAAAAATTCCTGCCCAATAATGAGAATTACTCCAATTTTTACAGCAACCCAATGATAAAAATGGATCAAACACTTTAATCTTTACGAAGTTCAGATATTCGTGAGCAACATTTACGAATTGCAAATGCTATCAAAATGCGGAACAAATTTAAAAATGGACCAATAAAACAATTAAAAGATGTTTTCATAATTTAATGTTGAAATAAATGATTCCCCTATGAATTATTTCTTCTGATTTTTATTATTTCAAATGATTAATAAGGTCGAAATTCACTTCAGTCATTCAATATTTCCATTAATTATACCATTTACCTGGAAAATATATTGCTTCAAAAAGTACATATATATAATTTTTGTGAATTTCAATGAAAATCTAGCGATTTCTAACATTTCCACCCACTTAGAGACATCGTCAGATGAATCAAACAAGTTGAAATTTTAATAATAAGCATTAAAATCTTAAATTTCGTTTGGAGAGGAAGAAGAAAAAAGAAACAGCAAAAAAAAAGAAGCTTTTCTGGGGAAAAATTATTTGCAAAATTCAACATTGGATTATTTCAGAAAGAAAACTGATTTTATGAAATTTCAATTTGTAGGATTGAAAAGCTTCATGTTTTGCTCACTATTGCTCAAATAGAAGTTGCTCGGTAGTCTTGGGTTTTTCAAATTTAAGCCATTTAATTCAATTAAAATTTTTTTGGTTGATGGAGAAATTCAACAATTTTTCATCTGAAAAATTTTCTTTTGTCCTTATTTTGTTGTTCATCTTGTTTTCTTTCTCTTTTTATCAGTAATTTGTGTCTGACAAAGTCACAAAATAATTGAAATTTATTCAAAGTCCCGCTATTCACTGAATTGCGTTTTTAAGCTGAATAAGCAAGGCTACTCTCGGACCATCAGCCAAAGAGTTTCATTGCCAGTGTGTTTGATGCCTTCTCAGATGAATAAGAAGTTGTCGCTATCAAATTCTTTTAATGCTCTTAATTTAGCGTCGTCTATATGAATCGGAATGGCACAAAGCGGTTTCTGATCAAGAACGAGAATCTTGGAAAGGAAGTAAGTTCATTTTCATTGACTAAAGCCCTAAACTAAGCTCTTTTTTCTAATTTTCAGGATGTCGACGGATGAATGCATAAAAAACTACGCTCTGTAACACATTTCGAGATACTGGATAATGTCTATACAGTTCTCTACGATATCAAAAGAGAAATCTGCAATTTAATTCATTCCCATTAAATTCATTTCTAACGGTAATAACGAATAATTTAGATTAAAAAAATTTTTTCAATTACGCTTACTAAAACAAGACTGATATGTGAGCAAATGTAGTGAGATTTTGAACAGTAAATTCTCCTGCATATAGAGCAATTTTTTATATTAGAACATTAATATCAAATGTAATCACTTCGCAAATTTTAATCGAAATTATTGTAGTATTCTATGCGCTCTGCTACGTACAGCATTTAAAAAATGCTGAAAACTAAGAACATCTAAAAATTAAATTCAAAAATCTTTTGAAAATTGTCAGCCTAAGCCTAAGATAAATACTACAAAAAAGAGTTGAAAGAACAAACTTAAAAATAAAAAAGAAAAGAATATTAAAATTTGTAACAAAAAAAAACATGTAAAACGAACCAAAATTAAAAATCAAGAACATCTAAAAATGCATGCTAAATTCAAAAATCTCCTGAAAACTCTCACTCAAGCCTAAGCTATATTACAAAAAACAGTTGAAACGTATTAAACTTAAAAATAAAAACGAAAAGAAACCTAAAATTTTCAGCCAAATAACATGCAAAACAAACTGAAATTAAAAATTAAGAACATCTAAAAACGTATATTAAATTCAAAAATATCCTAGAAAACTCTCAGATTAAGCCTAGGCTAAATTAAGATTAAGAAATTTCAAAAACCCGAAAAGCAGAAAAATTAGAATTCGAATATCCGGCAAAACATAAATTCAAAAAACTGAAGAAAACACGAAACTCAGGAACATTGAGAACTTTGAAATAACCAAGAAGTCAAGAATTTAGAGGGGTCAGCAAAGCCAAAAATTCAAAAAATTGAGGGTTATGCCATTAAAAAGATCCTAATTTAGAAATCAAACAAAAATAAGGAAATTTAAAAATTTAGAGAATTTGAAAAAATGAAATCTTCAAAGAATTTAAAAAATCAATAAAATTTGAGACAAGTTTTAAAAAGAAAAAGTCGCATAATATAATCCTAAAACTAGTTCAACTTGTGAATTAATTCAAAACAAGACGCTATTAAATCATTCAGTACATTATTTCTGAATTAAAGAAATAATTACTACAAATTAAATATTATGTATCATACAAATTGATACCCAACATATAAAATAAATTTAGCAAAAAAAAAAAAAGGCAAGAGGGAAGTTAAAATAATTACCAGCAAGCTTTAAAGTGAAATAAAAAAAAAAAAACCAAACAATCAACAATAGTCAATTACCTAAAATAAACAATGGAATCTAATGAAATAAAAAGCAGAACATCGAAAATTTTTTAACTATTTACCATAATTGTTTGAGAAAATCAAATTCAATAAAGACCCTAGAGTTATTGGCAAAGAACAAAGTTAACAAAATTGAAAAAAAATTCAAATAACAAGTTTAAAATAGAGTGATTATCGCAAACCAAGTATTCTAAAGATTAAAATAGAAACAAAAACAGAAAATTTTAGAAAATAAGCAGTCAAATTAACAAAGAGGTTCCATTTGCTTATCTTAAAATCTTATTTTAAATGATTTAAAGAAATCTTTTTTTGATCATAATAACGCATAAAACATCCTACTACAGTTCAAGATATTTTTATTCAATTAAACCTCTGAACCTCTTTTGAAAGTTTAGAATTCAACTGCTCCGACAATCAAAAATTGGTCAAAAAAAAAACAGATTTATCATCTGCTTTTTGATTTACACATTTTTCATTTTTTTTATTCTCTTAATTTACGTTTTTTTTTTTCATTTTTCTTTTGTCATTTTTTATCTTTTTTGACTTTCGCCTTTTTTTCTTTTTTCAATTTTTTGTTTTTTATTTTTTGTTACTTTTCTTTTCGCTTTTGTTATTGGTAAAGCTAAAATATTAAACAATTTCAATAACAAGAACAAAGATCAAAAAATATTAAAAACTCTGGAAACAAACAAAAGATTAATAAGGCAGAAATTCTAGTCCAAAAAAATTAAAGTAACTGAATTCCTAATTTCTGAAGTCACTGAAAACTGCACGCAAACCCATTAAAGTTTTACTCTTCTGATTTTAGTCATAGCATCATGAACATGCCGAACTACATGCATGAGATTCCTAATTCATTAAATTCTAAGTCTTCACCTCGAATCTAGAATTCTGTCTCTTTAACATTAAAAAATTAACAAATTCTTTTTTTAATTTTTTGTTTATCATTTTTGAATTTTTTACACTTTTTCCTTTTTTAATTTCTTTTATTTTTTTGATTTTCTTTTTTTTTTCATTTTACTTTTTCCTTTTCATTTTTGTGAAATACTACCAACCGATCTGATCATTTGCTCCTTCCGGTGAAGAATGCTGGATTGAAACAGACAGCGGCGGGTTGACAGGGTGGAGAAGCGGGATATTCTTATATTTCCGCTAATTTGAAAAATTTTCTTGAAAAATAAAGTCATAAGACCAACTTCACAAGTCTTAGTATTTCAATATATTTGTGTAAATTCTTTGTATGTAAACTGGAATAAAAGTTTCTTAATTCTTACCTGGAACGAAGAGATTCTTTGATCCTCTTCCCCCACTCGAGCCTCGGGGCTTAATCCATCTTCCATTTTTCATTCATTACGGCCCCACGTATCTTCGGGCACCACTTGAAGACAAGCAGTTCTACTGCAGCCCTCAAAAAATTTGTAGAGAATTCAAAACGTTAAAAACAAGAAAAATTCAAATCCGAAAAATTATAAACTCAAAACAATCATTAAATGAAAAGCTGAAAATTAAAGAATTACAAGAACCCGAAAAATAATATTTTCGAAAGAAAAAAAATTCGAAAATTCGAAAAACCAAGATTCAAAAATAAAAATATTGAAAATTTCAAAATATTCGAAAAATTAAAAATTCAGAGGGTTCGGGAGGGATTGTGCCATTAAAAGAATCGCAGTTTAGAAATCCAATAAAAATAAGAAAATTTACAAGTTTAGAAGATTCGAAAAAGCGAAATTTTCAGAGAATAAAATCAATACAATTGAGACACTTTTCAAGAAGAAATCGTAAAATTACAAAAATTGTATCAACTTATGAGCTGGTTAAAATAACTGTTAGATAAGCTGATACATACCGTTTTCGAAATACAGAAATAAATACTGCAGACTAAATATTATATATCAAACAAGTTAATATTCAAATATGGAGCAAATTTAGTGAGAACTAGATGCAATCGCAAGGGAGATGCTAAATTAATTACCAGTAAATCTTAAAATGGAATAAAACGCTAACGAAAAATTCTGAAAAATTAACAGTAGTTCTTTGGCTAAAAAAATAAACTACAGTAAACCTAATGAAATAATAAATAAAACATCGGAAATTTTTAACTATTTACAGCAATCACTTACGAACAACAAATTCATTAATAAGAACCCTAAGGTTATTTGCAGACAATACACTTAAAAAAACTGAAAAAGAAATTCAAATAACCGAATTTAAAATACAATGATTATTACAAATCATAAATCCTAAAGCTATACAGAAACAAAAACAGAAGATTTAAAAAAATAAGCAGTCGAATTCTTAAAGAGGTTCTCTTTGCTTATCTTAAATGATTTGAAGAAATCTTATTTTGATCATAATGAAACAAACAACGTCTTATTACACTCCATGATATTCTTATTCCATTAAATCTTCTGAACCTCTTTTAAAAGTTGAGAATTCAACTGCTCTGACACTTAGAAATTAATCACAAAAAAGAGATTTATTATTTGTTTTTTGATTTTTCACATTTTTCATTTTTTTTATTTTCTTAATTTATGTTTTTTTCATTTCTTGTATTTTTTATTTTTTTTATTTTTTTATTCTTTTTCATTTCTTATATTTTTTATTTTCTTTTATTTTCTTTTTTTTTATTTCTTATATTTTTTAATTTTTCTTATTTTTTATTTGACTTTTTATTTTTCCTACTTTTTCTATTTTTTCTATTTATTTTGTTTTTTGCTTTTTTCTTTCACTGTCTAGAATTAATGTTAAAATATTAAAAAATTTAAATAACAAGAATAAAAACCAAAAAATATTAAAAACTTCAAAAAACAAAACAATAAAAAGAAAATTCAAACCGAAAAGAAAAAAGTTAAGTAACGATAAAAAAGATTAAAGTAGCTGAATTCGTAATTTCTACGTCTTTATTTTTTCAAGTCACTAAAAACTGTATGAAAACCAATGAAATATTTCTTCTTCTGATTTTAATCAGAACATCACAAACATGATATACTAAATGCATGACATTCCAAATTCATTAATTTCTAAATCTTCTTCTCAAATCTAGAATTCAGCTTCTTTAATACTAAAGAAATCAACAATTTTTTTTTAATTTTTTGACCTTTTTTTTTCTTTTTTACTTTTTTTTATCATTTTCAATTTTTTGTTTTCTTTTTTTTTACTTTTTTAATTTTTTTATTTTTTTTTTTTTTTTTAATTTTTTTTTTTTTTTTTTGATTTTTTCGTTTTTTATTTTTTATTTTTTTCATTTTTTCTTTATTATTTTAATATTACTAACCGGCCGATCATCTGTTCCTTTAGATGGATAATGGAGGACTGGGACAGGCAGCGACGGGTTGTCCGCGTGGAGAGGCCAGGTATTTCCAGCTAATCTGAAAAAATTTCTTGAGCAACAAAGTCACGAGGATTACTTCATAAGTCTTATTTTTTCGATATATACGTTTGCAATCTTTGCATCTAAACTGAATTCAGAAAAATTCTTTAATTTTTACCTGGAACGAAGAGGTTCTGTGCGTCCTCTTCTCTCCCCACAAGATCGAGCCTGCGGCGCTTAACCCGTCTCTCATTCATCACGGCCGCACGTGCTCTCGGGCACCAATCGAGAGCATGCAGTTCTACTGCAGCGCGTTTTTGTGCGTCCGTGAACGAGGATGGCAGCAGGAGACTATGACCGCAATTAGAACAAAAGCCTGAAATGGAGCAGAAACCATCAGTCTATTACTTTCTGATAAAGAAAATTCCAAAAAAAAATTTGAATTAAAAAAAAAAGAATTAAGAATTGCAAAACACATACCATCCTGCTTATGCATCCTTGAGGAATGGATGCGCCATCCTTTGATTGTTCCGAACTGCCTGCCGCAGATACCACACACTGAAAATTCATGCCACTATACTTTTATAAAAAATATGGCTTAACGACGTTAATACGTATCGTATTTCTACATCAGTTATGAAATAAGTCAAATTTAGTGAATTTAAAAAAAAAAAAAAAAAATCCGGGAAAAATAATTTCATTATCACAGGACACCTTAAATACATAATCATTTACACTGCTTTTAATATTAAAAATTACCGACGGTAGGAACTCCTTCAATTTGAACCACCGTGTATGCATCTGCCTGTGGCGGTGCCAACTTCCTGCGGAATCGGCTCGGAAGACTCCCAACATCTGCTGGTTGGAAAGTTTCCGGCACCGCCACAGCCGGCGCTAGTTGTGTAACGGGAACCGGGATCTTGATTGTTCTCGTGCGGCTAAAATATAATTAATTAAGCGTAAGCTGATTAATGTCGTGGATCAGTGACAAAAATTTCTGACAATAATTGTTTCGATCTTTTCCAAACTAATTTAATTGCTTATTACATAATTTTTTGCTCTAGAATTGCCAAAAAAAAACTTACAGAACAAGCTCTCGAACCGTCCCAGCCGGTTCCACAACTTCAGCGCCACTTTCCTCCACTGATGCCACCGGTATCTCAGAGCCATGTTCACTGTCTTCTGGCAGAGATGCCCACTCTGCTTCCGTTGGCCAATTGTCTTCTGGCAGAGGTGTCCACTCTGCTTCCGTTGGCCAATCTTCTGCCTCGTCATCACCTGTTGGCAGAGGAGCTTGCTCTGCTTCCTCTTCGTCGATTTCCGGTCTCTGAGATACCGTTTCTCCATCTCGGGCATTTTGCCCTTCTATTTCCTCCAACCTCCTCTCCGCCTCCGTTAAGCGGGCATAGAGGTATCCCTCCATCTGAAAAAATGCGACAATAATTACTGTATTGTTATCCTTCAGAGAATACTGGAAACATGCTTCCCTGAAGCATTGCAAAATTGTAAAAAGATCAGGCATTTTTTTCTACAGTTATGGTCTAATTGTTCCTCATTATTTGTGCAAAAAAAGATCAGAAAATAATAGAGAATTAAAAAAATTGGTTCGAGACAAAAGAAAAAAAAAAGATTACCCACGCTGTATCATACAGATACTCCCATAAAGCACGGAACATCACAGGCCGGTCTTCCAAATAATCCAGGACATCGAAGATGTCCGGAAGCTCTGGTCCCTCTTCGATGACTGACATTGCCTGAAAAATAACTTTCAAAAAATTACGGAGAAAATGAAACGAATTCATAAGCGTTCACGAAACACGCGATTAATCAATAAAGATCGTTTACAGCAAAATCCCTCGAAAAACAATTCGGTTGTACTCATTTTGAAAAGACGACAGCAAAATCAATGAAAATTTCGCAACTTTTCTTAAAGTAAGTTTCTCATCATCATAAACTTTTCTGAATGACCTGCAAAATCGCATGGTCATTTAAAAAAAAAGAGAAAAATAAAGTAGGGATTACGTAGTATCGCAAACTGCATAGCCCTTTCTGATCACATACCAAATTTTTTTCATGCATATTCATTTCAGTCATATAAATTTGAAGTCAATATTATCAGAAATCATATACTAGATTCTGAGATAATAGATAAACAGGTATACTGATTCCAATATATGATTTTTAGCTTCTCTAGTCTCGAAACCTATAAAGTCTTTCCTCCCTGCACAACTACTTTTTCGCCGAAATAACAATAATTCAAAATAGTGTTTCCTCACATTTTTCTACTACTTCTTCTCTGAGAACAATATAATCAGTTACTATAAAGTAGGAATAAAAGATACAAAGACGAAAAATAAGTTTGGAGAAATAATACCACAAGAAATTTTCAGTGATAAATATAACTTTTATTCAATTACCACTTTTATTCAACAAATTACAAAACATCATACACCAAAAGATATATTTATACAAATACAATTTCTAGCATGAAATATCTGAAGCTTATAAATAAATGTCTCTTTAATTAAATTCATAATACTGTAAATTTATACTAATTTAATCAGGAAATGTAAAATTCCGTATTTTCTTCATTTTCGAAAAATATGCGTTGCATTGAAAAAACTTGTGATTAATAATACTTAATTATTATAAGCGCATTAATAAAAATAAATCTCCCTTCAATTTATTCATTTTTGCAAATCATACTAATCAAAGCATCTCTTCCATCCCAATCATTCATAAATATAAACAAATGATAAGGAAGATCTTCGCATTTATTTATGTCTAATACAGAAATATTATTTTCAAAAATATTTAATCATTATCAAAAAATGATACAAACTGTTAGTGTAGTTGCAAGTATATTTGGAAAATATAACAAGCTTATGAAGTTCCATTTATAAGAAAATAGTTAACAAACTAACATATTAAACATTTTTTAGTTAGAAGTGGGAAGCGATCATAAAATGGTTATTAAATAAATAACGAAATACAAAAATCAGAATTTGCTTCTAACGATTTATTTTACAAAAATCATATAAAACTTAAATGAGATTTACATAAAAAAAGTGGCACGTAACTAAAAATCAGTCAGCCAAAAATCAAAATTTGCTAGGCGTATTTTAAAATCATTCTAACTCATAATTTCTTATGCTTCCGATTAATACTGATAATTTCCAATTTACTAGAATAACTGATGCTGTCTGTTACTGTATGCTTAACTAGAACAGTTTTGAAGAGGAAATCAATTTACTTTTCCGAGCATTTTTTTAAAGCCCAACAAATCAGGTTTTGTAACGGCAGCAGCAGATTATGCAATGGGACTTGGTTTTATATAAACTACGAGAAAAGATAAAGCTATGCGGTTAAGTGAACGATTGTCTTCAATCAGCTCAAACCTATCCTGAAAGTTACAAGAATTATAATAAGCCAGAACATGCAGTAAAAAGATTATGTTAAAGTCACATACTTTGAGTGACATGGCGAGTAAAGATTGACTAAATTTAAACATACCCAAACAAATATTATAGAAGAGATTCATGTAAGCATTCCTTAATAAGAAAAATCTTTGATACCGCTTCCAAGCAGTCGCCGATGGGAGTATTGATCGCAAAACGAAGAACTTTCTTCATTTCTCTCTGTCAAAGTTGTATTACATCTTGGAAAAAAAAAAAAAAAAAAAAAAAAACGTATATTTTATTGAAAGGTTTTAGAAAGCACGATAAATAATTATCAAAACTAACACTATAATCATCTGCATAATAGTTTTTTTTTCTTTTGAATTCAAATTATTCCTATCATTTTCGTATGAAAATATAAAGCGCCCCTTCAAGACTTTCAGTTACTAGTTTATCAAACATATGGCTTAAAGAAAGTAGATTAACTTATTACTTCGCTCAACCAAATGTGAAATTTGTAAAAACTACATGAAACAAGCAAAACTATTGCCTGAAACAAAGTTGCTAGCTCAATCTGGAATACAATAAATTCGATTTTCCGATTTCGATCAAAATGAGATAATTAGAAACTTTAACAACTATTATATATGCATCCACTTTAATCCTCCTTTTTTCTCTTTAAAAATAATTATGTGAATAAAAAGTTTCTCTCTTACTTGGAATAACTATGAAATTGAAAAATGATGAGTATTGAAAATCAACAATGTACATCTGTTCCACTTTTGAGAATGATGTCGAAGCTTTTCAATTTCTCTTATCAGCGAATATTTTCCAGCCAAAACTTTCCTGAAAATTATCCAGAATTCCAATAAAATAAATATTTATAGTAAGTGATGAATTATACGAACTTTTCCTTTAAGCTCTTAAGCTTTATTATGAGTTATGCCGATATCAGAAAAAAGCAATGGAACCACATATTTCATTGCTTTTTTCTGCCACAACATCGACAAGCACCTGGATCGTTTATAAATTCCTATTCACTAGTAATTTTGATGAATACCGATTTCTGGAAGTTTACTAATAATTCACGTGAACTGCCCACCTGTTCTTGCTTTGCTTTTTGTAAATTTTGACGATGGCTACTTTGAAAATCCAAAACTGCCCTCAAATTTTTGACATATTGTTCCAGCAATTGCTTCGGATTTCGAAAATATATTTGCAAATCGAACTCCGAGGATTCTGATTGGTTTTCATTGCATTCGCATGCTTGCTACACCGCATGCAATGATCTTGAGGATCTAAAAATGTTAAATTACTTGGGAAAATTTCGAAAAAAAGAGTAAATATATACTTTCATATCAAATCAGTATTTAAATTCTGTCGGAATCATCATAGTGATTTTGAAAACTGAATGATTTGCAATTGAGTGACTTACAGAAAAAATTGAACAATTCACAGAAATGAAAATGAAATTAAGAAACTTTGGGAAACTTTCCCGAATGTTGTAGATTGACAAAGAAGAACAAATTACCTGACCTGTTTCGTAGCATTTACCACAAGTGATGTAATCACATGATGTAAAATAAAACGGATATTATTTGTTACCTTGAGATGACATACGAAGTGAATCCCATCATCCATCCTATCTCTAAGAGCGAATTTAATTATAAAATTCAAGCCCAGCATGTTAGTTCTTGTAATGGCAGCAACAGATAATACAGAAGGACCTGGTTTTATATACATTATGAGAAAAGGCACAATACGCGGTTAAGTGAATGATTGTTTCAAATCAACTTAAATCTATCTTGAAAGTTAAAAGAACTATATTAAGCCAGAAAATGTATTAAAACGAGTATTATTAAAATCACATAACTTTGATTAACAAATTACTATGTATATTAGCTTAAATTGGAGAGTAAAGTCGGATTCAATTTGAACATACTCAAAGAAATGTTATGGAAGAGATTCATATAAACATTATTTGATAAGAAAAATCTTTCGTACCGTTTCCAAATAGTCGTTGATGACAGTATTGATCGCAAAACGAAGAACTTTCATCAGTTCTTTCTGTGAAAGCCATACTAATCCTGAAGAGAAAAAAATTATAATTTATTGTAATGTATTGGAATTTTCAAGGATGCGTGATAAAGAATTATCTAAACTAATCCTCTGTAATAATCATCTGCACACGGTTTTGTATGAATTCAAATTATTCCTATCAATTTCGTGAAAAAAATATAAAAGCGATATTTCAAAACTTTCAATGTTAGTTTATCGAATATATAGCTTAAAAAAAACTTATTACTTACTTCATCCAATCCAATGAGGACTTTGTAAACTATTACGTGTAACAGAGTTGCTGCCAACTTGAAAGACAACGAATTCGATTTTCCAAAACGAGATAAGTAGTAATTCTTGAATTAAAGTGTTGCTATCTTATTCGGAATAACCATGAAATTGAAAATTAATAAGCGATGAAAATCATTACATATATATCTGTTCCGATTTTTGAGCATGATATCGAAGCTTTTCAATTTCTTTTATTAATGAAATTTTTTTTTCATCCAGAGTTCTTATTCCAGAACTTCAAAAAATCCATATTTATGCTTTACTTTCTAAGCGGTCGTATTATATCAACCTTTCTTTCCAATCTCCTGCTTTATCACAGGTTATGCCGATATCATAAATTTCATTGCTTTCTTCCACTATAACAATGAACAATCAATTGCACTGTTTATATATTCCTCTCCAGTGGTAATTTAAATGAGTACCGATTTCTAAATTTCAAAATTAAATGTCAACAATCTTAAGATGAAAGGAAATTAGACCGATTCCCTGCAAACTAGAACGCCTAAAATACGTCTATCTTATCATTTTCATTCTTCTGACCACAGATCCTATCTGCATTCAACACTAGAACATCTTCTAAAGGTAATAGAAAACCGAATCGATAGGATTTGATCGAATGATACTGATGATTATCTATAGAGTAATTCATCCAAGAAATAACAAAAAAGAAATAGTTAACAGCTAGCAAATGTAAATTACGTACAATCTTGCAAAACGCAAGCATTCAATCAAAATAAAAAGTTGCACGAAAGGATTTCCTAAATAAAGCTCGTATCAAGTACATATAATTATTGGATGCATCGTCCTATTGTATGTGAGTGAGCAGCTATTCCAAGAAAGCATGATCTCCCATGTTCGTGGTCTGCCATGAACATACAAACAGGGATTAGGTATTACGTGCTATTCGGTAACAAAGAAATCGATGTTTCCTCTTCAGAATCAAACCAGTGATATGATGAACAAATTTTTTTACTTTTTAAAGAAAAGCAAATTGAAAAATTAATAGTATTAGTAATAATACATGTGTTATTAATAATACAAAAATGTTTGTCTCGTTTAAATTTTTTCTCATCGTTAGAGGACTAGTAATTAAAATTACTGAGAAAAAATAATTTAGTTGAGTTTATAGCGACAATGCAAAAAGCTATTGCCGACGTCAGAGTAGCAAATGAATTAGTCAAGATATACACTACGAAGGATGATAGATACATCAATTCCGAGCTACAGAAATATAATGAAGTAGTAGAAGACGAGTTAGGGACATTACTGATTATGCCAGAAAACATAGAGCATAAGTTTATAGTCTTAAAGCTTGTAATTCTTTTGCTTCTGCAGTGCATTATCTGATGTGATTTACCATTTTATCAATTAAAAGACATAAGAGTGTGGCAATAATGGGTGACAAGTTTCGTTGGTCACATCATTATAGAAATCAGAAGCAAAAAAATTCAGATGTCTTTCTGATGATTTTGTAACTGCTAGGTTGCTGAAGCAACAGCCGATGTGCGTTTACTCATTTTAAAGACTCAATCACAGTTTTTTTTTCCACAATTACAAAACATTCATCAAAGAATCGGTTTTATTAATATATGTTTTACTCTTTTAATAAAAAGTGTGTACACAAATTTCAATTTGTTTAAATATTAGAAAATACAGAAGCTTTCCTTGAATTCATAATGAATCCAATCACCCATCCTATCTCTAAGAGTAAATTTAATTAGAAAATTTATAGTTAAATGATTTCCAGTAATCATCTTAAAACATAGTAACTGTTAATATTAAACTTCAAAATCCAATGCCTACATGAATTTGATCAAAACAAAAAGTTACACGAAAAAAATTTTAAAATTCAAATACAGTATAAGCAAATTTTGAACATAACATGCTATTAGTTACCCAGCGTCCTATTGGTCACCCTCTTCCGCACATCCCATTCCTATGAGTGAACCATTCAAAAATGGCATAGGGATAGAAGGGACTGGACACTACGTGCAATTTGGTGACAAAAGAGCACGTATGCAGTTTTTTTTCTCTGCAGTCAGGAAGCTGCATGGTATTTTTCATCTTTTGAGCCATTTTTGGGATGGCTTTATTTTGCTGTTTAGTTCGCATAACTAAACGTAATTAATTAATTTGAATTGACTAAATATAATCAATGACTTTTGAATTGATTACATTTAGTTAAGTTTTAATATCTTTATTCAATCAATTACTGAATTTTCAAGTTTTTATTTTCTATTCTTTTTCAAAAGAAAAATTATACTTTTTACTGTTTAAAATTATTTGTTTCAACTGAACTTCAGTTATTTTTCTGATCCAGATGGTGAAAATTTTTCCTATTGGTTACCCTCTTCCGCACAATCCATTCCCATGAGTGAAACATTTTAAAAATAGTATTTGGATAGAAGGGGTTGAGCACTACGTGCAATTTGATAACAAAAGAGCACGTATGCAGTTTTTTTTCTCTGCAGTCAGAAAGCTGCAGAGAAAAAAATCTGCGTGATATTTTCATCTATTGAGCCATATTTGGGATGGCTTTATCTTGCTGTTTGGTACGCATAATTAAATGTAATCAATTAATTTGAATTGATTACATTTAGTTAAATGTTCATGTCGTTTATTCAGTCAATTATTGAATTTTTTAATTTTAATTTTTTATTCTCGTTCAAAAGAAAAATTATTTTATATGTCAACTTTTTACCGTTTAAAATTATTTATTTGAATTGAATTTCAGTTGCTCTTGTAGTCCAGATGGTATAAATTATTGCAAAAACATATGTGCCAAGTGGAATGTGATAATTCAAGAAAAATTCCAGGTCTGTTTGCGATGGTTGGTAGTTACTATTCGATTGATGCTTTTAAAATAACAGAAATTTTTTTCTTTTCAATTTTCATTCTGTAATTATAAAACTTTTGCTTCCGAAAAAAAATACTCAATAATTTTATTCCCAATTTTCGTTCATTCCTATTTATTCATCTGCTTTTTTTCTTCAATTTTTGAAGTTTTTAGAGCCAATAACAATTATAAATCCAGCAATTTGTCCATCATTGGAACATTGTCCAGTACGATCGAGAACTTGCGATATCAATTGTGGTAAGAAATCAACTTTTAATTATATTTATATTGTTTAATTATTTGATTAAATTTCCTAAAATTTATTCAAAATTTCATCAAATATAAAAGATTTGCAATTATATATCATTTATAATTTTTGGATTATCATGCGGAATATATGTAAAGAAAAAATATCCGATAAAAATAAAATTATTGAATTTTTCTTTCATCTTCCTATGACGGAAAATTTGTTCGAATTTTCAGAACTTGAAAAAAAATTTTCTTCTTCTAGAATATAATAAAAGCTTAGGAATCTTTCAAAAACTTTTACCATCATATCTAAAATAAAATTTTTATGTGATAATTTTTAAAAGAAAAATTGAAAATTTATCGGGAAATTGAGTGAAATTTCAAATGTTCCATGCAAATCATTTCATGATAACCTACTCATGTATTACAAAGAAAGATTTTTAAAGAACTCTACGTTTTTTTTCTTCATAATCATAATTTTTTTGTATTTGCAGAATTTGTCCCGCTACAGTATTTTGCACTTGCAGAATTTGTGCTCATGGCTATTTGCGTGATGCGAAAAGTTGTGCAGCACTAAATGCGCGTCGCTTCCTCAATATTAAAAGCATTGTTTATATGGCTTTGAGAATAATAATAATGATTGTCCAGTATGTAAATTTCGAGGTATGCTTCTTATCATTTCTTTTACAAATATTTAATAAATGAACTTTACATTTTAGAAAAATTCAAAAGATTCCTTTTTCTATAGTTTTTGAATCGTAACCAAAATTAAAATATTCATTTAATCTGCAGCATAATTAAACACTGAAAGTTTTGAAGTTATAAATATTTTTCAAGAATATTTTCTGAACTACCGTATTGTTAAAATTGATATTGTTATACTAAATATAATCTGGTCAAAACTTTTCTTGAATAAATTGGATTTGTTATTACAATATTAATTTTAATAATATGATAACTGAAAGAATATTTTTGAGATCGATAAAATTGATATAAATAAGTGACTTGGTGTATGAAATTTCAGTAATGAATCGAACTGATGCCAATTTGGAAAAAAGAGCGTGATGGTTGGGATAAATGTTACTCGTTTAGTACATCAACGGGTTTTATGTGAAAGTAATTTAAAATCTTGCGTGATAGAAATGAATGGTGAAATGATGGTTGTCGGCGTTGCTTCTGTGAGCAAAAATATGTTAGTTAATTATAACTTTTTTTTTTGAAAATTTATCATTTGAAATTTTTTAAATGAATATTTGTTTATTCAGCTTAATTCACATAGTAATATGTTTCTAGGTATAATTCTTAACCAATAATTTGAAATTTGTTTCTTTCTTTTCTCTCTATTTTGGAATTTTGCTCACTAATTTCATGTCCAGAACGAAGTAAAGCATGTCCAAACTGAGCTTTGAAAGAAGAAGGGAAAGTATGTAAATTTATAAAATTACATTTTATTTATTATTTCTTCTCATTCTTTAAGCATATATTACAAAATAAAATTAAGTTTCTTCACTTTTAGATCGAGTTTTTTAGTGAAAATTTCAAAAGACAAACGTACGTCTAAGCGTATTCTGCTTTCGATCAAATTTTGATCAAAGTAGATATTTTAGCAGATAAAGGTACTCAAAACTTGCTGAAACAAGAAAAAGGAGAATCTTCCTCGTTGTGTGGCTGTAATAAAACAGCAGAGTAAGCGAAATAAAATAAAGTAAAATAAAATTTGAAGGAAAAATAATGATATTTAGAGATGCTTGCTGTGCAAGTTGTGATTTGAAAACACTGGTGGAGCTATCAAAGCATAAGCATAAAGTTTGTCAAAGTGCTGGAGGATTATTTGTTGACAGAGAAATGTTGACAATTAGTTCTTTGTAGATCATTACGTGTCGCGCAGGTAATGTCTTATGTCGTGTGGTCGAATGTCCGTCGATGGCCTGTTCGATGCCGCTTTTGATGAAAGAAATCAATTTGTCCTAATTATGCTTGTAATTTTTTTTTTTATTTTTTTCAAGCGAATTATTTTTGCAATTAAACTTTGGCAGTGATTATAGTTCATCAGACATTGTAGATATTAATTCTTTGATTCATCTAGTTCGCAAAATTCGATTATTTAATAGTTAGCAAATGTCTTCATAGTTTGATAAAATTAAGCTGATACAGTAATTTAAAAATTTATTGAACTAGTACATATATGAGATTTTAACTAATGAAATTTTTAAAGCAAATTGGGTTCCATATTTCTTCAAAATTGCTGTTGCATCATTTCTAATAGTTTGCAGTGAGAAACTTCTTTCAATACTCCGGAAGAAATGAAGTCATCGACTAATCAAGAAGTAGCACTACTGAATACTGGTAGAGTGGTATGCACACATAATAATTATATTGTACATGTTGTTGGATCAAGTTGGAGTACAAATCATACAAGTATGTCATATTATATATATATATATATATATTTTTTTTTTGATATTTTACAACTAATAAATTGAAATAAATTAATAAATCGAAAACTAATGATTGACATAGGAAATTAAAAATTCATCTGCTAAAAAATTAAGTTTATGAGACAGCAAGTAGATTTAATTTATTGGTTAAATAGGAATTAAATTTATTTCATTTTCTGTTCTTTTTATCATATCATTTTTATTATAAATGGTTAGATGTGTCGCAATTGATGCCATTAGCAATTAAAGGAAGGTGTTATTTGTTTGTTCAGATACATCTATTCAATTATACTGTTTGGAAAACAATGGAATAAGTTTTGAAATTTTTTTAACAGGTTTATTGATTGCACTTAAATTCGATAATGCGAATACGTTGAAAAAGATTAAATAATGAAATAATTTTAAATTAATTAGGTTAGAGAATTTGTCTTTAATTTAAAATTTATAATTACTTTAATGTTCAAATTTTTTAAAATATAGCTTGTTCGGAAATTAATAAAATTATAAAAATATAATCGAAATTTTTTAATAATTTTTCTCGAATGAAATTTATTTATTTATTTTTTCAGATATATTATCATCATCTGGTGCAGTATGCAATCACAAAGACAATGCATATAATGTCAAAGTAGAATAGTGCGATGGTCCATGTCGTAATTGTATCTGTCAATGAAGTGGTGGAACAATATGCTAAGAGCATGGGCAATTTTGTAATGAATCAATACAAAAACATGGAGACTGTTCAATTTCTTTTTTTTTATTTTCCAAATTTTGAATTCTTTTGTTTAAAATGATTTTATTTACTTATTTTAAAACGAAATTGGTCAAGATAAGATTTTTTCTTACTCTCATCGTAAATTACATATTTTACTCAAATATTATAATGAAGATTTAAATATGCATAAATATATATACTGCAGTCTAGCTTATATCCATGATATTCATAGAACTATTCAAATTTTATTTCTTATTTTAAATTAGATATATTAATCAGAATTGTTGTTCTTTTCTTTGTTGATTTTAATATAAAAGCAAAATTTTAAAAAAGTTTAAAATTTCTAAACATTCCAAAAAAAAAACCGAAGAGCTAATATAGATGTAGAAGGCGGTTCTTTGGTGAGGGCCTACCACAGTCCGTATTATTGGATGTAACGTTTCAACATCTTCCTCGACATCTTTATCATCAACTTCACAAATCAATACGATGTTGTATGGTCTTTCTTAAACAAAGATTTATCCTGATCGGCATCATCGTCTTCATTTTGATCTCTAAGTTGATCCAACAAAAGAAAAGTAATGGAGAAAAGGTCATTGTCATTTTCATGATTTTTTCTTATCTAACTGAAAATTTTTTCAAATAAATTGAAAATCAATCAATCTAAATGTACACTTTTTTTTGATTCTTTAACACTTCCATAAAACTATAGATGCTACATAATTTTCATGAAGTTATATTATCAGAAAATTTCGATGAAGTTGCAAATTTTCACAAAAATTTATGAAGTGATAATTTGTAAAACTTTCACGAAATTATAAATTGATACAAAACTTCATGGAATTTTTATCACAATTTATTTTGACTAATTAAGTTTTGCTGTTGATTATTTGTAATAAATAAAAAAAGAAATAGTACAATGCATTGTTTTCCCCATCTTATTAACATTCTAATTATCTCGACCATAAGTTAAAATGGCTGATTAAATAGCCAATTATCACAGGTATGTTTCCCTAAAATGACTATCAGTCAGTTCATCAGTCTGAATAATACCAAAATCAATCGAAGAAATATGACCTATAGCATTCATCTGGCCGATTACAATTTGATTATTTGATCATCGAAATGCGGAAGTGCTATTGACTTTGACTCACTTTCAAATCAGGATATATGCATTGATAATATACCCGATTGATTCTCGCTTCGATTATTTCTCACTTTTTCTTATAAATCATTGAAATCGTCATTTGTTTTCTCAAAGTGTCCCAAATCATTTATATCTCTAACAATCTAAATTATACAAAATTATAAGAACGAAGTTGCGATAATCAAATTGGTAAATATAGATATATATCTTTATCTATTTAATAAAGGAAAGAACTTTGAAAATAATTAACATGATGCGAAATGCTGCAAAGAAATATGACACAGATGATCAAACTCGCATATATCGCAAAATACCTTCCAATTGATGCTTTGCTTTTTCGATTCTTGCTGACATTTCCGGTGAGATTTCCTCAATAAAAAGTGCTTTTTTGTTGACTTCTTGAACTAACAGCTAAAGTTAGCATTTCAGATTCCAACTACTAACATCTTAATTCCAATTTCACGAACATCTTTTCCCAACAAGTAATTTTAGCCGTTGTCAGAAAATTCTGCCATCTATTGGCCAAAATTTGTAATGAAACTACTCCAGTTGGGTAGTAGATAAAATATCCATTTCTTTTGTTCAAAATGAAATTATATGAAAATAGTATCAATAATATAATAAGTAGATCTCAAATACCAAAGGTAAATTTGTTGATCAGTTTGTTCTAATTATTGAAAGAATAATTAGAGACAGGCAGTCTCAAATTTAACTCGAATGCAGTTTGGGTTTTATAAATAGTATTAAAATGTTAAAATAGTTAAGCTGAATAATAAAAGATTTCTGCAACTGTTGAATATGTCATTTCTGCAATTGTTAAAATTCATCATTACAGTTAAAATTATAGATTTAGCTGTAATGTTTATATTAATATCAATGCAGAAAATATTAACGACAGCAAGTTCTATGTATGAACACGAACATCAATTTTATTAATTATAGATAGACGAATGAAGTCATGATTTTTGAATCAATAAATACTTGCTGACAAATTTCAGAAAAAAAAAATGAAAACGCACAATAATTTCGTTCATTTTTTACAGTTTGGATATTTTGCCCATTATTTTACATTTCTATACGCTTTTCTTATGCAGTTATCTCCTTCGAAACATTTCAGTCACAGACATTTCGCTATGAAGGCAGATAACTGCAAGTAGGAGATATAAAATCTAGAGAATTTAATTCATTTAGGGAACAGGAATGCCGACAAAACAGAATACAACTCCAGTCAGACTGCCATTCTGGACAATTTTCATTTAAGAGGATTACTTGGCCTAATCGAATCGATACGCAAAAGGACAGTCAGTCTCGGGAAAAAAACCAAGAATTGTGGTATCATTTGTATCTTTTTGCTATACAAGTGACTGTAACGCTTCCTCCGCAAAAGTTTAATAGAATTAACAAAATGTCTGAACCAGTATGTCATTAAAACATTAAATAATAAATTCTGGGAACAAACAGAAATTTTCTAAGGAAAATATTGAAATGTCAGAAAAAGGATGAGATATGAGCAATAACTAATAATAATAGCCACCAAATTGAATGTATTTTGATATTTTTGCAAAAACAGTTTTGTTTCCAAGTATCGATCGAATGGAAAATACGATTTCAAAACGTCGTGACATAAGTTTTCACATTTAAAGACAATCAAATAACTTCGAATTGGCTAAATTTGCAGCGGAAATGCACATTTTGCGAAATAAAAAATAATAGCGTGAAGCATTATCATAATAATTATATTGTAATCGATGCGATTTGTTTTCTTCCGACAAGGTTTTATCGGCTTAGGCGTCAATTCGTCCCCAATGCCTGCAATAGTCATTCGATCAGAATACGTCACCAGGAGATCCAAGATAACACCATTTGTCCAACCAAAACCATCCTGAAAAAAAAAGATAGCATGCTTGGTATTTTGAGTTTTTAGTAATGAAACAAACGTATAATATTTCATTGAAATGCCAAAATTTTAAACAAATATGATTCAGATACCTGTACATCGTACTCGCCGCCAACTCCTGGTTCAGGGATTGTACCAGTAACAACAACCTAAACAATGGGGAAAGCATATCAATGTGCATTGATTAGCTAACTTTGGCTTGCTATTGAATAGAAATTTAAATAGGAGGTGCCGTCTTCTCTAATATTTGAATTTATTCTACCAAAAAAGTTTTTTTTAGAAGAATTCGCAGAAATTTTTTGAAATTTATGTAATTAACAACATAAAGTAGTTATACCAATATATTAATTAATGGTTATGTGAAAGAAGCAAAAATTCTTAAGAATAACTTGCATCCAATTTAAAGGGTAAGTCCAAGAGCTTATTAGGCTTGTAACTTGAAAAACGAAAATAAAAACCTTTTCCCACATTTTCTTTGTTGTTTCATATATCTTATAATTGGCCAATATCCATTTTCGTGCCAATTTGAATGCCTTATAATCAACTGTTATTGATTATGGAAATTTTTAAAAAGTCTATAAAATTTGGCAGAACTTGAAAGTTATTTGAACTGTTGAGCAAAAGAATAACTCAGTGTTAATTTACCATTTCCTGAGCATCGGGATTGTCAGATTTTCGCATCCCTTCAATAATTATATGTTGCATAGGAGGCCAACCATTCGGAAAGTCCCATTGTTGCCCAGTTTCTTTAAGACTTGTCGGTATACCACTTGGATAATTAAAAGCACGTGATCGCTGCAATAAACTTCTGAGAAATGCGAATAATACTGAAAACAATGAAGATTTCAAATTCTATCATTGTGATTCAAGCTGTCTGATATCGGAAGTATTTGTCTCTCATCGGATTTTCTTCTTTTGACAATCCAATTGTCGTTCGAATTTGAATGCAATTTGCAACTTGCAGTAATCAAGCAGATATCGCAAAAACTCATAGAACTTACATTCATATAGTCAATAACTTTAGCCGATTTATCGTAGTCTAACATTTCGTAGCAATTTGTGTAAAGAGGCACTATAGCGGAGGGATAAAATAAAACATTGTGCGATTTGGTGCGCAAATTGAAGTCGAACCAAGCCTTTTCTGTTTTATTGTAAAATATGGCATTTAAGGCTTTGCAAGCACTCAACCTCTTATTCTCAAATTCTTCTGCCTTCTGCTCTTTACCTGTTTTAAATAATTTATTGTTAGATTTTTTGAAGTTTCTGTGAAAAGTCACGTCAATTATCAGAATATTTCAGCTTACATCAAGAAAGGAGCAAAGAAACGGAAAATATACCAATAATGTTAGAGAAATATTTGAGAATATTAGTATTCCAACAAATTAATGCATTCAGATCGACAGGTAAAATATTAGTTGTTTCAATCGTCTGCAATGTTTTCCGATCTCTGAACCATCTCGACGAAAAGGTCCAACCAGATTCTGCCGCTGACGCTAAATCCTGCAAAATATCTACGCTATGTTGGATTATTATAATTCTTACTCATTCTTCATAACATTATTTCATCTTTGTAGTCATTTAATGAATATGTTACAAATTAACATAAATATACAAAAACAGATCTTCCAGTATCCTAGAATGATGGTTTAGCAATATTTCCAACTTTTTTACTTGAATTACATTACCTGAAAAAATTTTCGCCTATCTTTTTCTCCGACTTTTGTGGCCACTTCAATATCAGCTCGGAATGACTCCGGACGAGGTACATTTGAAACAGTACGATACTGATATACAATATGTTCATATCCCTTCTCATCTTTTATTTTCATTGATCTTAATCGTTCACAGTTATATTATCATTTATTCTTTTAAATCTCTGATACAGCCATTATTTTAGAACTAAATGTCTTAAAGAGAACAATGTATTCGACACCGATATCAGAGATCATACCAGTAAATGTAGCAAGTTTTATCATTAATATGTAACTATTTTCATGAAAATTTAGAAGGAAGTTCGATTCAAAATTCATCGTAAAAATTACTTTGTATACCAACAAACGCTTGCCGAATATATTTTATATCCAAATGAGTGTTTAATGATTATTTACCTGTTGTTAACCCAAAATTCGTATTCTTTCACGAGATGATCGAAATTTTCTTTAATAAACTTGGTATCTCTCGTAGCCTCATAATATTCATATACCATTGGGATGAGAAATGGCGGCTGTGAACGTTTTAAATAATAAACACGTCCGCCATTCGGTACAAAACCGAACCTGAAATGAAGGATTATTCTGAAAGTGCATAATAATTCTGCTAAATTAAAAAAGTACTAGTCAATAATAAGGGATATGACACTGAATTAGTTCAGGATGTTTTCTGCGACTTTTTCTTCGTCGTCGTAAGGAATAAGTGTTTTTCCTTTACTGACATACAATAATAAGCAACAGTTTTATAACACATTGAAGCATTAAATCTTTCTTTAAGAGATCTTGTACTCAATTCCTTATTAATCATTGGTTTTTATCAGTCTTTTTTTGGAAATGGATTGATACCACAAATAACTTCAATCTGCTCCATATGAGCAATCTCTAAGAAAACATTTCTGAAATGTCACGGACATAGGTTGATGGACAGTTTTTAACGTGAATTAACTCTTTATATCAAAGTGATGTTTTTTCCTCATTGATTGGTTTTCATTTAATCTTTTTTTGATTATTTATCCGTCGTTCTCAATATCGTAGGCTAATAATTTTGTTTTTGGAATATTTCTTTCATTTTTTTTTTCCGTTTATTTCGCAGCCAATTTCTAATTCCGCATTTCATTTCTTGCACCTTTTATCAGAAAAGAAGGTATATTATGGCTTCATATTTAGTGAGGATTTATCGAAAAAAATGCTTTACAGTCGATTATAAAATATGGATTAGTAATTGATAAAAACTTATTTTTTGACACAATAGATGAAATTCTTCAGCATATTCTTGACCATTTCGAAGAGGTTGCTCGCAATCAAACCTTTCACAATCCAATACGCATCCCAGTAATAGAATTCTCTAAATCGACCGCCTGGCACGATGAATTGATGAGGTACTTCGATCAATGAATTCTGTCTCGGATTTTCGATTTTAATTATCTTGAAATACATTTGCATGAATTGATCTTCCAGTTTAGCTTAATATATTTATTATTTCAAATAATTAATCCTTTAAAAAAAAAATCATATTTCCCATCTTTTGAGCATATAGTTCACGAGTTCCCTACGATAAAAATTTTTTACTGTTCTCACTTGTCTGCATAGATCTTTCCATCTTCGATTCAAAAATACTGCAAAATTTTTCAAAGCTCTATCTTTTATTCGCGCGATTTTCGGCGGTAATTCCCTCCATTCCGAAATATGACAACTCTTCAATTCCATCCCTGGCTCGCCAAAAAAACGTTTTCGAAATTCTACGAGCTTCTTCGCATTAATTTTATCTATCGATAGTTTTCCGAATGCTTTTTTGAATTCTTTTAAAACAAATTCTAAAATATTGCATAATCAGTATCAAATTTCACTCAATATATTTTGCAGAGATAACGTTTCCTTTAAGATATGAAAGTGATTTTCTGTCATTCATAACCGCGAAGAGTATCTGATGTATGCATTTTTGCGACACTATAGGTTTTTCGACATCTATAAGATTGAAAAAATTTTTATGCAAATTTCATTCCTACGTGGATCGGATTTCAATGGTCTGTCGACGAATGTCTTCGAATCCACTTCCAGACGGTGTAGATTGATAGCTGCAAGTATAGTACCGCTGCAGTATATATTCCTAAAATGAATATATTTGAAATTTCCATATGGAGAAAGCTGGATTCAAAATGAAACCTAGAAGAGTTTTGTGATCAGGCTTAGGCAACATATTGAAACAGATTTTTCATACGAAATATTAGAAATTCTGGAATTCAACAGTAATTGAGAAGTTCAATAAGAGAAAATCTATACAGTATCAGAGTATAATCCAATGTTTTTCTAATTTTTTATTTGCCGCCTGCTTGCAAGGCAATGCAAATTGTTGTCTAGTCTATTTATTTGTTTCCGAACAGTTTTGAGATTCATCACGAACCAATTTCCAGTGCCGTCAGTTTCATCGCACACATCATTGATACCTTCCTTCTCTTTTACCTTCTGGATACCAGCTATTACCTTATTGAGTTCTGAAAGAGATGGTTGTGACAATAGTACGAAGCGTGTCAACACAGCCATTATAAATAGAACATGTCTGTAAATTGTAGAAGACCACATCCTGAAATTTTAGCTCATGAGATTTCACTAAAACTGCTTTCATTAAAGTTCATTCATTGAAATCTAAGTTTCGCAAACTGACCAACAACAGTTGGTCACCCTTCCAACACAAAACATACTTTATTTTGCGTTTGCATTACGCTATTTGGCATAATTGACCATATTTTTTCATGTAGTGATTTTTATTTCAATTTCTTTTTATGACAATATAGACCAGTCTTACATCGTTTTTTTACTTAAGACGCAGAAAGAACAGGAAGGTATAATACTAGTTGAAAATGTATTCTAAGCAGAAATTTTGAAAGGAAAAATTTAATTTAAATTGCTAATTACACCACACTTCGAACATAAATAACCTTTCCGTCGTCCGTTATCTCAACTTCTCTCTTGTCAGAGAGATGACCTCAACTCACTTACGCAAAATCACAACACACAAAGAACTGATATTTCCAATTAGTCAAACATTTTTATATAAATAAATTTACCTCGCTTTTATTGTCTGAAATTTGCATAGGCCGCAATAAATTCCTTGCTTACTTTCTTTTATTTGGTCAGTTGCTTTTTCGTAATTTTAAATTCTGAATAAAACAATTAGTTTTATTTAGAAAATTTTCCATTTTCCTCTTCTTTTTATAAGGCATGGCAATTTGGAAGCTGAAAACTGAACTTTGCGCAAATTTTTGTCTCACGAAAAAATTTCTTCTCAAAAATTAGTTTATGCCAAAAATTATGTCTTAAAACGAATAGATGGAAGACTTGTTCTAGTTGAATTTGAAATCGTTATCTGGACAATGGTAATTCATCTAATTTTATCATTTTATCTTATGTAAGAAACAGAGAGAACAGTTTTAAATATGAAACAAAGAAAGTAGAAAAGAAATTCCGGAAGAGAAAAGGGATACTTTTTTTTTATATTTCCTGGTATTTACACTTTTTTCAACAATTTCAAACATTGAAGTAGTTTTTGAACACATTGAAGAAATTTTTTAATGCTTTTCAATGGACTTGTCATAAATTTTAAGAGAAATATTATGCAGTAAAATATGTTTCTATTACATCAGAATTGCACTGAACTTTTTTCGTCGATAAACGTTGGTGAATTTATCTAAAAAAGTTTCGATTAAGTATTGTAAACTAATATGTCGCGTGTATCTTAACGAAAAAAATCTGAAGGATTTGTAATGTGTTAGTGAAATAACATGAATAGATAGTTCACTTAACCAAGCAAATTACGAATCATTTAAAAAGTCAACGTTTAAAGCAATAAATTTAGAGAAAATTACTGTTTAATAGAAAAATTCTTTGAAATACTGATCTCGTTTTTTGTTTTTAAGAATTGGAGAAAATAAAAGCGCAGCAAATATTATTACAGATTCATCTTCTCGTTTGAAATTAAACAAATTGAAGAATGAAAGATCTAGTAAAAGGGAGAAAGACAAGTGGAAAAATATGAAAATAGAAAAAAGGCAGATTAAAATTAAAATTCAATTTCAAATGTAAGAAAAAAGTATAAAAATCAGAAAAAGCTCTACTGAAACAAAAGGATATAAAACAATATTTGGAGTTATGCAAAAATTATCTGCAAAAATTTATAGAAAAGCTGATAAATACGTTTTAAAATTAAAAATATTGGAAAGCTATTTTGGGAAAAATATATGCAAAAATCATATTGAAATATGTGTTTGAACTGCGTAAAAAATATGCAATAAGAAATTCACAAGGAAAGTATGCATCTAAAATTTGAAGAGAATTCTTGACAATTTAACAAATGTACAAGAATTTATGCAAAATTAACGTTTTAAAAATGAATAGAAATATATCGTAATTACTCGATAATATGTCAAAAAATTGCAAATAAATATATGTTTTAAACCTGGATGATTCTAAAAAAAATTGTACAAAATAAATATTTATTTATTTGAAATAGTCATCTATTTAATTCCAATTCAAATTTTTCTTTTATTTCAGGAGTATATTGGGAATGAATGAGCAAAAATGATAGTTTTATTGGCCAAAAAAAAACACACTATTTATTTTAGGCTAGTAAAAAGTCCTGTCTCTTGAAAAATCACCACTTTGATGAATATGTTTTTGATTCAGTTTGAGACAAAAATTTTTTATTTTCACCAAGTTGCCAAAACGTAAATATAATGATCATCAGTAAAAGGGGCTTGATGATGCAAAATACTTGATATTCGCGGTTTTTCCAAAGCAAGTAATTCAATGATCACTCCTGTTAGAATACACACGATAGAAACATCCAAAATGAAAAGTACTCATATTTCTTGATCTGATAGTCTGGATTGAATGTCACATTGGACCTATAAGGAATAGCGGTCAGTATATCGACTGCTCTCGTTAAGCGTATCTACTGATGAAGCTTTTAATCATTTCAAACCAAGAAAGAAAAAAATAGTCAAATCATTCTGAAAATCAAAGCTTCCCAGTTGCAACATGGAAACTGAATGCCGACTTGACCATAAAAACATCATTCTAAAGAAAACTATGATGCCTTCTATCAAAAGAAATATCAAGGAGAAATTCCGATTATAACTCTGTTAACGTGAGTTACCACAAAATGCAAGACAAAATCCTTACTTGTGCATGTGTTTGATGTGCTTGTGAAAATAGAACGTGCGCCGTTGGGCTGCAACAAATGAATGAAGAATTGGTTTTGGACCATACGTCATTACAGAGTTTGACTGTCCAAACATAATGGACGGAAATTGCTGCAGCAAATGAATTGTCGATGGCTTTCCGTATTTATATAGATTTTTCTTGAATCTTCTTCAAGTGAAAAAAATTAAATAATTAGCACTCGCAATGTTTGAAAGTTTCCAAATCGAAAAATTTACATCCGAAAATCAATCCTTACAGATAACGGGAATTTATTCACTTTCATGTAGATTTCACATATATCTTTGGTACAAACAATGGATGACATGCAAGTGAAATCTTAATCTGTGAGAGTTGCTGTTCGCGAATTCCGATATCGCGACCAAATACCAAAAAAATAAATAATCAAATAACTTTCTCATTGTAAAGGAATGTAACCAATATTGTGAATATTTAACTGATATTTCCCATTGCATTCCCATTTTTTTTCTGTTTTTACCGATGCCAATATGTTTGTATTCCTGACATACAGGAAATGCTTTTGCCATCAATTTGCTCACAATGTTCATCTAAATTCACATTTCTGTCCAAAGTCACATCATAATCTTCTCATCAGAACTTGCTACGATGCTTATGTTTTAATTGGGTCTTAACAATTTCCCGTGTTAATGTAAATCACTCCCATCTCTAATACATATAAACCTGTTTGTATCAAGAAAATAGCCATCTTCTTCATATAAAGATTTTATAATACGGTGTGGACGCGACTCAACCAACTCGACTCGACATAACTTAGCCCAATCGATTGGATGCTACTCAATCCAACTCGACTCGACGTAACTCAGATCAACTCGCCTAGATTCACTGGTGGTATTTTGTTGTTGATCGACATTACTCATCACGGATTCAGAAAAATCCACGACAATTGCTATACAATAAATATATTGTCTATTAATTATTCTCATATCAAGCAGTGTATCAAATATTTCTGACTCAGTCCGAAATCGGTTGATCTATTAAATTTTCAGTACCGATGAGAACATTTAATGTCATATTGAATGTCATTAAATGTCAGTAGCTGTTTTCAATTCCGTTTGGGATACTTGTCTTACTGAGCAGTAGATCGAATAGTTCTGTTTTTTTTTTTTCTTTGAAATGGAGCCGCAATTTCTAATTTGATCAGGTTAGTTTTAATGTACAAGATTCACTCCCACGAAATCCATTTACGTTCCATTTAAATCGCGTCATTTGTCATAACGATCTTTCTAAATGTAAAAATCTTTAAGGTCCACAAATGGATTAATTTGTACCAAAAGAGTAAAAAGTAAACGTACAAGCAAAGCAAACAAACCGGTGCTTGGACATACAAATGCGGCTATGTGTATTGTGGAACTTCTGCAGATGAAAGTGGAACAAGTACAGTATGCGGCGATTGTGGCGTTCCAGATGCGAATAGCGTGATATTGCTATTGGTTGTTTTTGTTGTTGTTGTTGTACTTACTAGTTGTTTTTGTTGCTATTTGAATGGATCAAAGTAAATAAAAGCAGACTAAGTTAGGTTGATTTATCAGCTGGACGAAAAAATATTATTACATTCGGTGCATTTGACACAAATTCATACATAAGTACACACACAAGCATACGCATGCATAGACACGTAAAAGTAAACATAGAAAACATATATTGTTTAATCTATTATTCATCATAATTTCATGTTTACTAATCCTTGGGATACAAATTAATTACAGAGAATTGAATCTTACTGCTTTATCATACTATTTCAAAATAATTTCATATTCATTGAAAGTGTAATTAGTTATCGTAGTATGTTTTATCATCTATATTTCAATCTCGGAATACCTGCTACTTCTGATTATATCTAACAATATAACAATTTTAAAATTACTTAAATTAAATATTAATTTTAAATGTTTTCTCCACTATTCTTGGGTTAAATGCATATATTTTTTGTTTAAAATAGTACATTTACTAAGATAATTTTGAGCACATAAGAAATGTCGAACATGCGGTTTTTTTTCAACTTATAATTTTGAAAAGTCTGACATATATCTACTGCATTCTTAATTTTTATTGAAATGTCATTCAACATGCAACATGAATCTTAGCTTACAATTCTTTGCATCTTTAAATGACTTCTAAACCTGTCATTGTATCTAAATTATTGACCATTTATTGAGTGTAGGGTTGACTGGCTTCAAGAGCATACACAATAGAGAAATCTTGCATAAATTGTTGCTATTGATTTCATCAATGAGTTGATTTGTTCATGATAATCAATCAGTAGACCAGCAGTATTTGCAATAACTGGACCATTCGTAACATTCGCTGTTGTAATTATTGTTGCTGCAGCAGCACTTCGCGTAGTCTAGAATTTTTTGTGTATGATGTATGTTCATCCTCAAATAAGAAATATATAAATAAAAGATGAATCGAACGGAACGATTAATGGTAATAATGTAAGCTTCTTTTTATAAAGATTAAAATTCACTTCAGCGAAACATTTTGACTTGCTAGAGGAAAAATAAAACATAGTTGAGAATCTTAATAATGCTTGAAAATTGTAAATTTCTTAGAATTTCAGTTAGTTTATAAATATATAGAAGAATATACCTGCACAACCGGTATTTTGTAATGAACCGGCATGGCAGCGCCATATGCATATAGCATGCGCATAGGGAAACATTTGTGGTAGTCCAGCATGAGCAACTGACGCAACTGACAGTTATTTAATTTTATTAAACAATGCTCATCAATCTGTATACATGAAATTCTATTGCGTCATTCATGTCAATATCGCATAGCTCCTCATTCGAAGAAACTGATCTTAGTTTGAATTAGTCAATATAATAAAGCATGATGAAGAAATTTAATGATTTCGATGATCAATTTTGTCCGATGAGAATAGAAAGGCTGCTCATTTTGAAACAGCCAACCAAAGTGGAACTCATTAAAAGTCATTCGAATCTTGTTACTGCATAATTATATGAAAATTCAAAACAACATAAATGTTTACCTAAACAGAAAAGGCTTGTTGATATGCAAACGCCAAACCTTGTAGTTGTCCTGGTGCTGCGGTGTATGTCGACATAAGTGGTAATGGTGCAGCTGGATGCGTTCGAACGCTATGCAATGTGGGGCGATGACTTTGCGGTTCAATGTTGCGATAACAAATCAATTTGTAGAGCAGATATGACTCTAAACGAACTGATTCCTGAAAATATTCTGCTAATAAATCAAATATTCACTTTCGTTCCAAAATTTATGCTTAGAAATCTCCAGACAATGCATCAGTTGCATATTACTTTCTTTCAAGTATTATATTTGAAATTTAAGTTAATGTGTCGTGAAATTATAATATATTCTTACTTTATTGACCTGTTCTTCGTTGAAATTCCACCACTCATCTTGCAGGTGCTACTTATATGCTTGTTAAATTTCACGCACTGCAGTAGATATAACGGGAGATTAAATATTCCTGTTGCGACTGTATTAGGTAATATTCTATCAAATCCAGGAGAAATCGATGATATCGGCTTGTTTTCAATGCCAAAGAAAATGCTCTTAATGATGAATCTGTAGACAGTGTTGGTGTTATGAGACCTAAAACTGAATAACATATATATCTTAACCTGATTTTCATTGAAGCGTAATGAGACAAAGAACCGCAAAATCCTCGATTAAAAAAATTATTCATCACTATCATCAATTATTTGCTACCTCCTAGTTGGAAATTCATTGCTCTGGTCATCGTTAATTTCATTTGATTATAGGAGAATGATATCCAAAATTCTGATTCAGCTAATAATGCTTTTGCTGTTATTGATTTTCCGATACGTCTCTCAAAAGAGCACTTTGTAAATTTAGTCTGTCATAAACATTCTTTTATGTAAGAAAAATTGGTGAATAAAGAATAAATGAAAATATCACATGTACAACAACCTAAAAGATTTGTCGAAGAATCCATGATATTTTTTAGGTGATGGAGAGAAAACTCGCATGCCAGGAGAAATTCTGCAATTCAATTCACATCGTTAGGTTTTATAGCATTTTGAATTCCTATATTTCTAGTAGGATGTTAAATGTGATATATATCGGGTCATTTGAAGTTTTCAAAGCTGAAAATCACTTATAAAAATTACAATCTACACAATATCTTATCACTCCAAGAAATCGCTATATAATATTATAAATACAAAAATTTCGAAAGTGTTGACATGTAGTAATTGTAGAATATATTTGGAGCAATTGAAGAGAGTAATATTTGGTCTTGAAGGACATGGTTTCTTTCCGTTTAAGATTAAATATACCTTAGCTAAAATATGTAGTTGAAGTTTGTTATTTCCAAATGAGAATGAAATCAATCCGTAAATGGTGTGACTAATATATCGCAAGATGTAAGAAAAGATTTTAAAATTAGGGATGTCGGAAAAAGCCGAATTTCAGCAAATATATTAAAATAATCAAAGTATTGTGTTGTAATAAATTTTCCCACAGATATGAATGGATATTACGATGTAAATCCAATTCTCGTATTTGCCATCGATTACCCAGTCTTTTCTTTAGGCTTAAATAAGAGGAATTAATTCACATATTTATCTCACTTATCATCTTTGCTGAGATTTCCCAGTTTCATTATCAATAAGAAAAAATCGTACACTTATTTTATGTTCTGGTCTAATAATTACGTCTATGTATCATGTCTAGAATATTATAAACAACAAAGTTTACATAAAAGGAGATGCTATCTGCTATAAGACGTTTTCTATTTAACCTTTCACGATCTTCTTCGCTATTATGTACCATCATTACCCATTTAATCTTTTCATCGAACCTTGACAAATTTCAAATAAACCCCCGAATAAAGTTCTCTATTATCTATAAGACAAATATTCAAGCTACCAACTGCACTTTTCATATTCATCTATAACTGTATTGTAACGTATTTGTATAATAAACTATGCCGTAAAAAATCCCTTATCACATAAAAAATTCGTCTAAACAGGCAAAAGAAAAACCTTTCACGGTAAAGAAAGATTTGTTCGTATTGTATATAAATGATTTGAAGCTTTTAATTGAAAATTCTTAAAAAATCTATTTATTCTCACAATATCTTCAATCAAATTATAAGAATTATTTCGTGGCTATCAGCTCGTAATTTTTCTTTCTCGATAATATGACGTTTACATCCATGGAATATAAGTTGGAGTTTGTGTATATCGAGAAATTACTGTGGATGTGGGAATAAAAAAATTAAGTGCAGGTGTTATATTGAAATGGCGGATGGAGCAGTATAATAAAATTCAGCATTTTATATATATGAAATGATGGATTCATAAAAAATTGAAAAAATGGATACAAAATAATTTGAGAAGGCGTTCGGAAAATTCCGAAATATGATTTATTATTTGCAAGGAATATTAAAAATCAAGAAGCTCGAAAACAGTTTCAATAGATCAACAAGGATAAGCATGTTCGCCGCCAAAATAAGAGACAGAAAGATAAACATGTTTTCGCCAAAACGATGAAAATGTTTTTACTAAAAGAAGAAACATGTTTACTAGCAAAGGATAAATATGCTCCCGTCAAAACGGTAAAAGGATAAAGATGTTGCCAAATGGCCACGATTACAGGTGGAAAAAGAGAGGTCAACCAATCATTGGGTGATAAATTGGAGATTAGAAAAGAAGAAGGAGCCCTTGAATTTAGATAAAGTTCGGGTATTGGAAAATGGTGTGGTTTTCAACAACAGTTTCGACAAAAATTCGACAACCACGATCGATGAGAGCGACAAAGAGAAGAATAATCCAATAATTAATTTACCTGGATATTCTTTGATACTGTTATTACTAATGGTTATTCATCAACTAACAAATCTTCTGAGATTCATCTCTGTCACACAAAACTTTCCCGACAGCTATTGCTGACAATAAGCAATCTCTAATCCAATAATTCACAAACCAAAATATACAAATTCAGTTAGACTTTTTTTCTAGCATTCCGTCGATAAAATTATTTCATAAGATAACCCAAATTGTCGGTTTTAGCTTTTTGTGATTTGTATCGTTTGAATCATAGATTGATTATTATCACACTCTTTTTGAAACTGTGATAAAATTCGATCTGAAGAAGAGAATAGTAGATGAAATAGAGAAATGTATATTTCTGAGATTTCAGTCCTACACCGTTTGCATCCTTTCACTGTTTTTTTACCCAGATCAAATTTGATTGGCTGAAGAAAGTCAAAAAAGAAATTTAATTTTATTATTCAAGTTCTGGAATTTTTTAAAAACATTTTTTAAAGAGATTATCTCGTAACTAAATTAACTTACGTTTCAAGTATATCATTTTTATTTTCCTCTTGTTTAAATTAACTATCATAAAAATTACAAAACATTTCAGAATTAAAAAAATTTCTAAAAATCAACCAGGCAAATTAATTATCATCAAATCTTCATCGATATACTACTCCAAACAATCGCAATGTTTTAAAAAAGAAGCAAAAAATTATGATAGTAACTGTGTTCCCAAGAAAAATGAGAGAAACATATGTGAATTTTTGAAGAAAAAAAAGTGCATCTTAATTGCAATCTTGTTTATGCCCTATTTTTCTCAATTTCCTCCCAATATCTGAAAATTCTTCACAGATAATAATGAAATGGCACCATATATTATGCCCTACTTTATTACATTTCTTGCAGTATCATGGTCAATAATATACACATGCAAAATATATGAAACACAAGTATCGTCGAGAGAAATTTTGCATAAATTAAAAATCAGTTTCAACAGTATCCGTTTCTTTACAGATTTCGGTTCGATGTGAAATTCTTGAAAGCAAATGAGATTCTTATAAGATATTTTTTATAATTGTTTTTCTAAAGATGTCAACAATAGTCAGAATAACTTTGTTTTGAGAATTTTTTCAAGTATTAAATAAATGGTTGATTTTTTCTTTTTTGGAAAGAGTCTGAACTGCTTTTGTTTCAAAAGTATTTTAATCTGTCGGAAAACTTTTGAATAGTGATAAATTTAAACAATTAGAAAAATTTTGACATGGACTTCTATTATATTCGAAGTCAAAATTGGCAAATAGATATTAGCATTGTGCTTGCAACTTTGTTTTTTTGACAGCTCTTGATGATATTAAGAACTATTCTTTCCATCTCTTTGTTTCGAGCCCTTTGATTCCAAGAATATCAGAAGTTTTTTGGATTTTAGTAGATTTGAAATAAATTATGGTTTAATTCAATAATACTGGAACGGAAAATACATGTAAAATTTATTAGTCAATGAATAACGCAAATAAACTTGAAATTAATCAATCGAGTATGACATATCACATTGTTCATCAATATTACTTATCCTTTACTTCAGACTGAATTTTGTTGAATTAATATTTTCATTTTTTCTTTTTGCGAAATATTTTCCTGAACTTCACTGTCCAGCTCGACTTTTCATATATTTTGTTGGATTATCAAGAGGTTAGAGAGCAAAGAATATAAATGGGGTGGTCATTTGTTTTTCAATCATTATGTATTTTTTGCTTGTCAGCTAGCAATTTGTACATTATTCTTTCCATGAGGACTTATTTTTGGAACTGAAAATCCTTATTTGTTGGCAAATTTAAGCCCGAACTCCAACGACACCAAGGGGCTAGAAATTATGTATCGTAATTAAATTCTGATAAATTTTATGATCATTTTATAGGTGAATTATAATCGACTAGTTTATAGTTGTAATACTGCATCAATAGACGGAATGCATTGGCACCGATTTTTTTTTATCAAAGAAATGATAAAAAGAATGAATTTGATTTGGAATATCTGAACGAACTGATAATTATGTTCATTTTTTGGATTAAATTTGCTACAATTGATTTCGCATTATTGTAAATAAGAGATGATCAGAAAAATTAAAAAGAAATCAAGAAAAGTTATTTTTACTAAAACAATTTGTGAGAATGATAATGCTAAATTATCTAAAAACTTATCCAAATTTTTTTAGATCTTTCAGGATAATTGCCGAGTCATTAATACTTGGAATTGATTATTTTATGCAGTACGAATTTGAAAATTATTCATGATAGTTTTCTTGACAAAATTTAAACTTCAATTATTTAATGGTTAGAAAATATTTTTGGAAATCTTCAAAATTAATTCTTTTCCGATCTATTTTTTGAATGTCTTTAACCAAAATATTTATTGTCCAGCAAACTGACAAATTAATTAATTTTCCGACATTTGTTATTTATCATCATGCTCATTATTTCCAAAAAGCTAGGTATTGGATAATAAATGTAAGAGAAATGTTTTTCATTTTGATGCCAGTAGGATATTCATTTAGTCGAGCAAATTTTGCTTTTCAAGCGTCCATAAATCTTCTGGTCCATAATTTCGAAAATAAATCAATTGATACTGTGAACGAGTTTCATATATCTTGATATTTCCGTTTATCGCTTATCAGATGAGTCATTCTAATGCGAATACAACAAAACTTTTGTCAAATGAACCATTCTGATGTATGAAATGTTCGGGAATGATCAAAGTATGCAAATCCATATGCAAATACTTTGTTATTGAATTTGAAATTTCCATTCAACCAATTTCTGCAACAGTATTTCAGAAAAACAAATTAAAATGCTGCAGCTGCGACAAAAAATAGATTACAAATAAGTCTAGACATGAATAGAATTAAACTCTTTAAAAATGATTCATCGCATTTTCATGAATCGATTGCAACACCTGTTATTGATAATAAACATTATAATACAAAATAAATCATTGTAATACGTTCTCATAACAAGAAAGCAAACATACATCGTTTTGTTTTCTTTTGTCCTTCAAAATATTTTGCAGAAGTTCGTCGAACTCTAGAATTACTATAAAAGCAATGTAATATATTATGTGTCTTCTGAATCCGTCAGTTGAGTTCCCCGTTTTATATCATTCATTTTCTCTTGAATACTTCCAGAAAAGATTATTATGGAATACTCTTAAACATCTATGCCTTTTGGATCTTGCAGTTGAATTTTCATACTTTTTCTCTTGAAAAAAAAAGTTATGGAAAGATTTTGAAATGTTTCAAGCATTCACGCCTTCTGAATCCTTCAATTACTTTTCATATTTTTTTCCTTAATCAATGAACAGTCGTGAAAAATTGAAGTATTTTTTAAGCATCCATGTAAAAATCTGTGCAAAATATCAGCATTTATTTATTCATTCATAGAATTCATTCGTTTTAGTGATTGAAATGAAAAACTTCACTGCAAATACCATTAATTTCTTTGCTGTTGATTTTTTTTCTTACAGAAATAAATTGGAAATGATAAAAATCAATGGGAATTATGCTAAAGCATTGATGTTATTGATATTGTTCTTTACGACGGCATATCCGTTGTTGATTTCGAAATGTGGCAATGTTTGGACAGATGATCATTTCCCTCCATTTATTCCAAAATCCGAAGAAGCACGAGTAGAATATTGTAATCTCTTTAACCATGTGGAGTTATCCAGAAATCAGTTGAACGACATGCTCAAAAAATGGGCTGAAAGATTCGAAATTTTGGTCGATATTATTTATATATAGATCATGGTTTTATACAAATATACATAGTTTTATGCATTTTTTTTTATGTCAAAATGAAACGAAGCGAAGATTATTTCAGATCAGATTCTAGAACAAATGCATCCAGTTCTGTATGAAAAAAGTGCAAATTTATTGAATAAAAAATATCCTGTCAATAATTATGTAAATCGTTACATTTCATCAGGAGAAAAGAAAATAGTTGCCTGGATATTTTTTTCCAAAATAGTATCTGTTGGATGAAGATAAATTAAAGAGCGTGTTTAATTATATAAATAAATGAAGAGGAATAAATTAAAGTTAGAAATTTTTTTGGCATCTATTTTTTTATTTTTTTTTTACCTGAAAAACAAGCTCGCTTCGGTTTCTAGCAAAATATTGCTTCAAGTTTTGTTTGTTTCGCAAACAATGACAGAAGAAAATTGAACAGAAAATAAACAAATTTATTGTGGAAATTAAATAACAATCGGAAAATATAAAAAATATTGTTGCAGGATGAATTCAACGAATATCTTGAGGAAGAGATACTATATGAAAATCTACATCGTAAAATATTCAGAAATAAACTTGACGATATCGGGAGTGAACAAATCCAGAAAGTTGTTCTTGAAATACTAGATTTGATCGATGATAAAGATACTGCGGTAGTAACGATTAATGGAAAAATCGATCAAATACTGGATAAATTACCGGCCGCAAAAAGACTTGAACTATTTGAAGTATGGTCGGTATTAGAAGAAGAAGCAACTGATGAATTGGAAGATAAACTTGCAAAAGAAACTACTACCGAAAAAAGCAGAAATGAAGAAAATGAAGATCAAATCATTTTATTTAATGCAGTTTCTTAATAATATATTTTTGATTTAAACTGTTAACATTTCCTTCAAAAATTTTATTGATTGATTCCTTATCAAACAAATCTCTTCGAAAGCGTTCTTAATTTATAGACTACTATATTTTGTTTTCATTCATTGTAATATTTTTCATTTGTTTACTTTACCATTTTAGTTGTTTCAAAGAATTTATTCTTAAAATAAACCATTTTAAGAAATTCTCTTAATTCATTCTGATTAACGGAAAGTGAAGCAAAAAAGAAATAAATGAGTGATAAAGGACTTGTGAAAATTTTCACGATAATATGAGTAGATGAGATAAAAGTCCGAATATATAAGTTAAGAGAGAAAGAGGATTGATTAGGTCAACAAGACTTCTTCTGAAATTCCAATTTTTGTTTACTTAATAGAAATTCAATTTGATGATGAAAAAGAGAGTTAAATTAGCCTCAGGACAGGTAAATATGTCGGTGAAGAGATTCTATGATTCATAGAAATATTAGATTTATAAAAATAAAATAAAACTTTCGTATTCCAACCAATCAACTTGAAAAGAAGAACAGAAAGGGAGGAAGAGAGAGAGGGGGAGAAAGGGAAAGAAAGATCGTTCCGACAGGATAAAACAGGAGATGGCAATAACATCTGAAGTAAAATAAAATTTGGCAAAGGACAAGGATTGGAGAAATGAGGGGAGAGAAAATTGTTGTATGAAACTGAATCGAAGACTATCGATAGTATTTGAGGAAATTTAGGAAAGAAAAGGTAAGAAGAAGAATAGTTCGATGGTCATCGTATAGATGGACAAAGAATGGATAAGTTATCGGTAAACAGAATCGAGCAGACCTGTTTGCATTTTTGATTTGCGATGAGTTTAGTAGCATTTTCATACAAACAAGTTTACCGATTGGTCAGTTGAGTTTACCAATTGGTCAGCTAGTACTGCAAATACTTAAACAATCAGCAATTTTGACGGAACGGTGAAGTGCTGTGACTGAAAGTGTGATCAAGAATTTCAAAGCTACGACTCAGATTTCGATGGAATTCTATGCGAAGTATTTTAGCCTTATAATCCTTATCATTATCAATTTATTCTACGTTCTTCATTCACAGCAATTTACTCCAATTATCGGTGGTAAATGTGATATTAACACTCCCGATGTACTGATTGGTGGAAAAGAAACACAATTCTTCCTGAAATGTGAACGAAATTTGCAGTAAGTAATTTTACGACTGATAGTGAAAAAAAAAATCGATAATAATTTGAAATTATAACTTCTGAGACTGAAAATTTGTAAGTTAAAAATTAGAATATGAAACTAGAAATTCATTTCTCTATAGAATACTAATTGTTCGAAGGATATTATGGAGTATACATATTATCTGTTAGCCTAGCAACAATTACTAAATATTTATATTTTCATGGTTAACAATGAATAATAATGATGTTTATGTAAAGCTTTTATGAATATTAATTTAATCTTAAAATTTATTATATTGGTAATAAAAACTAGACATTTTCTAAACTTTTAGTAACATAATTCATCCAGAAATGAAATTTTAACTAATTTTCAATAAAATTCAGCAAACGAATATTCTAATAAATTCATTAAATATATGAAATTAGAGATATCAGTGTTTTTTTCTGAACTTAAGTAATATAATTAATGAAAAATGAATAAAATTAATTTAGATCAGAAAGTGGTAAAGGAATTTGGGTGGTGAAAAGTCGTATTTTGTCGACTACAACATCAACAACACCTCAAACAACTACTTCTCCAGCAGTACTTGTAACTGCAGTAGTATCAGTTGAAGATAAGCAACAATCGCAACAATTTTCTAAATCAGACAATACTATCTGTGGTAGAATCAATTTAATATTTATTTTCAGTCTTTCAAAGTTTCTAAATTTTCAAAAAATTTTCGGTTCTAATCTCCCGCAGTTATTCATAATCATATAGATTATTTCATAAAACTTCAACTTTTCGTTACACAGTCTTAATGCAAGTACAATTTTAGAAAAAAATATAAAATTTGATATACTAAAGCACAGGCTTTTATTTTATTTTGAAATTTCGCTCACAAAGATTTTATCAAAGAATTCAAATTTTTTCAGTACAAGATTTAAGTGCCCGACATGGTGACCCATGTTCCGTGTCATCGATATGCTTGCAACAGGAACAGGGACAGTTGTCATCAAATTATTTGCAATGTGATCAAAGGTAATAGTTATAAATGATATCTTCAACTTACAAAAAATTTTGCTTACTCGTTTCACTTAATCATTAATTTCGAGCTATTTCAATCCTTACTCCTGAGAAGGTTATTCGTATTTTCATCATCATTTCCCTAACCATAGTTATTAGATAAATCCATTTCGTTTTTATCATTCAGTATAAAAGCATTAATAATGAGAAATGGTATAAATAATCATATGACCAATTAGAAAAAAAGTCATCCGAATATTTGGATTAGAAAGAAATTCAATACTTTTTATTAAAAATTGCAAAATAAGGTTGGGATAAATTTCAAATTTCTTCAAAATTTTTTATATTTAATTGTAATATTACTGAATTGTAACATATCAGCACTAATCGGTGGATAAAGAAATCTTGTTTGGATAGACGAATCTTCAGTTTTGAGCATCAAACTTGTATCGCATCATCTATAAGCACATCCACGCAAAATCATGTTCCAACACGTAAGTTTACGTGACATATTCAGAAGTAGGCAATTTTAAAGAAATAAATAGCTCTATGATTAACAATAATCATCCAAATTAATGCATTCTGATTAATTCCTCATTCCTTTTTTTATTTTTTAACTTCATCAAATTCATGAGAAGATGATGCCTATTTAACTAATTATCTCATTTTATTGAAATATCAAAGTAACATTTGATTCTCTTGCTACATTGACAAAAGTATAACAAGTGTTATGATACTCTTGAAGGAATGTTTCCTCTTATTGTTCCAACAAAAATTATAAATTAATTAAATTCACATCAAAAAATACGTGACTGAGATATCTTAGTGTGTTTGTCATAATTACTGTCACTATAACGATCATCTAAGATAACGATAAAGGTATATAAAATGAAATATCTGAACGGATTATATTTGATTATGGTCTCTTCATCCAAATATATCACCTTTTTCATTGCAATCTTAATCGATATTTATCTCAAGTTATTTTTTTTTTTTCGAAGATTAGACTATGAAAAAGCTTACGAGAGCTAGAAGCTCACAATCTCGAAAATTTCAACAACATCCAAATACGTTGTAATATTCAATCAAATTATTCGACAACAACTATTTCACGTCGTCAATGGTCAAAAAAAAAAAAAAAAAAACGAGAAATCCAACTAGTTTTTCTGATTTTTTTTTTTTTTTTTTTTTTGGTTAATTCAAATAGAAAACGGTGAAAGAGTGTGTAAGCGTAAAAATTTCCGAATCCATTCATCACGACAAGAATTTGCAGTAGCAAAAGGTGAGCTGTTCGGTAAACGAACTGCGAAGACAATTATTAGTAATCGGATTGAATCAGTGAAGAAATGGAATGACTCGAAGCATAAAGTTGAAGTACCTTTTGCAAAGAAGTGGACAATAAGCTTATGAGTACACAATAAATGTCCACTTAGTACTATTGTTGATTGGTTATACCGGTCAGTTATCATTTGTTTTGATCTAGAACTCATCAACTAGTTGAAGAAAAACATGAACTCAAAGAATCAATTTCGAAGGAAATTTAATCAAATGAAAGAAAGCGGAAGAAAAAGATATAAAAAAGCAAAAATTCAAATGAAATTTGATAAAAAAAAAAGAAGGATATTATGTACAACAAGGAAGTTCCTGTTTCCAACCTAATCTTTGCTTAAGCAAGGATGTCTAATACTACTGATAGTTGGAATCAAATTATGATCAATTTGATGTTTATTACGAACGAAGAAATGCAATTCACGTATTTATCACAATCCAAAAAGTGACTTGATAGAGAAAGGATCAATGAAATTTCTCCTGTCCATGATAATATGAAGATGGATTCTACGTCAACATTGATTGCAATAATTAAGACAACTTTATCGGTAACTGGAAATCTAATTCAAATATAGCAGGATCGGATTGTATTGGCAACAATATAGAATCTGTTAAATGTTTCGGACGAACAGCGAAGATTGCTAGATAATTAATGAAATTGAATTTGAGAATCTTGTGGGAAAAATACGCCTGCAGAAGAGCATGCGAGCACATTTTCTGGAAAGATATATTTTTGTTGGTCCATGTGATTCAAGACAAAAATCATAAAGTTGTTAAAGGAATCTTAAAAGATTGGTAATTGATCATCGAATATGAAATATGTTTGTTGATTCTGAATTTTCAAAATTTCAAAACAAATATGATAAAATTCTGTTGAATTACTTTCTTTTAAAATTCGCTTTTTAATTGAAGAAAATTATCGAAAATTTAAAGAACTTTTCTTTAAATTTTCGATAATTTTTGAGTAAAATATTTTTTGATAGTTGCCAAGATATTTTTGATGATTTTATTAAAATTTTAATTACTTATCTTTCATATTTTCCTTTCTTTTTTATCCATTTAAAAAAGACGAAAATTTGTTTCGCACTTGTTCAAATATGAAAAGTTTTTCAAAAAACAAAAATGATGTGGTCAAGTTTCTTTTTTACTTTACAAAAAGCATCACATTAATTAAAACCTGAGGACTTCTTCTCCACGTATTTTACTTTTTCTAATTTCTATGCAAAAGAAATATCAGTATAAGCTTAATGTGCTCTGGTAGAATGATTGTTAGATTGTTTTAAGTAATAATAATAGATGAAAGATTATCCGGTTAATCTCCATCTTGTTTTACTGAAGAAATCTTTTGAAAATTACTGGAAACTTTTTAAACCGCTTAAATTAGGTAGTTTAAAAATTCTACTGAGATATACACTTACATTCATTATTTTATCTCAGTTTTATAAATTTATGATAATTAAGATAAGAAGTGTAAGTATCATTCATAATTAAGTTTAGATCATTATGCGCAATCAGTACCAAATTCATCGCCTGATATTGCATGTACATTTATGCAGTGCTCTCAGAATAACCCGTGTCATCGCGGAACATGTAATAACGGCTATTGCTGCACTTCATCTACCGGTAAATTCTCTTATTATTCTATTTCTTAAATTTAAATAAACCCGTTTTTGATTTCAGATTTAAAACGATTAGTTGATTTCAGAATGTCGCATAAAAAAAGAATTTAAGTACCATTACCATAAATACTATTTTAAACAATGTCTAGCATTTTTATATCAAACAGAAATAAATGAACAATTCATTTATTAATTAAGTTTAAATATTTTTCGGGAATTTCGAAAATTCCTCAAACACATGATTTGGAAATATAATAAATTGAAAGAAATTTTTGTTTCAAAAAAAAATTTGTCATTGTATGATTTTTAATCTAAAAATTCTTAGAATTTATCAGTCCGATGTTAGAACACAAACTGTTAAAGATATCAAGTAACCCTTTAAAAAAAGGCTTATGCAAACTATCCATCGAAATCAGCTTCCAGGAAATTCTTCTGAAGGTCATGTCAAGAGTTCCATATATCATCAGTAGATTACTTCTAATCTTTAAGAAGTTCCGCTTGATAAGGCAACAAGCAATATTATCGATTAATATAAATTTCAATTATTTTATATCAATTAATTATTTTAATTAAGGTTCTACTATAACAAATCATCCATATGCTTCTCCACCACTTTATCAGCAACAACCTCTTTATACAAATCGATTTCCATTTTTGATGCCCAATCAGATGCAACAACCAGCATACAATCCTATTCCTTTTCGTAAGTTTAAAAAACATTTCAAATTAAATGGAATTTGAAATATTTCACGAACTCTGTGGAATTCAATTTAATACTCAAAAAGAAACATTAGTTTTATGCTCAGATTTATGACGAATTTTACGTTTATTTTCCAACTTCGAAATTCAATTCGAAATTCCATTGTTATTCTAGCTCAATGATTATTTAAATAGAGCAAAAAAGAAAGAAATTTTAAATTTAAATTAAAAAATAGATGGAATGCGAATGGCAAAAATTTCACACATTTTATATAATTTATTTAACATTGGAAAAGACAAATTATTTTTATTTTGAAATTTGTTGTGAATTTTCCATTTACTTCCCAATTTTTATGTATTTGGAAATTTCAATATAATTTTAATTGAATATTTATTAAAATATGGAGGATGAAAAATTTTAATATTCAAATTAAAAAATTCAAACAGGTGGTTGCGCAAATGGTGGATCACCGGTTGGAGCTTGTATTAATATGCGTTGCGCCCGTGGATATATTTGTTCACCGGGTAACATCTGCTGTCCATCAAATGATTACGGGAGAGTTATCAGTAGTACTGCTAATCCAGTAAAGAATCCATTCCGTACGTTCAATCATTTATTTGAATCTTCGTGATATATGATGCTTAAGGCAGAAAATACACGTAGAAAGATTCAGTCATTTGATTTCTTCAGCGTGAAACGTGATCATATAGCAGAAGAAAATTTGGAGATAAAGATAACGACAATAAAGATAAAAAATTAAGATATAAGGATAATAAAGATAAAAATGAATTTATTAGCTTTTTAATTCCATTTTATGTTCATTAATTTAGTTATTAAGTTATTAGTTTTTCGGGCCATTAAATTATTAGTTTATTTGCACAAAGCATTAAAAACCGATTTTTTATTTATCTAATTGCATTGTTTAATCGATTTTGATATTGATTATTTTAATCAGTTGATGCAAAAGAGTGCTGGTTATTATAATGTGGCATTTTTAGACTAAAATTTCGAAATTTTTTTTTCAAAATTTTGTTATCTTTCTGAAAGTTATAATGAAATGAAGAAAACTCCACGCCAAATTTACTTAATTTTGTTTTTTTGATGGATTGAAGAGAAAATTTTTGGAAATAAAAAAGACATTTTATTACTTCTTTGAAGTTTGACAGTGACAAAGTTTAGTGGAAAAAATTTCACCTATCTTTCCAGCAATTCTTTTCATCGTCAACTTTAATTCCGAAAAAAAAATGATTAATTAATTTGAAATACTGAAAAACCAATTTCAGTTTGCACAGATGGAACCCAAGCTGCAGGTGCTTGTATTTTTGGCCAGTGTGGTTCATCATTTACATGCATCAGCGGTATGTTTTGTTTATCGTATTCAATTATTTTATTAGTGATAAATAAAAATTAATTGGCCTAATTAAGGGTAAGTAACCTAATTAAGATAAACAAAATTAGAAAAATATTGAGTAAAATTATTAGAAAAAAATGTTAGCAACAATATTTGAATTCAATATCAAAAGTGGCTATTTTTTTGTGCCAATAAAAATAATTTGAAATATCAGTAGCAAATATTGTTTTATATCATCCATCTACTTGAACATTCATTAATAGTAATTAATTACAAGTTAGATTAAACAAAAATGAATTAAGCGGAAAATTCAATCCAAGTATTTTGCTTATGATATGACTGCAAAAGACATAAAGCTATGCTTAAAGTTTGGAATTATCCTAAATACTTGAAAGATGCGAAAATGATATATGAGATTTTCATAGAATTTTTGACTAATAAATGAATAATTTAATGGCTTATACTGCAGATTTTTAATATAGATGGTCATTATTAAAAGCTATACGGTATTTAATAGATAGATAAGAGGTCAATGACCAAACAAAAAAGCATGAACTGGAATAAATTAAATTAATTAAAGATTTGATTACAGCTTGTCTTTTATATCTTTATTATAATTTTAGATTTTTTTTTGATTAATTTTTTTTGCCTTAAATTTAGGTTTGTGCTGTAATGTGACAAATAATACACCTCGATGTCTTGATGGTACTCCATCTGTTGGTGCATGTTTATTTGGACATTGCGGTGCAGGTTTTGTATGCACCACCGGGAATTTATGCTGTTTGACAAGTTCGATTGCTAAAATCATTCCTGGTATAACAAATTTCAATTTAACATTTAAAAAATTGCTACCAGATTTGCACAAAAATTGTATAGATATTATCAAATATTTTGATTAAGTTTAATTAAAATTCAATTTTTCATTTTTTTCTCAATTTATAAAAATTAATAATTTTGGGAACATGTCCAAATAATGCTACATCAATTGGTACTTGCATCAATGGCCTATGTCCAACTAGTTACACATGTATAAATGGTCAATGTTGTCCTCAAAGTACGAATACAACTTTTCGTTGTTCCAATCTCAATTATGCTCTTGGACCATGTGTTGGTAACCAATGTCCAGATGATGGCTTTCAATGTGATACGACACTAAATTCATGCTGTCCAATATCGGAACCTACTGGTACATGCGCTGAGCCAGGTTATTTTTCAAAGTAATATCGAATTTAGGGAAATTAAAATTTTAAACTGAGTAAAAAGAAGTTACATAATTATTCTTTTTGCTTCATGATATCATTGTTTAGTAATTTATCATATGAAAGAATTAAGCGTTAGCTTCAGAACTTTAATTCAAAACACGTACGTTTGATGCACCAAACAAGTCAAAAAGACGTCAATTTTATCATGTAAAAATAATAAATAGCTAATCATTGACAGTACTTTCAAGATATAATGCAAATTTTTATTGAAATCTAATTTCATACCATATTTAAACTTAACAGCTACTATTTGGTATTTAAACTTGCTAACTTCATTAATATTAATGTAATCTTATAATTTCGAAAATTGCTTTTAGTGCTTTATTTGCATATTACAGGTGACCAATGTCCAACTGGTAGTCGATGTTTCAAAGAAGTTACAACTCCGGTATGCTTCAAGGAATGTGACGGTCGAGGAATAAAATCCGGTTTTCCGGTTGCTGGAGTATGCCAAACTGGAACTACCCTGATTTTTGGCATTTGTTGTACCTTAAAAACACAATTGTATAATTCAATTCCAACATCGTTCCTTTCTGAACAATATGCTGATTCACAATCTATTGCATCTAGTAAAATTTTAGAAAGTTAATTTTAAAAAATATTCATAACTTTTAACTTTATGAATATGATCATTTAATTATTTTGAAGATAATCTGATGTAAATTTTGATAATTAAATGAAATTGAAATTTTATCCAAAATTTTCTTCAAAATATATTTCCAGTAATCCGATCATGTCCGGATAATTCCGAAGCCATAAGTGCCTGTATAAACGATCAATGTGGATACGGTTATCAGTGTCACAACAATGTTTGCTGTTCCCCGCAACATACCAATATGATGCTTCCATTTTCACCAACAAGTTAAAATTCACTAATGCTTGATTTACAAACATTTAAATTCTATAATTTTAATTTTTGAAATTCGAAAAAATTGAATTTTGATCAATTCCTATTCAACATCCATCATTTAAAGGCAGTTTTATTTGCCGGATACAGAATTTGGATGAAAGGAAGAAATAAAGAAGGAAGAATTAATACTGATATTTGAAATGATTTTTTCAATCGATATTTTGCATTCTTATCCTTTTGTTTTTTTTTTTTTTATTCATCTTCTAATAACAGCAATAATCTCTACTGAATATTTTGAATCAAAATTAGTAATATAATTTTTTAGAAAAAAGCTTTCCTTGAATTTAGATTTAAGGTTAACTTATTAAGTCTACTAAATTTATTTTTTTAATATATTAGTTCCCTGCGTCTGCATATCTTTTTAATTTAAACCGATCTTATAATAAAAAGAGCAACAACAAAAATCTCTTCTGACATGAATGATGAAATGATAAGATCAGTTAATTCATTTTTTTAATAAATGATTTACTTATTTTAGCTTTTGATTCTTCCCTAAAAAAAAAATAATTTAAATTTATGAAAAAAATGAAAAAATGTAAATGCATTTTGCAGCATTGAGGCCAATAGGTGGTTCATGTGAATTTACACAGCAATGCGTGAGTTCCATCGAGGGTTTATCAATTTGTGAATTAGGTAAATGCAGGTGTTTACCAGGTGCTCATGTCGAAGGATCTGCTTGTGCTAGACGATATTTCAGTTAGTTTTTCTATTCGTTTTGCAATTTCTTTCACAAATATATTCTCAGAAATTTGTAAATTTAAAAACCAAAAAAAAAAAAAACGGATATTTTCTTGATGATGTCCTCGTTCTGGCAATTTAGACAAGAAATTTTCGATTGTTATTATATAATGCAAAATTTCCTTTTATAATTTTAACAAATAGATCATTAAGAACTTTCCGAATTGTAAATGTCAACTTTTTATCGTTAGCAGCATTGATAAGAATGTAAATTTGACTTATAAATAAAAGATTTTGAAAATTTCTATCATTTTGTTCAATATATTAATGAAAAAAAAAAAACTATTTCATTTTTATTATTGAATTTATTGAGCTTTCAATTCCTAATCTGAATTCAAATATGAATTTGAATTGATTTATATTGATGCATTGCTCATTGTATTGTAATTTTTTTAGCTAACTTTTTGCGAATTTGCTTATCATTGCAGGTATGCTACTGAACGATGCTGAACAATCATCAATAAATGATACATTAATGAATGATTCGGATGATACAGTAACAAACCAAAAATAAAATGTCTTTGCCAGCAGTTTCTGCGGCTGAATTTTTCAGGATTGCATAAATGTTATTTAGAGGACATTTTATTTCATTTATCGAAATTCGCATGCAATCCGTGGCTTTATTTTTTCAATATTTAATTCCTGAAAGCATACGTCATCTTAAAAATATAGCATCCTATCAATTCATGCTATAATTTTCAAAATTTTCATTAATTTTCAAAAATTGCTAAATTATCATTAACTTAATGGAATTCATTTCTTTGACGGAAAATGTACTAATAACTTTTCAACTCTTTCCGTTCAACTGAAAAATTTACTTTTTAATTTATTGTTTTGTATATGTCTGATATAAATTAATTTTTTTATTGAAGTGTTCACTTTTCTCGCTTTTTTCTTTTTTTTTTTTTTTCTTTTTAATAAAGTGCAAGATATGTGCAACTAAGTAAGGAATTTTATTAGGATAAATAAAATTTTATTGACATTTTTTATTTTCAATGTGAAAAAGATAAATAAAATTTTATTGTTCAATACTAATATACTAAATCTGATTATTTATTGTTTCTATTACAGTTTTGTGAAGCAAAATTAAATGATTAGATTGCAAATAAAAAAAATTTAATCATTGAACAGATTTTTTGGCGCCATGTCAATCATAAAGGATATTCTGTGTCAATATTGTCATATTATGTCATATTTACATTAGCACTGCATTACGATATGACATATTTCTGTCAACGATATTGCCGAGAATGTAATCTTTTCATTTGAAATAATTTTGTTTTAATAATAATTTTGATTTGAGAATAAAACTTAAATTTCGATATCTTCAGGAGTTTCTTACAGTATGACAATTATCAATGTTTATAAGAATATATCATAATTCAATTACTTTAAATAATATAATTTTTCGGTAATTAAATAATGACATATTTAACACTTTCATATCAAAATTGTCCAAAATGGTAATCGTCAATACTATAAACAAGTAATCCTGGATAATCATAAATAAATCTTAGGTTTTAACTAGAGTCTTCTTTTCTAACTTCTTTAAAAATTGCAGTAAATTTGAAACGATTCAAATGGATTAACTATGAATAACAAAATAATTAAGTTCAGAATTCATAAAAAAACAGAAGAAAAGTATTAATTATAATAAGTAAAGATTTGATTACTGTAGTTAAAATTAAGTTTACATCATATTAAATTAATATTGTGATCAAACTTTATCAAATATCAATTACTACTGGAAATATATTCTATTATACATATTATCTTCGTTTTTTTTTTTTTCTATATAATAGAAAGAAATCACTTGTTTTCAGTATCGCACGAGATTATTTTCAACGGATGAATAATTTTCATTGTATTAATTGTAATTGTTTGCAAACAATTGCATTCCTCAGTTTATACTAATTATCAGAAATCATAAACTCCATTTCTTTTATTCCTCATCAACATCTATTCATTTTGAATTTAATGATGATGGATGATAATTAGCTGAGCGAGAAATGAATTGATAGAAAAGAAAGACAAAAACAAAAAAGATGAAAAAATAAAAATAAAACAAATGTTATTTGCTACACTATCAGCTAGCAAATATAAAATATCTACGATGTATTGTTTTTTTTTTCTAAAAAAAAAAAAAAATTTAATCATTCCAACTAATCATTGTAAAATATAACGAAAATAAAAAAATGAGGACAGGTGACAGGTGATAAGTTCGAAATAAAAATGGCTTTTTCAACGGACAAACTTTCATTTCATATATCGTTTATATTTCTATTCTTTGTAAGCTTAGTTGAATTATTTTTACGCAATGTGTTACATCATTTCTTTTTGTCCCAATTTTTTCTTCTTTCTTTTCAGGCTTATTTTTTATGTACATAATTTTTTCCAAAATTATAATCTTTTTTAAAGCTTTTATTTTGCATGCAAAAATTTTTTTTTTTTCTGTATGGCTATACAATGTTTCATGTGGAAGGAAGGAAAAAAAGTGGATGAGAAATATCAAAAAGTTAATATTAAATGTGCCTCCTTTTTTCTGCCAGATTAATGCAAGAAAAAAGTTTCCCAAAAAATAAGGAAAAAAGTTCTTCGCACTATTGACAAAAACTATAACTTTCATTTTTTTTAATTTCATTTTTGAACTTTATATGTCTACTAGAATTTGAATCATATTAAAATTTTTTTTTAAACTTTGACTGTCTTGAAATGAAAGTACAAATTTCGATAATTCTCTTGTAAAAAATGATGAAAGTTTAAATGGTCATTGATTACTAGCAATTTTTGCTCATTCCTTTGTTTTTTTTTCTTTTTTTCAAAAAGAAAATTTCTTTTTTTTTTGATCATTGCTGTTAAATAATACTTAAGTAAATGATTCAAACAATCGCTTTTGTATAAACTATTGTTAGTGAATATTTTTTATAAAATTTTACTTGACATTTATAAAGAAAATTTTTTTTTTTCAAAATTTATCATTTTTAGATTAATATCTTAAATATGAGTGGTAATCGGGAAGGTATGCTAATAATAACATTTACAATTCTGTTCTGTGTTGTAACGCAATATTCGGTTGCTGCTACAATAAGATACGGAAAATTTTATCATCCTTATCTTGCAATATTGCAACAATATAAATCTGAGCCGCCACAGTCAGGTTTATTTTCAAGTTTGTTTTTTCTATTTGTTTTCAATTATTTAATAGAAATCTTTGCATTAGTTAACTTAACACATTGTTAAATTAGAAAGGCAAATACATTTATCCATCCTTCTAATACCTGTGTATTCGTTTAATTCTATGGTCTTCTACTTTTTAAATTAAAAAATTAATTTGTCTTCGATAACTGGAAGAAAAAAGAAGTAATTTCGAAAATCTTCGAAAGATAAGATTTTTTTTCTTTTGAGAAAATGATTCGTTTTTTCTTTCTTTTTTTTTTTTGTTAAATAATTTTATGAAAATTTAAATCAAACCTTAGCATTGCAAAGAGCATTCCCATATATTTAAGGTTATATTCAAAATAATTTAAAGAAAAAATCATTGAAATTGGTTAATATTGCTAACGTGAATTTTATGAAAGAATCACAATTCAAGCGATTGGGAACGAAAATGATAAATGAGAGATTTAAAATAATAAGCAACTCTGAAAATTTAAATTTTGTAAAAAAAATTTGTATCTATATTAAATCCTAACTACAATGAATTTGTTTCTTTTTCTTGCACTAAGTCTGCAAATGCTAATAATCCTCAATTTCAAAAAAGTTTTCGCACTTTTAAAAAATTTTGAAATTGGAGAAAGCAAAAAATTGAATGGGATGTTTTAAAATAAGCAGAAAGTAAGAAATTTAGTAATTTTATGCAACAAATTTTCTATGCTTGCATCATTTTTCCTTCTTAGTTTGATATGGATCAAATTTATTCTTATTTTTAAATGACTACATTCTGTTAAATTTATATGAATTTTATGAATCGGAAGAAACACTTTTTGAGTTGAAATAATAAATTTCAAAAAGGTTGAGTATAAAATGTTTAACATTTGGAATTTTTAGAAAAAAAGCCCAGTGCTCAAATTTTTCAATTGATATTAAAACAATTAAAAAAATAATTTCATTAATTCAATTCATAGTACTAAACAATGTTTTTTATTTCTTTTTTTTATAGCAAAGCGAACACGTGATTACGATTTCATTCGATTTGGACGTAGCGGACGTAGCGGACAAGATAATAAATATGATTACATACGTTTTGGAAAACGATTTCCTGGATCATGGGTTAATCAAGAATTTGGATAAGCAAACTTGGCAGGACAGGCAGATTTGGCAGGATATTTGCTGATAGTTTATCCGAATTTTGGGAAATGTTGAAAATATTTTTGCAAATTTTATTTTTGTATTTAATAAATCGTAATTAATAATCAAATGGACAGTTGCAGAAGTGATCAGCAATAATAATTGGAATTGAAATTCTTCTTGTTGTATACTAATTTCTGCATGTGAATAAAAAAATTTATACATAGAATTAATGGTGTTGATTAATTATCAGCTAAAATTTCCAGATTTTGATTGGATTTGATTAGATATGTCTACTGATTTTGATTTGATACATTCATTAGAAACTGAATTGATTAAGAATTAAATTAAAAAACTTTCCAAAACCTCAAATAATATTGAGGTAAAGTAATGGAAAATTAGAATTTAATCGTCAATCATTTCATATATTCCAAATTTAATGATTCTTATATTAATGATAGATTCAAGTTTTGATCCAAAATCAATAATTAATTCGATTAAATTTATACATATTTCTATTTCATATTCCCATTCCTTAAAAATATAAATACGTAATCATTTCCAGTTTTTTCATGATTTGGTTCAAAAATAATTAACACGATAATGTGCAGAGGTTTGAAAATTTATTGGTTTTCATAAAACACTGAATAGATTTAAAAATGTAATCAAAACTTTATGACTGACATAATACTGAACAATTATCTGAACGGAATGGATAATTTTGGAAAATGGAAAATTTCATTAAATCGAGTAAATGACATGCAATGATATCAAAGTAATGAATAATTGAAGAAAAAATGAATAATAAAAAAAAAATAGATTAATGGTTAAAATGATGTAAGTAGTTTGAAATACGTTAAATGTGAGAACAAATTGTTTATTTAAAATTTTTTTAGGCAATCGTGAGTTACATATACATACATATTGCAGATTTGATTAATGATAAAAACGAGTACGATATTTTGGATGGAAGAAATAAGATGCTGCACTTCAGGATTTCAGTTGATGAATTTCAAAATTTATTTCAAATAAAATATGGATAATTATCTTAAATGAGACGATGATAGTGATATAATTATAGAAAAGTTAGATAATTGATCAATGAGTTTGACCGTTTGAATGAAATTTTAATATTTTAGTGTATAATAGTAACTATCTGATTAAAATTTGAACTATACCTGTCAAGATTTTTAAAATAAAAATTTTAAATGATATTGGTGATATTCTATTATTTTTTAAAAAATAATTAAAAGTGATAACGACGATATTATTTGAGAGTGAATTAAAAAATTGAAGAAAAAATCAAGTTATCACTTCATGTCCAACTTTTCATTTATCTTATGAGTGCAGTTCGGGTCTAAAAAGAGAAACGAAATTGTCAAAAAAGAAATCTTTTCGAATTTTACCATCCATTTTGAATAACTTAGGCATTAAAGCAACTTTAAGCAACTTACTAAGCAATCTTAGCAACAGCAAAGCAACTTTATTGAAATTCAAAATAACCGCTTTCAATTCTTGCAAACAAAAAAAAAAAGACGAAAAGTAGAAATCTTAAAATGTTAGCTACCAAATCACAATAATAACTTTAATTTTTCGAATACTAATTGTTCATAAATGCTTATTATTTTTGACTGAATGATTCTCGAACTTTTCTAAATTTTGATTTTCAAAATTGCAGTTTGAATCAATTCATAAATTGAATTAAAATAGAAATGATTTATTTAATTAAAATTGCTTCATTTCAAAGATTTCATCCATTTGTTATTATTTATTTAAAATGAATAAAATCGATTTAAATCATTTTCACAACGTATGGAAGTAAAGAAAAATAGGAATATTCAATTTTTTTGTTTTTAGCATTATTTACTTTAAAGCAAACTGCAGTTTATAGAAAATTCAGCTTATTGTAAAAGGCTATAAAAGGTAAGATTGAAAAAGGGGCAATTTTTCTTTTGATTGATTTTGAAAGTTGAATTGTTAACAAATGTCTTTCGAACTATTTGTGTAAACTTAGATATTAAAAGAAAAAATACCAATCTTTTCTGGAAAAATTCTCAGAAATTTCAAGTTTGCTATAAAATTAATTTCTTTATTGCTGATTTCTCAGCTGTACAATTTCTTGAAATGACAGAATATATCTGTCAGAATGAAAATTCACCTGCACAGAGAAAAATTGAATCTCTTAAATTTTTCATTTTTAATTTGCAATTGAAATTATCAATTGAATGAATAGATTAGCTATGCCTTTTCTTCATTTGTTTATTTGAAAATAAATTTTGAGGAGAAAATTAAACTTCAATTGATTAGAAAAAAAAAACATACGAAAATGACTTTATTTTGACGTTCATTTTCTTTGGATATCTTTTTCAATTGCCGATTCCAACTTTCGGAATCTATGCAATAGAATACTGAAGTATAAGATAAAATTATATTTGCTTAAGTTGAACACCTTTTGGTTTGTAAGTTCCGCTTTACGGAAAGTCTATCAAAAGCACTAAAACGTAGATAAAATTAGATTTTCTTCGGTTGAATATCTTCATAATTGCAAGTTTCGCTTTCGGAATGCGAATAAAAGATGCTGAAGTGTAAAATAAAATTATATTCGCTTTAGTTAAATAGTTTTTCGATTACAAATTCCATTCTTCTATAATCTAAATCATGGAGTATTGAATTAAAGAATAAAATTTGATTTCTGAGAAAAAAATGTACCAAATGTAAAAAATACATGGAAAATACTGATACGCTGAACGTCACAAGCGAAATAAATTGAAATGGTTGAATATTTTTGTGATTTTATTTCGATTTGTTGAAATAAAATAATTTTACTTTGATTTGTTAAATTCAAGTAATTCTTTCAATCTCTTCCTTATGTAGCATTTCTAATAAAATTTATGATATATCAGAATCCAAGGTTTACAGATGAATCAATGATTAATACTTTTATTAGGCCAACGAAGAAGAAGCCAGATAAAATGATAAATGAATGGATGGGCGTCGCTGCGACTTCACATATTCAATTTTATTGTTATCTCATTTTTGACCAGGCAAGCTAACTTCGACTACTTTCAGTTATTCGATATTCGATTATTTTAACAATCACGTTTTTACTCTCAATTTTCGTTCTTCTTGTGCAAGCTAGCGCTGTTGGTCAGTTTTTTTTTTTTTTTTTTTTTAGATTATCAATAGAACCAAAAAAGTTTTAGGAAATGAATTACGTGATGAAATAAATTAATCTGTGATGAAACCAATATGAAACGTGGCAAAACAAATTCGATTTTTGTTCTAACTTAACAGCATATTTTTAGTCCTTATTGCTTATACTGTCATTAGCATATTCATTAATGTCAGTGATTTCAATAAAAACAAATCAGAATTGAGAATGTGCTGTTGTTAATAATAACAAATCAATTGTGATATTACTTGTAGTAATAATTCTTTCTTAAAATACTCCATTTCAATTTAGCAGATCATTTCTTAATTTGGATTATTACTAAATTGGGATCTTATTAAAATTTAGATAATTGGTCGTATATTTTACTGATTTTTGACTTTAAAAGCATTTAAAGCATGAAAACTAAGCAATTCTTAATGAAATTTCAGTAAAATTACCGGATATTCCGGATCGCATCTCAGATGCCGACTTAAAGCAGTATGGGATGAATGATGAACAGCGCTTATTCAAGCATATTATCAGGAATTATGACGTTTCCGTACGACCGGTTTGGAATGCAAGTACTGTCGTAAATGTTTATATGGGCCTTACATTAACCCATATATTCAATATTGTAATACTTTTATAACTTTTCTAAACTTTAACTCAGATGATAAGTTCTATTTTGGAATGGAAGAAAGAGAAATTGAAAATTTGATAAAACAAAAATTTCGTCAATTATCCAAATAAAATATGTCACTAAGAAATTCTTTTCTGTTGAATGAAACAAAAATATAGGTTGAAACGGCAATATTTTAAGCCTAAATAAAACTTGGCCGAGTTTTAGTTCACTTTATATTCACTCCAATATTTCTATTATTTTTTTCTCAAACAATTAATCATTTTCCAACAAATTTTTTCTTTTTTTCCTTCCAATATAGCTTCATGCTGAAATCGCTCAGAATCATAAGAATAAAAACAGAGAGGAAAAAAAAAATTAAGACAAATATTTTCATTTTTTTTTCAAAGAATTATTTGACTTTCAAATTCTTTTTTATGGATAAATTTTTCATGCAAATTAATGAAAATTGTGTTTGCTAAAAAGTATTCGTTGAATTTAAATTTTGATTAGAATTTCCTAGAAAAGAGTGAAACGAACTTTTAAGTAAAAAACTATGAACTGTAAGTATTTGTAGGAATTTCTCTTAATTTCCATTGTCCTTTCTTTTTTTATTACTATGTTTCTAAAAATTTCAGCCTTAAACTATATTGAAAGCAAAAAGTAGAAAAGAAATAAAAAAAGGAAGAAAAATGTGTGAAAATGAATAATTGTGTTTGAGGTTTGAGGAAAAAAAAAAGAAAAATAATACATTGAAGCGGAAGCAAAATGAAATGAAATTTGGCCAAATCTTATTTTGGCTTGAAATATTGCCATTTCAACTCGTATTTTTAGTTTCATTTAGCCGAAAAGAAGGAAAAAAAATCCAATTCGTTTCGAACCGAACTAAACAAAAAAAAAATGCATCATTTATACTTATTGTATTTCACTTATCCTCTTTGAAAAATCATCCTCTTTCCTTCTTCCATATTCAATTACCATGGGATTTCAATCCTCATTCCCTGAAATTCATTGCCATTTCGCTCTGTTAAAACGTAAATTTCAAAGACAGGAAAAAAAGAAAAAATTTTGTTGAATTAAAATAAACAATTGAAAATGAATTTTTAAGCAATAAACAAATAATTTGAATTTACAGTGATTTTTAAATTTAGAAAACTTTCAATATAAATTAGTTTCATTGTTTTAAAGGATGAAAGAAATCAAGTGTTGACATTAAATGTTTGGGTGGAACAAAGTTGGCGTGACGAAAGGATAAGTTGGGATCCAATCGAATTTGGCAATATTAGCAAATTAACGGTCGGGAAAAAATATCTGTGGACACCGGATATCGTCCTCTATAATAAGTCATTATCATCTATCTATCATTTATCACTTCACAGTTTGCCATTTAATCTCAACTCTTCAATAATTCAATTAAATTATCGTTTCCATATATATATGTCAGATATATTAATTCAATATTTTGATTCTTTATTTTTTCTACAATTGAATTCCAAGGATTTGGCGGAAATTTGAAAAAAACTGAAAAAAAATGTGTAAAAATATAATATGCAAAAATTTAAACTTTGGTTGAATCTATAAGCGATTTTTTTCCAAAAATTAGAAATATTTTGTTATGCTACAGTAAACTTAAAGATGCACAATTTTATCAATATCTAAAATTTGCAAATTTAAACTTTTATTTTTTTATATTATTTTATGCGAATTTAAATTATAATTTCCTCTTTTTTTTTTCAGTGCGCGAGATTTTTCACGTAATTTTGTTGATACTAATCTTCGTATTTTACACAATGGTGATGGTAAGTTTAAGTTCTTATTTTTTTCAAATTATGAAAAATTGATTTGTAAATCAATATTTTTTTTTAGTGAAATTCAGAACAATTTGTTTTTCGGAGATCATAATTGGATTAGGTCGAATATTATTTATATATATGGTTTTTTTTAAAACACTTTCGGTTAACAGCATATCGTAAATATGCTTTACTGAACGTCGAAACTCGAAATGCTACCTTCATTACCTGATTTTATTTCCATCATTCTATTAAATAATTCCAATGTAGTTTTGATGTTCAATAAGGCACATAAATACATTTAATTGAATACGAAATAGTTTTTCATTTGAAATAAATTTGAAGCACAATGGGCGCCTCCAGCAAAAGTTTATTCGATATGTAAATTGGATGTTAGATACTTTCCGTTCGATGATCAATTCTGCCTACTTGAATTTGGCTCATGTAAATTTTTGCTTGTTTTTAACTTCTTTTTTTTCCCCTTGGTTTTTTAATTGAAGTTATTGTGCAGTGCAATCAAAGGATCTAAAAACAATGAATGTTCCTGTTGTAATTGTTTTTTTTCTTTTTTTAAGATCATCGATAAGAAGAAAATTAGGAAATATCACTAGATGGAATTGAATAATTAATTTAAATTTTATCAAAAATCATTGCATTAAGCTCTTGAAATGATAAAACTTATGCAATTAATTAGATTATAATCCACTGCTAAACTAGTAATTTCTCTGATGGTAATTAGGCTTAATTACAGTAGCATATTTCGAAAAGTTCCATCTACTAACATTGTTTAGGGATTGTCCTATTATTCGTAATTATGATGACATACGACTGTTTGTATGACATACTGAATGATATGAAAATTTTTCAAAATATCTGGATCGACCACGCTTACGTGAGACCGGCCGCACTTTCGTACGATCGTCTCCCGGTGAATGTCGAAATTAGACTTGTTCCAAAAATTCAGTCTGCTCACTTACTTTTACTTGTTACAAGTGTGACAGATAAGGAAAAAGTAGATATATCTGCATAAAAAAACACGCGCCCATTCGAATGCAACATTATTTCAAAATTTGAAAGCAGTTGGTGAAGAAGTTGCAAAGTTATGTGAGGAGAAATGACGAAGACTTGCATTTTTATTTATATAGATTAAAAAATAACACATTTCATAAGTTTTTAACTAACAAATAAGGAAATATAATGATATGAATGAGAAATCAAAAATAACTTTCAACATAATTCGACATAGTTTTAAGGTAAGCTGATATTCTTTTGAACTAAAAATTTCTCGATAATTTACTTCAATACAATTGTACCACTTATTTTTTCATGAATTATTCGCATAAATTAGGGATATATGATCAATCACAATTGGATGTACAAATTATGGAACGATATGATGGCAAGAATCCATTCACACGTGATTCATTCATCGAAAATGGTGAATGGGAAATTGTTGCAAATCGTACTCGTAAGGTACGTATGATATACTTATTGTAAGTATAGGTACACGTGACGCAAAGGGTTATCATCAGATGTAAATGAACAGTAATATTGAAATTAAGATAAAACTTAACTGGAAGTTAGTTCAAACAAATAAGCTCAGGTTGAACTCAATTGTAACAAGCCAGCTCAGGCTTTAAAAACTGCGACTTCTTAAAAGATTAATGATATAAATATTCGATTGTATCAATCGTATCTGAATAATTCTCATGATTGATCATAACATTCTATTAATGCCAATTTCAGATACTTCGCGGTCAGCAAAAAAGCTTTTCAACAATTGTGTTTGAATTGCATTTACGACGGCGAGTACTGTACTTCATTTATAATATTATTGTACCGTGTTTCATGCTTTCTGTAAGTTTTATAATGGAAAAAAAAAATCAGAAATAGAACGAATTGATTTTACGATTAAGTGATAAAGATAAGGATTTTCAGATGTTAACAATGATGCAATTTTTATTGCCATGTGATAGCGGTGAAAAAATAACACTTGGATTAACAGTACTATTGGCTTATTCTGTTTTTAGCTTCAACATCGCTGAAAATATGCCAGAAACATCCGATGTTATACCTCTTATAGGTAAATCAATTATTTAATATTATAAAAGGATTTTTGAGTTCATTGATTAATATATCGATAATATCTCTGAATGTATCCCTTCCTAATCATAAAAATTATTTAATTAATAATTTAAGAATCGAACAGAAATATATTGAAAATTGTTATCAATCCATATTCTTTATTCAGAATAAATTTTGAGTAATTATTAAAATACCCAAAATATCTTTGAAACTAGAAAAAAGCCTAAAATAATTATGGCAAATAAATTAATTAATTAATGAAGGAAAAGAAAATAGTTTGAACATTTTTTCAATTCCTTCTTGGAACTTTTGTCGGACAAATTCCAAATTTTTATTTTACATACTTGATGTACAGTTTAGCATTTACGAAATTATGATAATAATAATATTTTACTAATTAATATCTTCCTTAAATGATATTTTATATCAAATATCGCTAGCTTTTGCGCTAAAATTAGATCACATTGATAAGTTTGAACGATAATAATAATTGGATTCTCCATTATTTATTATCTTGATTATTTAAAGTTTAATGAAAGATAATTTTTTTCTTCGGCAAATAACTTGTTTGAAAATGATAATTTTAGCGATATATTTGATGGTAATAATGGCAATTTCGGGTCTCAGTGTTTGCTTATCAGTCATCGTTCTTAATATGAGACATAGTGCGGAACGAAATTGCAGGTTTTTGAATTCAATTTTATTCATTCTTCATTTTGAAATTTTGAGCATAATATTCAAAATTTGTTTTATTCAGATAAAACTCATCTCTAAATTCGAAATTTCCATAAATCTTCTGTACATGCTACATTTAGACCACCGTATTGGTTAAATTTTATTGCTAATCGAATTCTTGGACAATTATTTGGCACAAAAATTCCAGAAACGCGTCGAAAATTGCAATTTTCAAGCGGCACAAAAGATTCAATGAGCAAAATTATAGTAATAAAATTAAAACTCTTCCTCACATTCTGCAAATAAAACTTTATAATCATAACATGAATTCAGTAATTGTATTTGAAAAACAATTAATTTGTTCGTGATTAAATACTTTGATTAACCACCTATTGATTAGCTATTCGTTTATTTTCTGAATCTAAAATGTTCTATTAGTAACTAGAAATGAAAATAATAAATTAACTTAAACTTATGTAATTATTGATATCAGCGAAAAAGAACTATCATTATCTAAGATTTCTTTAGTTGGCAGCAACGGAGATAATCTCTGAAATTGATACTTTCCTGATGTTTCAATAGTAAATATATTTTCGTAATATTTTCTGCATTAAAATTTAAATCTTTTAGATGGAACGAATTGAAAATGAAAATGATCATAAGGAATTAGTTGAGGAATGGAATCGCATTTCGATTGTCTTCGATCGATTCTTCTTTTGTTGCATTTTTTTCCTCACCGCTATTGCTACATTTTTCTTGCTAATAGCTCCACGTTTCAGCTATCGAGATTTTGATATGGATTTTTAAATTCCTATAATATTATGAGTTTAAAATATAATTTGAAATTACAATTGGAGATCGCAAGAATAAGTTGACATAAAAAATTTCTATTGATAAGATAAATGGAAATGTATTATAATCGAAATTTAAATGTATTTTTATCCTTTCTGTAATTAAAAAAAGAAGAAACTAATGATAATATTTGCGCATTTTTCATAATTCAATTAAACGCTTCCTTTTCTAATGAAAACTTTAATTCAATTTCAAATCTACCCGATAAATTTGCGTAATATTTGGTGAATGTCAAAGGTGAAATAATTGCAGCAGCTTTTAACTTTATTGAAAATCAAGTTGAAAAATAACAATTAAATAATATCGTTGAATCAGTTTATTTTCTTCATCGACACCATTGTGAAAATATAGAAACAGTTGAGAGTTGTCAAAATTCATTGTGGCATATTTGAAAGTTCGAAATAAAGCGGAAAGTTTTCCAAGTGTTCGTCATGAAACTCAGCCATAATATCACCAGGAACTGATATATGCAGGTACATTTTTGAGCTAAGAGGAAGCGAAAATCAAAATTGATGATTAGAAATTGAAAAAAAAGGCATAGAATAAAACAAAAATTTGGGTTAATTATTAAGATGACGTAAGATAATTTCATTCATGTCAATTTTATGTAAAACTTGACGTGTAATAGATTAATAAACTGGAACGAAGGTTTTATGAGCATAAAAGGGAAGATGCTTAACATCTGATAGAAATAGAACTCATCGTTATCAGCAAAGATTGTCAGCCGCTTTCATAACGGCGAATTTCAGTTGAAGTTTATTTCGCAAATCTTTCATTTCATAATGGAAGCATACTTTTACTCTTTCTTGTACTTTGCTTTAAATGTCAGCACATTCAAAACATTTCGCTAATATCTGATTGCTTATTATATATTTTTTGAAATATCTATAAAGTTTGAACTGATAATCTGCATAAGCACGACGACACGATCAACATCTATTGATAAATATACTGATAGAGTGTTATCATTGATAATGTTTCTTTCTGCAAATTCTTCATGGCTATCAATCCGTCCATTGTTGGCAACTATGACTGACCAATAGAAGTGCTCTTAATCAGTCGTTGGTGATTGATCTTCCGGTTTCTATTAAACGGTGACTAGTTGATATCCGGTGAACTCCCTTTTTAATCCAAGTTAACGTAGCGTTTATTCACCAGTTATTTTTTGGCAGTCATTTTTGAAAAAAAATGACAAAAAAATTAGTTTCAAGAGAAGACTGAAACCGTGATATTACCTTTTTTTATTCACAATGAAGAGAAAGTTATTACGACAGAAATCATAATGTTTGTAGATTTATAAATAATAAAAACTTGGTTGTTCTCGTCCAATAAATAAATAACAGTGAAACAAACTAATGGTTATCAATTTTTCTGATTTATTGTACGATTATATTATTTTTAAATTTACAAAACGATATTTAACCTACTTGTGCAATTTCATTTTTGTAAAAATATTTTAATTATATTAGTAGAATTTTGGATTTTATTCATTAATAATTATAATCATTTTAATTATGCTAATTTTTCTTATTTTTTCTTTTAACTAAATTAAATTTTTAATGAAAAATTCGAAATCTATTCGACTGCATAAAGAATGATTATAATTCGACTGGATAATAATAAATAAGTTTGAAAAAATAAATTAATTGATGAAAAAATTCGTCATTTCCAATTGTTGTATTCTTATTTGCAATGAATTAATTAATAAAAAATTTCGGTAATAAGAGGTATATATCAAGTTCTAATTAATTACAATGAATATTTTTTGAAAATTTGGGCGTTAAATTCTAATTTTAGTTGATTGGTCTTTTTTCGTTACAATTTATTCAGTATGAACTTGGAATTATTTTCATTTGCTTCTTGTTTACTATTATCAAGTACCATTTCCAGAAGAAAGAAGTATTGTATTACCTAATTAAACATTATTCGTTTCTAAAAAGCAATGGCAAGCTAACAAAATTATGCATGTTTCATCTAACATCATTGCTATCACGGATGAACCGAATTTGAATATTATGCTCTCCGGCATAGTTCATCATTCCGATGATATCAGTGAAATTTAATTTATAAATAGTTTTAATCGAAAAGCTTGAATTTAGAAATAGTTTTTTAGTGGAAAAATCATACGAAGTAAGTAGCAGCAAATCAATTCGTGCTAATAAAGATGATGGATGTGAACTTTGATTTCAGACACGACATTAAATGAAATCAAATAAATAGAAAAAGATGATTAATGTTGAGATTGAGCTGCGTCTTTCATTTCAGTGCTTTTCGTCGATGATTTCAAACTTGAATTCAACATTGAATATGTCTGAAACAAAAACTTCTCCACTTAATTTGTCGTAAATCTTGCGTCTACCAACTGATTTAATGCTTATTGCATTGCTAAAAACGAAAAGCGAAGCTATTTTAATTTAGAACTGGTAAGTACCAATAAGTATTCTCCAGTATCTCTGTGATATTCATCAGCAAAAAAAATTAAATTGATCATTGTAACCTTTTCTGACTTCGCTTGCATCGAATCCGATTCAGTCGATAAAGATATATTGGCCTTCATTTTTTTACTAAGTAATGAATTTGAGTTTAAATTTGATTTCGTTTTCCTAAACATCAAAAAAGTTAGCGAATATTTGTCATGATTTCTGTAATCATTGATCGACGAATTAGTTAACCGCTGAACAAATGTGTAATTGATAAAATAATTAGATGGCTTTGCTATTGTTGCTAGAAAGAACAGATTTTATCAAATCTAATCAAGGTAAAGTTAAATATATTTAAGGTCAACCAACAGACAAATGGTTAAAGTTGAATAAATAAAAAGTTTTTTTTTTATTTTTTCAAAACAAATATGTAAATATTTACCATCTTCGAGAAGTTCGAGATAATGTACGCTTTTTTTGATTTCTTTTTTCATTTGGGGAAAACGAAGAATTTGCTGAATCCGTTCGAACCGTTATTTGAGGGATTTCGCTGGTAGATTTTCTTGTCTGGAATAATATTTCTTACGATATCATATTGAAAAGATCATTCCACTCATATGAAACTAATTTAAGCTTTCAAACATATTTGAACTGATATTTATTGAATTAATAATTGTAAAAATTGTTGAATTAATTAATTAATTAATTGATTAATCCACTGAATTAATCTGAAAGAATTTTCAAATATTTTTGATAATAAATTTATTTGAAGATTTCGTGTAAATTTATGAATGAATTTTCTCTCTGATTACCTATAAATCAAATGAACGAATTAGAAATAAGTATTAACAAGATAGATGATTAAAGATTATAAATGAATGAGAAGATAACTTCATTAATAAATTTCCAGCATGATAAGATAAGAAACTTTCCTTCATAATTCACTAAATTTTTTAGTAAATTCGTTAAAATGATTGCAACAAAACCTTTTGTTCTCGATGATAACGATATTGTATTTGATAAGTTAATTTACAAATTTTCATGACAGTAAACAAAATTATCACAATAGTAAGCAATATAAGAGAAGCACGCAACATTGAATTTCCATTAGCTATCCATAATAAATCACTGTTCAGCTTTCCCTGCTGATCTGATAATTGTTGTGAACTATTTTGAACATCGGATCGATCAATAATATTCCCACTATCCAATGTATTCATTTCTCTCATTACCTTTATATCTAAAAAAGTTTCAGTAAAATTTCTTGACGACAAACAGATCAAATACTATTTTTTAACATTTGAATTGAAAACTAAGCTTTGGCAACTCGTAGAAAATTGGAAAAAATCATTGTCTGAATTTATCTATAAGCATCCTCAAAAAATTTAACATATTTAAGGCAAAACCTATCATCTGTAAAAATCAGATAAGTCGAAAATCTGTTGAAGCCCTTGAAATGCAACCGGTGAAAAAATATCCGGAAATTATCAAAGAATTACACTCATTTTTTGCTTCTTTTTTATCAATGATTATTGTAAATTTTTATGCAAATTCTTGAAAAATGCATTTTGCGCGCATTTTGCCCCCAAGATATGATTGATCATAAAAAAGCGGGAAAGATTGATTGATTTATTTCTAAAATCTCATTGGCTAAGATCATAATTAATCCTTAGTTATCATAATTGCAAGAGGTTTTTTGATCCTTCATTGATATATTGAGTTGTTCGATTCTTTAGCCATTGTAGATGTTATCTTTCAGCTTTAATTCAAGAAATATTTCATAGTATCAACTTTTCGCATGATTTAATTTATGAATATTCGTAGAATTTCGTACTCGTAGACCATGCGATTTTGTCGTTTTTCATTGTCGTAACAATTAATTGGTGTAATAAATGATTGAAGCCTAAGCATGAGATAAATCTTCTTTACACAATCCATTCATAACTTGCATAATTGAAATTTCTTTGTTAAAATTTGAGAGAAATTAGAAATTGTTGTTGCGAAAAATGAAGTATTCAAAAGGACCAAATAATGTAGAAAAGAAAAACTTTTCGAAATTTGATATAAACTAGGCAGAAAATTCATTTATACATTGGAAAATAAGCAATGAATACACTATCTATGAGTATTTGATAAAATTATTGATGCAAAAAGCAATTTTCGAAATGCGCTGTATTTCTAATTTTTATTTTGATCTTTATTTTGTATATTCTTCAAATGCTTCTTCAAACGTTCAGATTTATTTCATCTCTTTTTGCCATTTGGATTCCTAATAATAATCAATTTCTATTTTCCTCATTGAAATGAAATTAAAGTAATCTTTCTATGCTACCAAATAACGCTCTTTTTTGTCCTGTTTCATTAGAATCAATCTTATAACGAATTTTATTGAAATTTTAAACACGACTAAAGCTTTTCGTTTTATCTTTCTTTCGGAATAATCAATACTGCTTTAATGAACATCTCTTGCAGATTGAATTAAGTAATTAATTGTTTAAAAATTTGATTTTCGACATTTAATTTCAATTTTCTGTATACTGTTATTAAAAAAAAAAAGGAATATTATTTTGAAAGAACAATTTATTTTGATGTTTATTCTGCGAATCAGTGGTATGTTAATGATTCTTTCAAACTTGAATTCCCAAAAAATGCTTCTTGCTTTTTTTTTTTTTTTTTAGAATATGGAGGATTTCAAAAGATGGATGACAGCTGAATCAGGTGCATCGTTACCGAAAATGCAAATTGGAAAAATGATGAGAAATCGTGAAATGGGACAATATAGAAAACAACCAAGTCGTCAAGAACCGTTTATATCAAACAAATGGAGTAATTTCACACCGTCCCGGAAAGCTAATCTAGCTAATAGGTTTTGAACTTCTTTTTTTCATTTCTTTCTAGACAAACAAAGATCGAAAATCGATTTAAAAAAATTGCTATCAATTACATACCAAAATATTGTGTTAATTCTAAACACGTTTGAAAGTAAAACTTTGCTATCTTTAACTTATTTAAATTTTTTTGTTAGATTTTTTCCAAATCGAGATGAGACAACACGAGTAACTTCTGTGGCATTATTACGCTGTTTCCATTTGCCAAATGAAAGATTGTTCACGCTAAGTCAAGGTAATATTTTATCAGTAAGTTGTCCTATTCAGTACTTCTGAAATATTAGGTAAGAATTTTACATGAGATAAAAATGATAAAACTAACATAAAAGTTATCATTTCATATAATATCTATTTGATCAAAATTTTCTTCATATCGAACAAAATTGAAAAATCGCCAAATGAAAAAAATGAAATATCGATGTCAACAAGGAAAGATTTCAAGGATTTAAAATAAGGAAAGAATCTGAAGAAAAAAAAATTTAGGGTTAAAAATAAAAAAATTGGTAAAATGACTATTTAAATTTATTTTTACTACATATTACATGCATTATTAAATGCATCAATCAATGCATTGCTGAATTTTGATCAACGATCAGTCGATATTTCATTTATAGTTTTGAGTTTTATATTTAATCATATTTTGCTTCATTTCTTCGCCTCAGATGAATAGTTGAGCAATTTTTTCAGATAACATTTTAAGATTTCATATGCGTCAGAAATCACAGCGCTATAGATTGTTGAATAGCTACAATGCCCCAAGTCGATATCGTATTATCACTGATATCACACGAAGTACGAAGGGTGATCATTTGGCTTACACAACGCTTGACTCATATCGTATCTTCTTCTCTCTTATCACTTATCATATCGCATATTAGTTTCAATTTTTATTTTCAGTATAAAAAAATGAATTGAATTACATTTTCCTGAAGAAAGCATTAAATTTGCAAGAATAGAACGAAACTGAATAATTTTATTAGTAAAATTAATTCATTATTTTAGTTTACTACTTTCATGTAAATCGAATTAACGAGCCAATGCGTTGGAATTTATTCCATCTCGTACAGCCAAATGCTTTCAGTTGGTAAATTGCTTTATTTCATTTTTTCCTCCAACAACAATAGGAAGAGTATTATATTCAATTGATTTTAAATATTATTTGCGGCAAATTTTATTTTCGTTTTTCTAACTTTCATTCTTTACACCTTCCCTTGCTTTTAACCTGCTAAATGAGATTAATTAATTTTAGGAATATTTGTTCAAATGTAAGCTTCAACATGGAGGATAATTATCTTTTCGTTGTTGAATCGGGCGGTCAATTAGGTGTCATCCGTATCGATATACCACGTCATCACCGGTTTTCTGTATGTATTTTCGTTGATTTAAAATTTCCAGAAAGAATTAAATCCCAGTTTACTTCCATAGTTTTTTTTAGCAACAACTGAATAGTATAAAAATGTTCAAAAAATTTCAAATGCATATCAGGAGATTTTGAGAAAAAAATATTGCTTGAACAGAATATAATGTAATAGTTTAATTTTTAGAATCAATAATGAAAAATTGAGTGAATTAAAATATAAAGGCTTTAAATGTAAAAGTAAGTAATTTCAGTTCAACGCTCATAGAAAAGATATTTTGGCAGTTGGCTCGTCAAAATGTAATCCTGGTATTTTTTACACTGCAGCTTCCGATGGTTTATGGAAGGTAAAGGAATTTATTGTTTTTGATTGTAAAATGACAAAAGGTTTTTTAAAATATGATAAAATTATGTAAATTGCTTGCATGACTAAGATAGTATTTTTTTTATTGTAAATGGCAATACAAGACGAAATCGAAAGTTAAATTTAATATTTTTCGGAATCGTTTTGTTCATTTATTTAACGATAAAAGATTGACGATATACGTGATTTCTAAAGAATGAGAATCTCAGAGTGAAAAGTTTTTGACTGTCAAATTAATGAAGAAGGGAGGATTTAATGGCAAAAAAAAGATGAAAAAATAATGGAACAGCTTCGTAATATGGAATTTGTTATTTATCCGTATGTAACAACATAAAGAACGAAATTATTTATAAATGATGTATCAAGAATTATACGATTATGATTTTCAAAATAAACAAAATTCGTTAATTTTCTTATGATTGTTCGATATCAAACAGCCATTTCAACTGATAAGCAATTTAGTTGACATAAAAATTACGTTTAGGTATGGGATAATCGTTCTTCCAGAAATGTCTATCCTGTTCAATTATCTTTTACTCCTTCATATAATATTGCTCATATTGATAGTGATAGTCAAGATAAATATATTGTTACAACTTCCTGTTGTGGTACCAGAATTGACGTTTGGGATTTACGATTTCCTGCGGTGCATCATCGAATTTCATTATATCTAATTCAGTATATATCAATTTAAAAAAAAAAAAAAATTTATCACGATTGTAAAGAGTGTAATGTGAACTGAAAAATGATTACTTTGCGAATATATTTCTAAGGAATCTTAAGTTATTTGCATTTGAGTAAATTCGATTAATTTAAACGGATTTTCCGAATAACATCAAATGATTTTTTATCGTAAAAATTGAATTTTATATGATTTTTTTGTTGTTTCCAATATTTTAGGTAATATTAATTTTTAGAATGAACCATTTGAGAATTATCAACAGCAAAATGTGCGGGAAGCGATATCGATTTTATCAAGTGGTCATATTTCGTAAATTTATTTTATTTATGCAAATTTTTTTAGCAATTAAGAAAAGAAAAAAATTATTTTTCAATTAGCCAATTGTATTTACATGAATTATGTAATATATTAGTATAAAAACAGGACGAAGAAGAGATGAAGAAGAGTTTTTCCTTCGGGCTAAATTTTCACCACAAATTACTGGGCATCGTTACATATATGTTACTAGTTCAATTGGTTATCTTTATAGTAAGTTTTAAGCATATTATTGACGATATTTATTAGTGTAAATAAATTTTTATCTCATTAATTATTACAAATTTTTTTATTCATTTTGCAGTTTTCGATATTGTCACCGGTGAGGTACGAAGTTTTCATCAGCAAGGAACTCTTATTTATAATTCCAGCTGGCATCCAGATAATTCCGAAATATCTTGCGTAACAGTAAGATTGATCAATACTTTAATATATTATAAAGAATAATTCTCAAGTTTTATCAATATGAAGTTAACTATTCAATGATATTTGATTAAACATAGAATAATATTGAAGAAGTAATAAAAATTTTTAAATTTTAATTAAAAAAAAAAAGTTTTATTTATTACAGTTGTCTGGTGCGATAATTACATATTATCATAGAGAAGAATAACAAGCTGCTGAATTTGATAGCCATTTGTAGAAAAAATTTGCATAACTGTCACATTCCTTTTTGATACTTTCATTTTTTTTTTTAAACGAAAAATTAGATTTTTTAGTTAGTTTTATATAGCTGATCTTTTTTTTTCTTAATCTGTGACACTGTCCATATTATTTCAGATTGAACAAAAAAGCAGAAAAATCAAGCATAAAAATCTTCTCAATTCTTTCATTTCAAATTTAAAAATTTTTTATTTTTCGAAAGCATAATTTGAAGTGAAAATTTTGAAGCTTTTAGTATAATACACTTTTCATAATATTTTATTTGAATTGCTATTTTCTATTTAAGCCATCTTAAAAGAAATTAGTTATCAAATGTGCAAGTTATCATTGATTTTTTTCAATGCTCATTATCATTTTTCATCAATCGTTTAGTGATAGTTTAGTGTTTAGTGTTTAGTCAATACGCTCAATCTTAATATTTCTGAAAAGTTAATTTTGCAAAGGAATACAATCATAATTATCATATACTATTCAATTTTGAGTAATGAAATTTTTTTAATGACAAAATGAATAACTTAGCAATGAACATGATATATATTGCTATATAAAATAATTATTAGATGGCGAACTTTTTGCTTTTAGTACATGTATTTAATTTACTTTTTAATTTCTGATATCTCGAATTATTTCGGATGAAATTATTAAATATGTGTTTCTGATTTTTATTTCAATCGTTACTACAATAAAGATTCTTGTACGCATACAACAACCTAAGACACTCATATTTATCTGCAATTAACTAGAAATCGATAATTGGAACCAAACAAAAATGACAGATTACTTTTGAAGTAACACTGTCCATTTAAAGGAAAATGCTTCACAATTCATTTATTTGTGTTTTTTTTTTTTAATCATCGTTGTATCAAATGCTTGAAAAAATAACTGGGAGATGTCAAAGTTCATTGTGGCATTTAATTTAAAAGTTTGAAATGGAACAGAGTTTATTCAAATGGTCTTCGTAAAATTATCAGTCATATCTTCAACCTAAAAAAAAATGAAATTAGAATTGTCGGACTGGAATTGAAATAAGAGACAGAGAACAGACTAAAACGCTAGATTTGGGTTAGTTATAAGATGTAGTAAGATGATTTCAACGCAATTCCTCTTACGTAAATAACATTTTGATTAGTTCATAATAGATTGATAAGATGGAAAGATTTTATGAGCATAAAAAGGAAGATGTAGAATAATCTGATATGTTTAACGTCTGATAGAAAATAAATCATCGTTATCAGCAAAGATCGTCAGCCGCTTCCATAACGGCGAATTTCAGTTGAAGTTTATTTCGCAAATCTTTCATTTCATAATGGAAGCATACTTTTACTCTTTCTTGTACTTTGCTTTAAATGTCAGCACATTCAAAACATTTCGCTAATATCTGATTGCTTATTATATATTTTTTGAAATATCTATATAAAGTTTGAACTGATAATCTGCATAAGCACGACGACACGATCAACATCTATTGATAAATATACTGATTGTCATCATTGATAATGTTTCTTTCTGCAAATTCTTCATGGCTATCAATCCGTCCATTGTTGGCAACTATGACTGACCAATAGAAGTGCTTTTAATCAGTCGTTGGTGATTGATCTTCCGGTTTCTATTAAACGGTGACTGGTTGATATCCGGTGAACTCCCTTTTTAATCCAAGTTAACGTAGCGTTTATTCGCCAGTTATTTTTTGGCAGTCATTTTTGAAAAAAAATGACAAAAAAATTAGTTTCAAGAAAAGACTGAAACCGTGATATTACCTTTTTTATTCACAATGAAGAGAAAGTTATTACGACAGAAATCATAATGTTTGTAGATTTATTTGTATATTTATTTGTAGAAACGGTCAACATTTATTGATAAGTATATTGGCAGAATATCATTTGATACATGTTTTTTTGGCCAAGTTATTTATGGCTATCAGTTTGTCATTGTTGACATCTACGATTGATTAATACGATGCATAAATCATGTGTTAAGATGTAATTAATGTAATTAATCATCCGTTGTCGATGTGGTAAATTATTCAGTTATTGAGATAAGAGTATATTTACGTGAGCGGCGATTGTTCTTCAATTATTTTTTTTTTTTTTGAAAATTATTTCTTTAGAAATAACATGACCGTTTCAAGGTAAGTAAAGAACTATTAAAGATTTTTCTCGACATGAAACTTTCCAATTTACAAATTATCTTCGAATTAACTCATCTTCATTTTCTCGTCAGTGACAATTTTTTTTTTCCTTAGCTTATGATAAAAAGATCAATTATTGGATTGAGAAGAAGTTTTTCTTCAAATGTTTCATTCTAATATTGACTATTCAAAGCTTTCTTCCAACATAAATGAATTTGAAATAATTGAACAATGACTTTTTATTATATCAGCAATGGTATTGTATCAGAATTTGATAGCATTGTCTTCTGCTTTCATTTAATAAAATACTTTCTGTACCATTTCAACATCAAAAGCTTCTCAAAAAATGGCAAGAAAAGGTCATTCATTTGATTTCCATGAAAAGATCATTCAATTACCATGCAAAACGTTGATCAATCGATTATTTTTTAGAATGCAGTTTTATTCAATTGGTCTTAGTAAAAAAAAAAAAAAAATATTATTGGTTTGATAAGGAATCAAACCAATTCCTTAAATAATAATCATGTGACTGATATCTTCCGGAAAAAACTACTCGGTTGACTAATGGTCCAGAAGTTGGTGCTTATTCTGTTGATCAGCTGGAAAATATTGCAGATAACATGAATCTATGAATTTCGATGAAATTAACAGATGCAAGCATCATCTCGTTGGAACACATCTTCAGCAATTCACTCCTTGATAAATTACAGAGTTAAAGTTAGAGATATTGTTAAACACAACGTATAAATGGAGAGTAAGGACATCAAACACTCTTCGGAAAGAATTAATGTCACCCGTAATTAGATGAAATCAAAGCAAAATGACGCAATAAGTCACTACGTTTTACCCGATCATAATAAAAGGTCAAAAGGTTAAACAACGACGCCAAATGATGAGAATACAACGCTTACCAATTTCACGCCAACGATATGTCATACAATGCCATGCCATTTCTGTGAATATCGGTCAGCCGTGAAACATTCCAACGTCTGTGCTCTTGATATTTGTTGGACATTAAGAATTTCACGTGTTGAAGGAAATTTATGCTTGAGATTTTCACGTGAATGTCTGCTGTTGATATTGGGACTATGAAATTTTGGGTGTAACCAACAATTATAACTTCATCTTCTTCCGCAAACGGTGAACTTTTCAGATTGCATACGCAATTCAATATATTTTGAAATCCAAATTTCATTTATTCTATCACGAAATTCTACCTTCGATTGATTTAGCCTGTCTTGAAATTTACATTTATGAATGAATTTTTAGTAGTTACCTCAATATATTTATCATATTGCTATTTCATTTCAATTTTTCTGATATAATGCTGAAGTAATATATAAGGATAACATATGTCAAACGGGGATAGGAATCGAATGAACATCCTTCGAATGTTTGTTATGGTATCATAAGTAGTGGTCGAAGTAATGAACATAAATTGATCAATCCAAAAAGCACATCTTTATTGATTGGAATGAATGGATCAGAGGTTACTTAATATTTCTTGCGTTCAAATACTAAAATAAAGGCGCATAGTCATGCAAATCGTTTTATACGTTACTTTCCAGATCATTTATTTTTCGGCTACATCTTCTGGACTGGATGTAACATTGCGGATAGTTTTGAATTATTTGATTTTTAGCAAACTGAGCGAAATAGCACATCGGAAGTTGATATTCAGTCGATTTTGGGACGAGATTCCTCGATGCGAAATCATTTAATAAAAGAGAAAGATGAGAATAATGAATACGAGCCAACTGAAGTTCATCCATCTTCGGCAGAGTTTTTTCAGAATTCTCTAATTGATACATTTGGTTTTATACGAAGTTCTAACAATATGTTCGTTTTTCTTAGCCTTTTCAAATGTTGCCGCGTATTGTTACTAATGATTTTAATGCAACGATAGTCTATCTATTGTCAAATCAGATGTCTAGCCATAACAAAACTTTTTAAACCGATAGCTGATAGGCTGTATTAAAAATTAAGGGAAGCACATATTTTATATAGTAAGAGTAAATTTAAGGATTGTTTCAACAGCATCCGAAATACCGCTGGAGATAAGATTAGGTAGATAATGTTGTACGATCAGGATCACTGATTTAAATAAGCAGATTGACTTTTATAGCAAAAAAACTGTCGATTTTTGAATCATTCATTTGATATTTCATATGAAACAGAGGAGGAAGAAAAATTGTAACAGAAGCAGTGCTATTTTTTGGGTGGAATTTAAAGATAGAAATCATAAGTTTTTTGATTTTTTTTTTTGTTACAGGAATCATGAAACTGCAATAGACTTGGAGAAGCTACGGAAGCGTGAAAAGAAATGGTTGCATATGCTTACAAATTGGTCTTATTTCATGGATAACAAATATGAAAAAGTAAGGAAACGTTGTCGCAAAGGTATACCATCATCATTACGTGGACGAGCTTGGAAACACTTATGCGGTGCTGCATTCCATATGGAATTTAGCGTAAATAAACGCGTTTTTGAGGTTAATAATTTATTTGTTTTTCTTCTATGTGATTGCTAATGGAGAATTGGCCAAAACTGAAAACGCGTTTATTGAAAAATTAGTTTTATTTAATCAAGAAAATGCATACGGTTATATCAACGAGATAATTTCATACTTTTAGGAAGTGAGTAGTCAGCCTGGTGATCCTCGATGGATTGAGGATATTAAGAAAGATTTAAATCGACAATTTCCAGAACATGTTATGTTTTCTCGTGCTGGACCTTATGGAAAAGGAGGGTATGTTTTGTTGTGATGAAAATATATTTGTTGTACCATTAGATTCATTTTCATTTAAAGTTCCTTTTTGTGTTATTTCATGGATAATAGTATTTGTACTATAGTTCTATATCTTTTAAAATCTTAGAATTTCTCATTTGCTATATTAATTTTGTGCTGTAGTTATTTGTTCTGTTCATAGTAGAAAATTCTAGATTTTCCCACTCATTATATCAATCAATGGGTTGCAGGAAATCAGATTTGTTCGAATTACTTAAGGCATATACGGTACTACATCCTGAAGAAGGTTATTGTCAAGGACAGGCTCCTGTTGCAGCTGTTTTGTTGATGCACATGCCATTGCGCGATGCTTTTTATTGTTTTGTACAAATCTGTCACAAATATTTGCCGGGTTACTATAGTGCCGGTCTCGTATGTTTTTTGGAAATTTTCGTAAAAGTTGTGCTCTCATGTGTTACATTTTTCGTCTCACATTTCTTTCCTTACAACGCGTTGCCGAATGTCCAGGGAGGCATTTTATTTAAAATTTAATTTCCTATTCTCTAAAATTATCCAGAAAAACAAAATAGGTCTAACCAATTGGGTCAGTTGTTCGGGAATGCAATATGGCCACTTGATGTTGGTAACCATGGGAATAACGTATAATTTTACTGTCACTTCATTTTTTCTTTCTTTTTTTTTTATGTAATGTAATATCATTTATAGGAGGCTATACAAATCGATGGTGATATTTTGTTTCAAGTGCTGAAAGATAAATCACGCTTTAGTTATAGGCATTTGGTTTGTGTATTTCTTAATAATATTAATAATTCCTATTAGAAATATGGGGTATTTATTATTGCTTTCAAAACAAAAGTTTCATAGCAATTATTTTTTTTTGAAGAAAAAGCATCGTGTTGAACCAGTACTGTACATGGTTGAATGGTTTATGTGTATTTTCTGTCGAACTCTTCCATGGCCAACAGTACTGCGAGTTTGGGATATGTTCTTCTGCGAAGGTTATCAAATAAGTGCCTATTTTTCACTTGTATAATGAATATTATAAAATGTGTAAGTAAAGGAAAATCTGTTGTATATGTCTAGTAATTAATTAGTACTTTCAAGAAATTTGAATATTGAAAAGTGATGTCCGCAGTAGTAATAAATGGAACCATGTCAATACTGCCTTATTTATGTCAAAGCATTGATGAACGATGTAACAGTTGGCAAAAATTAGCCATATTATATATATATATTTTTTTTAACGTTTTAGCAAATACTTAACCCATAGTTTTGCCATCACAACATGAATTAAGTACTTGTCGAATACATTAAAAAGATACTTAATGTAAATAATTGCTAGGCACCCAATTTTAGATGTGTTAAAGTGTGAAATATGACTAGTTTTTGCCAGTTATATTGTTTATCAATGCGTAATATCGCTAATGGTTTTTTCTATATAACTGTGGATATATATTCAGTAGAAATTTTTAATATCAAATTTTTGATTATTTTTTGTTCAGATTATTTATTATTTATTTATTATTCACTTTCTCATTCTTGCGTGGAAATTAGTTACGAAATGCATGATTTAATATGACTGCCTTCATTTATTAATAGCTTAAGGTTACTAGGCAATCTGAACGGTAAACAGAATTTAAAATGAATGGGTCATTTGAACAAAATAGTTTGATAACATCGTAAGTTCTTTGAAAAGTCATGTTATATATATTAGTACTGAATTAGACAATTAATTGAAATGAATTATAATATATGTATGAAATTTCAGGCGTTAAAGTTCTATTCAAAATAGCAGTGATTTTGTTTCGCTACGGTCTCGGGTCCAATGACCAGTTAAAAGAGTTTAATGATTTCCATTCGATTGTGACACGACTGAAAAATCTTCCTGAAAGAATAATGACTGAAGATTTTCTTGTACAAAAGGTACTCGAAGGCAATTGATTCAAGCAATTTTTATAGAGTTCCAGAAGAAGGAAAACATCCATTACACTGCTTATATGTCCTATAATTCATCCATTTCCTTGATCACTAGCTTATTTTGTTTCCTAAAAAATTCTGACCGTTTCCAGGACAAGAGCTCATTTCAGGTCATCGATCTTGATTTGGATGACGTTGAGCTGGAAAAAACTCACTTTAGAATTATGAAAACTCGACAACTACGGTTGAAACCGAATTAATTATGCGTAAATGGCAAATTCCCGTACTAAATGATGTAATAATTATCGAGTGAGAAACTATAGGAGAAAAAAAGAGGGCTGCATCGGCCGGGAATCGAACCCGGGCCGCCCGCGTGGCAGGCGAGCATTCTACCACTGAACCACCGATGCCACGTACTTACAATTTACCCAATTTTAAATCAAATCCCGCTTGTTTTTCTAAGACATTTTGTATATGATGGCGCTCTTGAAGCAACATATTCTCAGTAGTGTTATAATGTTTATATTGGGAAAAATCCACTTTAGAATTATGAAAACTTGACAATTACGGTTGAAATCGAATTGTGTTTAAATAGCATATTCCCTTACTATTGTACTTCCTTTTTTTTTTTAAAAAACTAAGTGACTTTCTTTTTTTTCAGCGCGGAAGTGACTATAGAGCCTTTTAAAATTCATTTTATTTTTGTCGGTACTAATAACATATATGAGCGATTATTGCAAATATTGTAACAGTGCTGAGAATGTTTCAAAATGAATACCTTTTATTATGAAAATGTCCACAATTTAATTTAACTTGTCATGTTTTCCGCTAGTAACAGACATATCATCATCACCATCACCAACTGCCATTCTTAGGAAGGTGAAAATTTCGATGATTATCAGTTCTGCCAAACATGGGATTTCATCCTTCAATCACATTAAAATTCAGCTCGAACTATTATTTAATTATAGTTTCAATCAAACCGTCTCGCTTTATTAATATACTTTGGCCCAAGCTTAAAGAATGTTATAGAAATTTTCATAAAATTCATTAAAATATATTTTTATTTAATTGCATAGTATGATAAAATTATAATTAACGAGTAAGCATTATCAGACATTTTTATGCCATTAAAAATATTTCATTTGTATTTTGATGAGGAATGACCAATTTTTCGAGATGTTCTTAAACATGCATCAATTTATTAATATTTATGCCGGCGGTATACTTTCGATTTTGGGAAATAAGGAAAGAATGAAACATACGAAATTTTTTCTTTTTTTTATTCTTAAAAAATGGTTCTCGCAAAAGAGCATAACATAGAAAAGTAATAATTTGTTTAAGGAAAAGATAAATGATACCGTTGATGATTTATGTGCCTTCATTTTTTGTTCTGCCAATTGTTTGTTCAGTGATCGTTAATTTCTGTGATAATTATATATGCTTAATTCACAGTTATAATCTGTCGTATATGAAAATATTCCCTTTCGAATATTTCTTCTTTGTATTTCTTTTTTTTGCTTAATTTAATTTACATCTTATTGAGTTTTGAATTATTTCTATTCTCTTCATCCCATCAAATACAATTATATCTTCGCATATGCTTGAAAATGAATGGAAGTAATTGTATTTTTGTATTATAAATTTCAAACACCTTAACGATAATGGATAATTATGGGTGATTCGTAGGTAATTTTGTAATTATTTGTAAATGTCTTTTAAAAACATACAAGTTTTCGCGTAATTCCTAAAAATAAAAATCTTGGGATGTTTTTTTTTAGATTCCTATATAATTGATGAAATTGCCATAATTATCTTACATAATTCATGGCTCACGAACTGTGTGTTAAAGAATTTCTTACGTAATTCGTGGCTCACGTAAATGATTCGAGGAACTTGTTATGAGATCGCAAATCCCTGTATCATTTTTACAGACTGTGGGATACGAATACACTAAATGGCATTTGAACGGCGGTTTGCGTCAGGCGGCGGGAAATGGTGTTGCACAGTGGGATAAAGAGGAAAAGAGTGTGGAAATGTCAGAGGGACAGACAAGCAGACACAGGTAATCAATTTCCTATGTTTCGATTGTGTAGAATTAGAGTTCAAAGGGGGTTGTGTTGGACAGTGGTGGCTAGGGAAGGGAGATTATTGCGTGAATGAGTAAGGCAGTGGTCAATGCATGTCCACTTACTGATGCAACTATTGGTCATTCTTCATTTTTGCTTGTTGCACACTATAGCTAATTCGATTTCTTACAACTTCTTTCAGCGTTGAGCGCCAGTTTTTTGCAAATTTTTTTGATCTAAGAAATTTACTTTAGGTATAATGTATGTTTACATTCCGATATGTTAGCAGTATATCTTATGGGTTTGTCACGTAAATGTATTTAATTGATTGATTCATGAAATTTGAATATCAAGAGGTTCTTGTCTAATAATTTGAATATTATAGAAATTTGACTATTATTTATCATTGAAAAATTTGAATATTATTTATTTAATATTATATACCGATGTTAATGTTTTCTCTTTTCTTTTTCTTTTTTTTTCTTTTTTTTTTTATTTTTGCAAATTCGTAACTGTTGCTTTTCTTTAAAATGTTCGAGAACTTATTTGTATATATTTTATGTAAGCATAATTTCTCTAAAAAAATAAAAGAGGAAAGATTCATATGAAATCATTCCTTCGAATTGAAGAATATCACTCGTCTTATAGCATGATCAAACTGATCTAGCTAAATATTTTCAAATAAGTATTTCATTTGAATCGTTTTTTTTTCTTTTAGTATGATAATAGAGATTCTGTAATGAGAAATATTTCATAAATTAAACGATGACAGTGAATGTTATAGCTTGCGAAATTGACTGTTTAATTGATTAAGTAACGCAATTTGGTTGCAAGCAACAATCGACAAGTGTGTGAGATAGTTACAACGACAGCGAATTGAATTACTTAAAATTCAGATCACAATTCTGATTGATTGTGGCTTTATCTGAAGCGAGATATTCTTTTGCTGTATTGACATAAAGTGTATTTTAACTGTTAACTAATAAGGATATACATCATGCCTCATAAGCTTCAAAATGAGGTGAGATATGTATTTTTTTAAAAAATTTTTTCACATAAATTTGCACTGAATTTTCAATATTTTCGGAACTAATTATTATTACGCATGACTTTTTACCAAAGCTATTCTTATTATTACTGTTACAATCTCTTAGATTAAATTCCATTTTTATTTCAATTATTAGCAATATTAAATTCATTATTTGGTGATTGTAGTAAACTGTTTATTGATATCAAGTTCAGTGTTGTGAACATGTCCCACAAATCTCGACAATATTGAGAGTTTTTCAAGTCATTTCCATATTGTGAAAAATTATTTAATGCTGCATATGAGAGTAAAAAAAAAAATAAGTGCAATTTTAATTAATTTAAAATTGCTTTGTTTTCAGAATGTGTATGAAATACGAGGAGTTTATGCCAATCAGGAGCTTTTGGTATTGATAACAAAGATGATTGTAGGTTGTCCGAGAAGTTGTCACCTTTTATTTAAATTATTTGATTCAGTTGAAGATTATCGATTTTTTGAGGCCTTTGGGAAATATGTTGCTCTGTATTTCCATACTAATCGTTAGCTGCTTTTTCTCCCAGATCAAACTTTATCGAATTTTGAGACTAAATGAAGTGGGATCAAAGACTGGCAAAAATGTTGTAATTGTATTTAAATTTTAGGGTAAAGAAGTACTGCTTGAAACTCGTGATGGATTGACATTTGAAGGAATATTTGCAGGTTGTTCTCCAGATGTGAGTATTTCTCTTCTTCATTTTATTTTTTGGAATGTTTTTGGGTGAAATGATTACAACTATAAAGATGTTTATGTCTTAGTTAATTTTTGTTTATTTGTTAGTCATTTCGGTAAATATATTTATATAATTTACAGTTTGATATTGGCTTAAGATATGCACATGAGGTACTCACAGATGATCAAAAGAACTTGTTACCTCATAAAGATCAAATCATCGAGAAGCTTCAGTTTGAAAGAGATTGTGTCTATAGCATGGGAGCAAAATATCGGGACGAAAAGCGGATTGAAGGTCGGGATGATTTGTCTTCTCCCATAATAGATTTGACTAAAGAGCTGTACAATTTTCTTGTAATAGAAGACAAAGTACACCAAAAATGCAGCGAATTGAAGGTTTTGCTACGGATCGTGAATATGCGGATCAGAGCGGTTCTGCGGCGGATATGGAACTACAAGTTTGGGAATCTGAAGAGGACTTTGACGATGGTCTTCTATTAAACGATGATCAGGAAGATGGTTGGTCCGCTGAACAAATGTTTCAGGCGAACGATGTTTTGGGGGTCAAAAGCACATTTGATGAGAATATGCCCGAATATGCCACGTAATTTTTTTTTCTTTTTATTTATTTATTGGGAATTAGACCATTCTGCGAACAAGTTAAATGCATATTACAAAATTATCATATTATGCGTTATCTATGGAATCGTTCCTTTTATAAGACATCACAATCATGTTGATGAGTACTGAATTGAGAAATGTGGCGTTTTTCTATTACTTATGTACCTAAATGGTTATTTATTTATTTTTTTTTTTTTAAATTCCAGGGCTGATGTGCAAGGTGATGCAGACGATCTTAAACGGGCAGAACGGATTGCACAAGAAATCAATAGTAATAGCGCAAGCAAAGCGCGTGCACAACTGGAAAATGATGATGAAGAGCGTGATTTGGATAAGGAGACGTCAGAATTTCAAATACAACATAGTAGCCGGAAAGCATCCAGCACAGGGTAAAAACACTTCCAGCAAAGATTTATTGATCGGAATAAGGCAGATATCTTAGCAGGAAAATAAGCATTTTTTATAGAAAGATGGCACGATGATTTGTTTTTTACAATAAATAACACTATTCAACAAAATGTTTCTTATCTTTGATTTTGCGGTTAATTATTAGAAGATAGTTCTAGGTTATCCGCATTGTGTCCTGTTAAAAGCTCTTCGATAAAAAACGGATCTAATATCTATAATCCATTCAGACGTGGCAGCTATTCAGGGAATATTCGAGACAGAGCTGGCTTGAATATGAACAGAGGGCCACCGAACGGTAGACGAGTGGAAGGTATACCAGGTGCAGGAAGAGGTACGATGGTCATTCATGATTATAAAGATCTATATTTAATTTTGTTTTTTCTGGGATCAAGAATGTATAACTGTTAATTAAATTTCTGGATGTAATTTTAATTAGCATCGCAATGTTTTTATTTCGTAACTGTTATTTTTTATTCATTGATCAACCAAATTAAGAAAACAATCTCATAAATCATGGGAAATTTTCCAGGGCGCGGATCATATGGATCCAGTGGCGGCTCGTCACGCTTATTTACAAATTCATCAATGGGTCATGGATTACGGCCTCAAAATTCAGTTGGATCAGGGCCCACTTCACGTTATGCTCCTAGTGGTATTTTGGAGAGACCCACCGCGCAAGAATTACACTTACAATTTGGCCGTAAGCTTTTTATTTAATCAGTTTTGTTATTTGAATATTAACTTTAATGTGCAAGAGGAGATTGCGAAAGGTCACAAAGTTTAGTTGTTTTCGCAAATTTAAAGAAATATCGTTAAATTTGAGTGGAATGGTTGGATTGTATTCTCCTCCAGATAGATCCATTTTTTATTTATTTCAATTGATTTACATGTTGCACTGCATTATCATTATTTTTGTGTGCTTTTCTATATCATTAATGACTCATCCGTTCTTAAATTTATTAATATTTATCTATTCTTAAATTCTGACCTATTGTTCCATTATAGAATGGGTTCGACGTGGTGAAAGTTCAGGTTCCTCTTCAACTACAGATAGTATAAGAGGTGGACGTCGATCGGAGCAAATAATTGGAAATAATGCAAGAATTTATGACCATCGTTTGATAGGCAGTCAACATGAAGGACAACCTTCACGTACTTTATTTTTTTATTTTTTTGCTTTTTAACTTATTTATCAATATTTTGACAGCAGATTGATTTAAGAAATGCTGCCAAGAAGAAGACAGATTATTATATATACTACGGCAGAAACATATAGTAATTCAGGTTGTCCAATTTTTACAGGTGAGGAAAATAAGAATGTACATTATTCGAATACATCAAATAGCGTGAGTGGTGCTTCGCGACAGCAGGCATCAAAGCAAATAGAGCGGGTCAAAAATTTAAAAGAATTTCATCAAAATTTCAACAGCACTTTCCAACCATCTCATTCCGTACATAGCAATGAAGATGATGTTCAGGTCTGTTGTCATAATTCACCAAACGAAAAGCACAATAATGGATTAATTGAATGAATTTACCAGTTGACATTGGATATAGCAAGCTCGCATTATCATTAGCAGACAACACATTATACAAAATATTCGGAAAGACTGAAAGAAATTGTATAAGAGTTAAAAATTTTTGTAACGATTTAGAGACATCATAACAAAAGTAATATTAATATATGCCCATTCTAGCGTGCAAATAGCGTGCATGCATCAACATCTAACGTAGCACCAAGGCCTGTTAATAATGCATGGAATAAAGGACCTCCACCTGGTATGCGAGCCCCATCTTCTTCAACGCCAATAGCTCAAAACTATTGCCCAGGTTCAATTTCTTTAAGCATTTTTACTTAATTTCTAATTGAAATTGTTTTATTTGCAGTATTTTTCGTAATTGAAGATTCTCACATTAATTGGATTACAGAAATTTCATCTACTAGAGATTTGGAAATATCAACATCTGTAGCATCAACAACAGCAACATCTTGTCCACCAACAACAGCAACACCTTGTCCACCATGTTCAGATCAACGATCACAACAAACAATGGTCAAGACTCGAGGATCTGTACAAGCAGTAGTTACTTCTGGTGACTAATTTTTTAGCTCCTAATTTTTGTCTGTTTACTTATTGCTTTAAAATAAAATCTGCGGTTTAAGAAGCACCAAAATAAAATCTACAGTTTAGTTTCAGGTCGCGCAACAACAGCACCAGCAGAGATAGCACTGACAACAATTTCCGATTCTCGTTCAAACAAGCCAACATCATCCATTGTTCCTGGATCTGGCACGACATCGCCTAATATAGAAGCAACGGGAATTGTGGTTTTAGATACCCAAACTGCTACAATGCCTGTCGTAGCACGTGAAATTCAACAAACGCATCAATTATCTGCTGCAGCATCTTCTTCATCTATTGCTCCTGTAGATCCAACACCCACTGCTGCAGTCATTGATACTGCAAAGACGACTGCGGCAAATTCTGCTACGACGACATCAGATGGGTAAGATTATGTAAACTTTTACTGCACTGTATTGGTATTCCAAACACGATATTTGCATAAAAATGAAATGATATGAAATTGCTGCTAATGGATTTCAGATTATCAGTTAATAATTGATCCATCAAATCAGAACAGAAAAACAATTTGTCAGATTTCAGGAAGCATTTTGTTTGGAATCCAGATGCACCATCATTTGTACCCCGTAATTTAACTAATTATCGCAACACTGAACCACAAAATCATCGCCCAACATTGCATAGCGTTCGAACGCCTCCCGCTGCACCATTACCGCTTATGTCAACACACATTGCAGCACCAGGACAAATACAAGGTTTGGCTCTTGCCAATCCACAAGCCTTATCTGTTCAGGTAAACATTTATGTTTCGAATTATTATATAATTGTGCAGAACAAGATTCGAATGACTGTTAACGAATTCCACTATTGGTTAGCTGTTTCGATATAAGTAGCCTTTCTGTTCTCATCAGACAAAATTGGTAATTCATCGAAATCATTAAACTTCCTCGTACTTTATTTATATAGATTAATTCAAATTAAGATCAGTTTCTTCGAATGAGGTGCTGTATGATTTTAATATGAATGACGCAATAGAACTTCATGTACAACAGTTGATGAGCATTATTTAATAAAATTAAATAATTGTTTTATCATAGAATGTGCCGTCAATTGCGCATGCTGGACCACCACAGATGTTTCCCTATGCGCATGCTAATGCATATGGTGCTGCCATGCCAGTTTATTACAACACACCGGTTGTACAGGTATATTCTTATAGGTATTGATGAACTAATTGAAATTATAAGAAATTTACAACTCTCAAGCATTATTAAGATTCTCGATCATATCTTATTTTTCAATGTAGTAAGGCAGTAATGTCTCCTTGAAGTGAACGTCAATCTCCCATAAAAGAAAGAAGTTTATATTGTTAGCATTTAATCGTTCCTGTTCAATCCATCTTTTATTAATATGTTTATTATTGAATATGAACATACTTCATACAAAAAAATTCTAGACTGCGCCAAGTGCTGCAGCAGCAACGGCAACTGCAGCAGCGAATGTTACGGGTGGTCCAATTGTTGCAAGTACTGCTGGTTTATCAATTGCTCGTCATGGGCAAATGGCTGGGCAAACACCATCAACTAATCGACGAAATCAACAGCAGCAATTTATGCAAGGTGTCGCTGGTATGTATGTTCCTGGAGCCAGTCAACCTTATGCTCAACAGCTGATGTCACAATATCAGGTCAATAGTCTGGATATGATGATAGTTTATGAGTCATTCAGAGATATAAAATATTGTAGTCCGAAACTCATGCTGTGTATTGAGTGATATTTTGACGAGAATTGCGAATGCAGTAGATGTATATTAACTTGTTAAAGTAGAAGTCCGGGAAAAGTCCGCAATATTTGGCTTTATGAAATTGTAGAAGGCAGAATCGCTCCTGTTTAAGTCATCAATAAACTCATGTATTTGTTATTTAAGTTAGACTTCAGATTAAAATCGATAAGTTGAATTTTTTGCAGTTTTTGCTGCATGTTCTTAAATATCCTTTGATTTTTATTTTTCCGTATTACTTATTTATTTATTTTTTTCTGTTTAGATGCCGTATTTTGCCCCATATCCTTCACAACTCTCAATTGGAGCTTCTTCTAACATGCCACCACCGCCGATACCACCTCCATCGACCAATGCGGTACTCACGGCTCCTCCTCCTTACCAAATTATACAAGTCAGTAAAGCAAAAATAGCAAATTTTTGGTACAGAGTAACGGCAGTATTATCAGCTGCAATGCATCAGATCTGAAATTTCAAAAAAAGGGTGAAATGTATGAAAAACAAGTATATCTAGTATCGATTAATTGTTTCACTGTAGATTAACAATGTCCGTGGTTTTTTCATATTGTGATATAATGATTAGAATCTTTTTGCGGTTGCTAAAAGTCAAACATTTCCTTATATTAAGTATTTTCTTTTGTTGAAAGAAAGATTATTCTACAGACTCAAACTCAACAGCAGACTGGTTTTCCACGCCAACTTTATCAGGGCGACCATTCTGTGGTATATTTTGTTGCCTTTATTAGAATAGATATGAAGATGAAATAACCATTCAACTATGTAATCTTTATTTAAAAATAATTGTTTATTATCGATTTTCCAGAAAAGTAGTTCTTTTAATCACTTTTTTTTTTTAATTTGCTTACCCAATAATTACGAAAGGCGTTAAAAAATCATGTTTGAGCTAACAGTTATGCTGTAGGTTGATATTGTTTAGTATTCATACAATGTGATGTAAATCAGACAGATTTATGCGAGAGAATATTCTCATTCTATTTAATGCATGATTATCTTTAGTTTGTGCATTTTAATGCATTATATTTTTTAGAATTACATGATATCTCGTTTGCCGCAGTCTCATCCAAATGTTGATTATACTGGTAAGCGCGAGGAATATATAAAAGTGATTTACAATAATCAGTTGTTGTATCTTATCTTTTTCAAAATTAGTATAATCAAATTTACTAGTAGAATAAATAAATTAAGAAATTTATGGAAAAATTTTTATTGGATGAAGATTTTTGAATTCTTAGAGACTTAAAAAATGACTTTCTGCTTATTGTTTATAGCAACTGCAGTGTCAACACAGCAGCAACCGCAGCTGGGTTCAAGTGGTGCTTCTAGCAATGGAACAGGTTCAAATGGGCCTAATAGTCAACCGGCCACACCTGGACCTATAGTGTCATCCCCCCAGGTGAGAAAATATTATATTATGACAAAGCATATCATTCGATCAAAATATTTGTCTTATTTAAATGACTCTGAGTTTTTTGAAATGGCGAAAAAACTTGTTGACCTTTTGCGATTAACTTGTAAGAAGTGGAATAATGTTCCCAAATAATCTCAACGATCTAAAGAAATGACTTGAAGTTATCAATACATGATTTATATCTGTGGATACTGTTTGAGTCCATATTTTTATAATTCGACAACTGTAAGTAATAGCAAACTATTCTTAAATTTCAATATTGAGCGTTTCCACAGTCGTTCAAACTGCTGAATTTCTAGAAAATTGGATCTTTTTTTTTTTTTTCTGAAAAAATTTTTTTAATAATCTTTCACATTATTTATGATATCTCAATCATTAGAACAGTCTATTATAATTCAATGGCCGCAGCAGTCTACTACAGCTTTCACTGATCGCCTAAACTTTTTTGATTCATGTCTTAATATCAATTATATAATTCAGACTCCCACTGAATATGAGAATTCTTGCATCATTGATGAATTAGTTGATCAGCAAATAATACAATATTTTTTAGATTGTTGCTTATCAGCCTTTCATTAATATGGTAAATAATGCGTTGAATAATTAGCTCTCTCACTGTAGATATTTCATGATATCATTAGTTAATGATACTGCTTCTTCAAATTGATAAGTAATAAAACACAATGGTAATTGGTATACTTCAAACTGTGATAATTGATTATATTATAATGAAATTATTTTGCAATAATATAAAAGAGTAAAACTCATTTTTCTGTGATTACGCATAGTTCACCACCTCAAGATCGGAATCGGTATTCCAAGGATTAGAGAATATGAAATTATGATGAGCAACAAATTAAACAGTGCATGCTTTGTGTGTATACGTTTATAGATATATATCTTTATGTGTATGTGTATGTGTGTGTGTGTGTGTGTGTGTATGTGTATGTGTGTGTGTGTATGTGTGTGTGTGTGTATGTGTGTGTGTGTGTGTGTGTTTGTGTTGTGTGTGTGTATGTGTATGTATTGTGTGTGAGTGTATATATATATATGTGTGTATATGAATATGTATGTGCATGTATGTATGTGAGTTTGTGTCAAATGCACCGGATATAATATTTGTTTATCCACCTGATAACCTGATTCAGTCCGCTTTTGTTCACTTTGCACCATTCAAATAGGTACAACAACAACAACAACCAACAGCAGTATCACAGTATCCGCAATCTGGAACGCCACAATCGCCGCATACTGTACTTGTTCCACTTCCACCTGCTGCAGCTCCATCAAACGCACAGCCGCACGTGTACGTCCAATCACCGGTTCGTTTGTTTTGCTTGTACGTTCACCTTTCACTTTTTTGGTACAAATTAATTTGTGGACCTTAAAGACTGTTACATTTGAAAAGATCAGAATGACGAATCACATGAATTAAATGGAACGTAAATGGATTTTGTGGTGTTAAATCACATACATTTAAATTAGCCGTATATGAGCAGATTAGAAACTGTGGCACTATTTCGAAAAAAAAAAAAAAAAAGAACGGAACTATTCGATATACTAATCAGGAGGATAAGTATCCCCAGCATTGACTTGAAAGCAACTAATGACATTCAATACGACATTAAATATTCTCATCGATGCTGCAAATTGAATGGATTAACCGATTTCAGACTGAATCAAAAATATTTGATATACTGCTTGATATGAGAAAAGTGATTCATTAATTGATAGACAGTATATTTATAGTATAACAACTTTCATAGATTAAGATTTCACTTGCATGTCATCCGTTGTTTGTACCAGTGAAGATATACATGAAATCTATTCATATATATAAAATTTAATAAATTCCCATTATCTTTATAGATTGATTTTGTCAGATGTAAATTTTTCAATTGGGAAATATTCGAACTTTGCGAATATTTTTTACTTTATTTCTTTTTCTCACTTGAAAAAGATTCAAGAGATGAATCTATATAAATACGGAAAACTATCGACAATTCATTCGTTGCAGCAGTTTCCGTTCATTACGTCTGGACAGCCAAGCTTTGTAATGGCATATGGTCCACAACCAGTTGTTGTTCATCCATCTGTTGCAACACCAACGGCGCATGTTCCATTTTCACAAGCACATCAAACACATGCACAAGTAAGGATTTTGTCTTGCATTTTGTAATTACCTCACGTTAACAGAGTTACAGTTGGAATTTTTCGTTGATAAATCTTTTGACAGAAGGCATCATAGTTTTCTTTAGAATGATGTTTTTATGGTCAAGTCGACATTCAGTTTCCATGTTGCAACTGAGAAGCTTTGATTTTCTGAATGATTTGACTATTTTTTTCTTTCTTGGTTTGAAATGATTAAAAAGCTTCATCAATAGATATATTTGATGAAACAGTCGCTGTACTGATCGTTACTCGTTATAGGTATAACGTGACATTCAATCTAGGCTATCAAATCAAGAAATATAAGTACTTTTCTCTACAAATAGTACAAATATGCCTCATTTTTAATATTTTAGTCGAGTGTGTTCGAACAATTCCAAGGAGCGGTCATTGAATCATCTGCTTTGCAACAACCGCAGATACCGAGTACTTTGCCTCATCAACCCTATGTTATTGGTGATCAGTTTTACAATCATTATATACAGGGCAAGTTGTTAAATTGAAATTTTTCCTATTAAATTAAATTATGGTAAGTGAAAATTTATAAGTAAAGAGATGTGAATTGTTTTTGAAAAAGCAAATGAAACTTAAGGATTGCCAATCGAAAATATTTGTAACTGCCGAATTCCAATAACTGATTTATTGAATTTATTTCAGTTTCACTTTTTTCAGCCCAGCAGCAACAGGGGGTATTCCAACAGCAACAGCCACCACCGCAGCAACAACAAACAAATAGTTCGGTATCAGTACGCCACAATTCGGTAAACAGTGGAGTAAGCGGGCCATCACATCAGCAGCAACCTTCTCAACCTGGTGGTGTTTCTCAAAGCAGTTCGGTTCCACCAAACGGTCAGTATTGGAACTTATTCAGTGCTTTTTATATTTTCAAAAATCATCCTTTTTTTTTTTATCTCAGTTCTTCCAATTAGTATAAGATCGAAAAGCTATAAGTGATGTATTTTTATGTGAGATATTGTAGGAAAAATCATTAAGCTATGTATTTTATTATTATTTTTTTTTTCATCCACTTAGACTTTTTAGGTAGCAGCTACAATTTTTTTCAATTGACTGAAGCATTCCCTAATTCTTTTGTTGTTTGCATATTGAAGAAAATGGATATAAAATTGTCCATGTAAGAATTGTATATGTTTTAGATTCTAATAATTGATGATATCTGCTACGGGTCACGCTCATTCCACAGAACATCCTGGATGCCACCGGTTTTTTGTTTTGTTTATTCGAAGCGCATTTGAGGAACTTTTTCCATTTCTCTCATAATCTGAATATCTTTTTTTTTTTCTTCTTTGCAAAATTTGAAACATACGTGCATCAGACAATTTTTTAGGTTATTGCTTTTTTTTTTTTAATTTGAAAGAAATCTGTAGCAAATTGTTGAAATGCTAGTGGGAAGATCCAAAAATCACTGCTTTTATTTGTCGGCGATAGCTGTGGTAGACTACTCATTATCCTGCCTGCTTATTAAATTTGACTCAACTATAATTTCCTTTCTCTATTATAGATTCTTTAAATAAATTTTATTTTCTTATTAGGGACTGTTTATATGATCCGCATTACAGTTTACACCATCATTATTTGTGCTGTATTTTTCTTTTATTTTCCGCTTGCTGTTTCTTTTTTTCTCAAATGTGTTTTGTATTCTGGAAACTTGTAATGCGCATTTCACTAATTTTTTCTTTTTCTTCGAAATGAAATTTCAGTTTCGATCGACGGGCTTGCCTTAGCTTTTTTTCCGGTCCTCCAGTTTCTCCCTTTTTCTTTTTTTCTCATTTTAAAAATACATGAATTAATGTCTATATGTAATTTGAAGTTTAGGCAGTTTTGCTACGGGTTGTTTCTTCTCTTCCTTTTTTTTTTAACAGTAAAGGAACGTAACATAAAACTCATAATTCATTTTTTATGAACATTTTTTGTGTTTAAAATTGAATGAAAAAAAAAAAAAAAGCATTCCGTAAATTTGTGATTTAATGCGATTAATTTACTGTTATGATAAACGTTTGCGTTCAGTTCAAAGAAAATGTGAATAACTCCTTATGTTTGTCGATTTGCTGTAAAAGTTTCAAATTTAAAATCACATTCAAAAATTTTCATCGTTTTAAGAAAGAATTCAGCAACAAAGCTTTGCTATTTCCAGGGAAAAAGTGGCAATGATTTATTATAATTTTGAAAGAAACAGAGGAAAGGAACAGTGATACAGGAAATCCATTTCAGTCGTTTCGAAAGGTTTAATTGATAATTTTTCGAAGTGAGGATGATGATATGAGAGGGAAAAGAAGAATAAGTTTAGATCTCACTTTTATTCAAAAAAAAAGAATTATATCATTGGATTTTGGATTTGAAACTTTATTGCTTGAATGATAGGATTACTATCACAGCAAAGGATTATTTCTCCTATAATTTTTATTCTGATTTCAAATATCCCCCAAATTTGGACGATTATAACCAAAAATTGTACTTAAAAAATAAAGATGGGGCACAAAAGTTCACTATTGTAATGCACAATATAAAGTTGTATCGTTCTATCGATTGGCAGCAAAGCTATATCGAACAGTTCATTACTAGTTGAGTAAGACCATGCCAGGTTTTGACGGATATAGAAATGAATCCCTGTTCATAGACAAAAAAGATGAGGAAGACATGAGAATAAAAATTGAAGAATAGAGATATTTGGTAATTGAAAGGGAAGTTTCGAACTATAGCAATTGTTGATATTAGAATTGTTGTGGTTAGTTTTTCTGAATATATCTAAGATTAATTCCTGCATTATATTATATAGCATTATAGTTGCGCACAAAATCAATTTACTTATCTAAATTGATGAAATGTGTTATGCATTATTGTTAATTGGACGAAGTTGAAAGTGGATTCAAACTTGTATCCTGTAAATTTGGATGAATTCGGATAACCCGAAGGAAGGTCAGAATTGAGAATTGAAATAACGAGTGATTTTCGACTAGATAAAGAGTGTTGGCATTGTTACGGAATTTTATAATTTAGTTTCATATCATTCTAAAGAAATTGTTAAACTATGATTGGAAAAAAAAAAGAGAGATGTTAGTTTTATCAGGAATCCTTTAAATTTGAATATTCTTACAATATTTGTTTTAAAATGGTGAGGTAAAAAGTAATGAATCACGAAAAAGCTGAAAAAATCTTTTGCTTGCACGAGAATAGAAGAAAAGGAGCGGAAAGTGTTCATTACTTGTCTATGAATTTTTTATCTTCAGTTTATTATTCACAGGATCAGTATATTTTATAAGCTGAACATTCTTTCGATATGCACAATTTAAGTCATCAACTGATATTTCAGTAAGTTTATTGCATTACATTAGTAATTACTATTGTAGGGATAAAAGAAAAACGTGAAGATTAAGTAGAAATACAAAAGAAAGGAAGAGGGTGGCAAAAAATTTATTTTAGGATTAGAAATTTGGGAAATTTCCTTAATTCAGACAAAGGGTTTTTATGAACTCATTTGTTGATATATTTTTTTTTATTAAGAAATTTATGAATTACTTTGAAATTTATATCATATTCCTTAGTTCGAAGCATTACCAACTAAGTCCGAAATTAAGCATATTTAATGAGAGTAGATAAACATTTGTTACTTTTTGAAGAAAAAAAAAGTGTTGAAATCGAATGAATGTTTTTATGCATCATTTCCACTCTGATTTATTCTGTATGCGTGAAATATATAGAGAAGAATGGAAGGAATTTTTTGGACAACGAATTAATTTGAAACGAATAGAGAAAAGTTGTTTGAGTGGTAAGCTTCGTGGTTCGCATGTTCGATCTATTATTTGGAGAGTTAGTTTCTTTCTTTATATGTCTTGAAACCAAAGTATTATTCATAAAAAGTCCAATAAATATCGGAAAAGGATAGAATTTGTTTTTAAAATTTACTAGCATAAAGTGATATTTAAAGAAGTTCTGGATTTAGATTTGTTATTGACTGGGTAACTTGCTTAATTCTTTAGAAGTTATAAATATGTTGATATTATAACTAAATTTTCCAGATTTTACTTCGTTGTTTACCACTTGAACGAGAAGAATGGTGTACGATACTATTGCGAACTCGTAATTCCTATGAAAAATTGAAATCTCAGGTTGATAATATATATATTTTAAAATATAAACTATGAATATCAAATTTAAAAAGATGTCACAGTTTTATTACAAAGAAAAATGGGAATTCAAGCAAGATTTACTGACTGCATAGTACATAGTTTTATTTCTGTAACTTATGATGCACTGTGTATATTTATATTTAAGCGTTTTATTTTATTATCTAATTTTTCAGCTGTTGACAAATCCACGCGAGCAAACATCGGGTTTAGATCCAAATGTCAGTAATCCGTTGTCACTTGGTGATGAGGTAATGCATTTTACTGTCATGTTATTATCTATGCTTTTTCTTCAATACCGTACAGGGTTTTATTGGTTTTTAGAATCCGTGGCAACAATATTTCATTGATTGCAAACTACGTGAATGTATAAACCGTGACGTAGAACGAACGTAAGTTCATATTTATACACTGCGTTAATTTCCTTATTCATTTGAGTGGAAACCTCGTAAATAAGCGTCTAATTACAATTGAAAATTTGGTAAATTCCTTTTTCCAGATTTCCAGAACTAGAATACTTCAAAAACGAAAATGTACGAACCATTATGTCAGATATTCTGTTCATATATGCGAGACAGCATCCCGAAATAGCCTATAGACAGGTATTTGAATTTTTTTTTATCCATCAATTCTTGTTATATTCAAATTTTCAGGTTAACTAATTTGTTAAAGCCTATTTTTCAGGGTATGCACGAAATACTTGCTACGCTGATTTTTGTATTAAATTATGATCAACAAACGTTTGTTCATCTCATGGAACAAGACGGATTGAAGTAAGCTTTTCGTATCATTATCATTGCTTTTCCATTGGGATCACTGGTGAGAGATGGAAAATTTTAAGTTTTTTTCTTTTAATTTATCTGTTAGCCATTTGTAATTGTTCCCTAAATTTTATTTAATTTTTAGCTTATATATTTGCAATATATTCTTTATATATATTCTATATATATTCTTTCATTGTACTTCATATATATTAATGTATAAACTGTTTTGCTAACGGTCATTAAAAAGAGAAACTTGTTTTATTCAATAATTTCACCTCCTTAATTTTATTTTAAAATACGAAATCTGAATAATTAGGTTATTCTAATTTATTTCAGAGAATTACCAGCGGAAGAATTAAAAATTCTGTGCGCTGTCAATAATCAGAACTTCCTTGAACACGATTCTTTGTTGGTTTTTATATATTTTTAGTATTGAATATTTTTACAAAAACATAAATATACATCTTTGATTATTAATTTTTTGCTTTCTTTTTTAATCTTTAAAACTTTATTTTAAAATATATTGAAATTTCATATATTGAAACAAAATTATGGACTTTATTGAATTTTTATTTTTAGTGAAATATTCACTCAATTAATGATGATGTTAGAACGATGGTATTTAGCGGGTGATGAGGAATACGTCGATTATCCCAGTGGTGCTTTAGGATCGGGAAACAATGGCAAATCAAACCATCTTATACCATTTGTTAGCCTAGATGATGCTTCTACTGATTCGAAGAATGAATTAATTATTAAGCTTCGAAGTATTATGAACGATATATTAGCAGTAATTGATCCGGCATTGCATCAGCATCTTTCGGAAATGAACATTTTACCACAAATTTATGGAATGTTAGTCGGAATTTATTTTCGAATTACTACCTCAATTTTTTCGAGTTTATGAATAAGTAAATTCTTTGCGATCGAACAGATCAAAACATCATTCGAAGAAATTTATATTATCAGTGCATACATAGACTGAAGATGTTAACATCAGGCATACGGTTACAAAATAAGTTATGTAAGAAAGTTGTTTTGAAATATTTGATCATAAAACTTTCATGATCAAAAATCTCACTAAGCATACAGGAATCATGGATTCGAGAAAGTTAGAAACCTTCTAATTGAGCTGTTTATAGTCGCTGGTTACGATTATTATTTGGCCGTGAATTTCCGATTCACGACCTATTATTTATATGGGATGCTATATTCGCTTTCAGACCATCGTTATCCTTAGTTGATTATATTTTTGTCGCAATGCTCGAATATATTAGACATTTAAGTAAGTTGGGACAATTTCTTTAAGTAAGCTAGGATAATTTTTCCCGAATTTATTTCGTACATATATATATATATATATATATAAATTTACATAAAGTGGATATATAAATTTGCATACTTATTATTATGAATAAATTGAAAAGTACTTAAATTTTAATTGATCAGTTCTTCTGCACATAATATATTCATAACACTCTCAATAAATATTAGTTTAAGATCATTTTTTCAGTTATCGATGAAGATTATAGCACGACATTACAATATTTAATGCGTTATCCACCAGTAGCTGATGCGCATTCTTTAATTCAATATGCGTTACATATCAAATCACCCAAAGTATAATGTTTTTCTTAGGATAACTTTTTTATTTTGATCACTATTATCTACAGATTCGTCATTTATTCACTTAGTTCAAAATATTCACTGTTCAGTCGTTTTTTCCGATAATTGTAATATATTTTTCTGCCAGAAATACTTTTCATTTTGTTTATCCTCGCAGTGGCAGTTGTTCAAATAAAAAAAATCAACTCACCATGCGCGATATTGCAGAATTATGCAATAAGTTTATAATTTATATGTCATTTATTCAGAAATTCATGGTTTTATGCAAAACTTTGAAATTATAAAATTTACAGAAGTTCGAAGTACCGCAAACTCTCAATGTTACAAATTTCGAAAATATAACAGTCGCTGGAATGGTACATCCAAATCGAACCAAGGGTGCAATTGAAGCGAAAACTGTTATGGAAAAACCAAAACAAACAAGTTCAACAAAACAGTTCTCATCGTCAGGAAGAATGTTGTATAATACTATTGAGAATAAGCAGCAACATGGTGATTCCAAATCATTTGTTGCTAAAATTGTGGATACGCTTTCAGATCGTAACATTGTTGAAAAAGGTAATTTGAATAATATTTCATGAACTTAATAGCACGGTTCTTAATTTAAAATTGTTTTCAAAATTTATTGAAAATTAATATTGGAAAATATTAGAGGTGTAATCTAATTATATAGAAATATCCAATAAAGCCCTGTTTGGCACTTTATCATGAGTCGAAATTTGGAATTTTAGTCGAATTTGTAATTGCTCTAGCCTAACTTCCAAATCAGTCATTCATTTTATTCCCCAACTCAGAGATATTATATGAATATTGGGAAAGTAATGGAAGCAGCTTCATTTCGTAATGTATTCTTTGCATTACAGAATTGATTCGTCCTCAAATAAATTATGGCACAGGTAGCCATATGACTATGAAAGCTTCAAATGAGGTTAGCTCATTGTGACTATTTTATTTCCAAGTAATTAATCACTTTGTTCATTTTATAGATATAATTTTGCGCTTTGTTTTCTATTGTCAAGATTCATTTGGATAATTGAGATCCATTTAGATAATCGAGCTTTTGCAAGAGCAAGTATCGTGTTTACAGTCGAGATTGAATGATATGGATATGATGGTTGGTATAGTAAAAAAAAGGATTGATTTCATTGTCGGTAAGTTCAAGATTTTATTTATACTTTTTTCTTCATAAAAATTAGTCGTAAAAATACTGGAATAATTCTTTTAGGTTGAATTTGCTTTTTTTTTTTGAAGGTCAAAAATTCATGTTCTTTATTTTACTAGTCGAATTTATCAGTAATTGATTAAGATGCTATTAATGAAATGATCACAAGAATAAATCGTTGCCATAGTAATTAATGATTGCATATTTTTTATTTTTTCCCATCAGGCAAATAATAATGATTGCTTTAAAAGAAAATTTTAGAAAATGTATTTAAAAAATTGGAAAACGTATCAAAATTTAGTGATCAGAAAAAGATAGATAATCAGCCTGTCAAGAAATAATCGTGCTGTGAGGTCTTTCAATAGGCAAAATTTTTCTTTTTTCGTTTTTTTATAAATATCAGAAATTTTCCGTATTTTTAAAGTTATGAAATCATTGTTTCCAGATGAACAATTGTCGAAAATAGTTGGTAATGAAGATTTGAAGAATCTAATAGCAGAAGAACTATATAACATCCAATTTCAAGTCGAAAATGCTGTACGGTCAGATGTTAATAATCAAGCAAATGTGGCACTTCCCACAAGATATAGAAAAGAAGTTGTCCGGAATATTTCTATGGCAAATGATGCTATCGAAGTTGGCAATGAAGTATTTGCACCAACATTCCGACTCTTACATAATAATGCCGGTTTGTCTTCGATGCAACAGTTTCAAGCTCCTGAATCGGGTACTGAAATGCATGAAATAAGACCTCATTCTGCTGTCCTTTGATGCTTGCAGTTTGCTTCATAATAATTCACTTCCAACGTATTGATTCATAATTTACTCAAAAAATGGTCGTCATCATATGTTGTTCGTGTAGCTGTATATTCAATTCTTGTTCGAACCCTTATCGTACGAATGAATGAAACTGCTATGTTACATGTAAATTTTTTAATAATAGAGAAAAACAATCTTTCATCTTTCATCATCATAATAAGAATATTCAGTCATATATTTGATCTGAATCTTCAGCCATTTACTAATATTTTTGATTATATCATTTGTTCGGTATGTCCATATTCATATATTATGAATTACCAATTTTATATTTTTTCAAGGCATAATTATCATTCTAGATTAACATACGCTACAAATATAATCAAAATTCTTTAACAAAAGTATGCTTAAAATTAGTAGATTTAGTGTTAAGTTTAATTTATTTTCTCCCTATTTTGTTCAGATAATGTAATAATTATATTTTTTAGAATACTGAAATAATTTCAACTTTTTTATTCCCTATTTTTGATTTTTTTTTATTTCCTATATTCTTTGTTCAAATTTCCACATGTCCTACTATTCGGTCATTCTTTCCAATCATAACTTATATATGGTATATGATTCATTATTTAGTTCGATTTTTATATTCAGTTCCCTGTATTTAATTCTCTGATTTTGCAATAAAAAAAATTGAATCATTTAATTGCATCAATCTAACAATAAATAAATAAATAAATAAATAAATAAACAAATAAATAAATATATATAATGATTCCTAAAAATGTCATTTAAAATATACATAAAGTATATTCTATATTTATTTATTTGCTTCAGTGGAATTCTGTTTTAAACTAATCAAGTCATTATTTATCTGTCAGTTACAAATTTATGACCATACTTCCAAACTATAAGATTTATTGAAAGGTTATAAAGTATGATTTCCAACAAATTTTATGGGCACTTTAAGGATGAATTACAATGTATGATTTGGGCAGTAACTAAGATTGTAAACAAAAACATTTTGTACTTTTTTCTCAGTTTAACTTCTTATATTTGACTGAATATGTTACAAATATATCAATTCTTAAATATAATAATGATATCATCGGGAAAATACATCAAAATGAATATTTATTTAGTTGAATGAAATAGTTCGATAAATTGATAAGATATATAGGAATGACTTCAGTGAGCAGAAGTGTATGCAATCAAGTAATGAATAAAGTATGGAGCACGGAAGTAGAAGAAATTTAGAAAATAATTTGCATTATTTTCATTATTAAATATAATGAATCATAATGAAATTCTTGAACATCTTCATTCATTTCTTAAGTCAAAATTTTTTTTAAAATTCAAACAAACTTAGTAGGATTAAATACGAATTAATTGAATTGTTATCTTGAGTGAATGCATAGATAAAAAAACAGAGATCGATCCAAAATTGTTGATAAACAGATGTTTTTAGAATATGTCATTTTATTTCTGATTTTAACGACAGTGCTTGTAGAATCAATCATTTTGATTCATAAAATGATCTTTGTCTGATTGAGTTGATAAAATGAAGTACTTGCAAAAGTTATAAGTAATCAACAAACAGTAAACAATTTGCAAAAATAAAAAGATTTTGCTGTTAATCGGAATTTAATTGGAATGAAGTCGAAAATAAGCAACAATTTAATTCATTACATTTTTGATTTCTGATAACTTTCCAATTTCTAAAATTGAAATTAATCGTTTTGACTAAATTCTCGATGTGCCCAAAACAAAAGTGCGCCGACAAATCCATTCGATATAATTGAAAATGGATTGTTTTGCAATCGCACGACAGGTAATTATGGGATAATATGCAGAAGTGACATTTCATGTTGACGAGACAATGTTTCTCAATGATTTACAATTTCTTGAAAAAAGAAGAAAGTAAGTCTAAGGTATGGTTGCTAATTAACCTGTGAGAAAAAACGATTTCGAAATTCTTGACCTAAATATTTTATTTTTGATTTGAATGCATTTGCAATCGCAATTTAGAGTAACAAAATCGCAGTTTAGGCATTTCAAAGTAAAACTGTCGTAATAGAAAGCAATACGGAATCGATGCCGGAATTTCCGTTCCATTAATCAGCAGTATTTGACTTTATTTCAATTCATAAAATCTTTAAAAAATTTATTTATAATTTTTGTAGTTTATAAAGAAACACTTTTATCTATTCACACTAATTGCATCTTAACAATATCTCAATAAATTTCATGAAATTCATAAAATTTTTGCATATAATTGAAATTTCTATCAAGAAAAAGGTATGTACGTAACGGATCAAAATATTAAAGCAAGATATTTTATTGATTTGAAGATTTTCCCAAGTAGAGGTCAGCGATTAAAACGATTAAAAAAAAAAAAAAAAAAAGTAGAATGAATGATGGAAAATAGGTCACCAGATAATCATAATTTACCATCTAATTACGTTTGAACACAAAATCTTATCGAAAAAATTCAAAATTTATAAGCAGAAATTTTTTTTTATCTATTTTATCAAAAAATTTTTCATATATGTTTTGATACTACCATGAACTACTGATATGAAAATTTCTTGTACAATTAGGAAATTTTTTCCAGATTTTGAAGAACTTTTTAGATTAAAATTGAACTAATCGCGGCATTTGTCTTTGAACTCTTGAAAAAAATAAATGAAATGTTCAAAAGTAGCCGCTGTCGGTGTTCGATATCGCTAGTATAAAAGCAATTAATGAACTCAACAGAAAATGAATTTAAATGGATAAATAAATAGGTTAAAATGAAAATATTCGGCATTTATTCAGATAAATCAGATTTGTAGCTCATTATTAACTAGTGTTATTTAACTTTCTTCTTTTGCTCTAATAGGTTTAACTATTTTTCTCAAATTAGAATATAATATGAGAAGAGGAATCCATTTATTTGAGATGAATATTTATAATTTATTGATCAATAGCGATAAAAATTCAATTCAAATAAAAAAAAACTTCTCTGGTTATTGGAAGGTTAGAGTAGACTTGCGAAGTTTTTTAAAAAATTTTCAGAATTCAAATCGTTTAAATTGCAATAAAAGGGTCGAATTCTGATCGTATTAAGAGATTTTTAAAGTCTTTTCATTATGTTAGATTTATGATTTGGTGAGATGAATGACAAAGAAATTAGAAATTAAATCACACACTTCAAAATTTTTTAAATTTTCTATCACTGAGCGAGTAGCATAGCTTAATGATGCAACAGGATTACCAATAAAATTTGGAGAAATTTATTTATAAAATTCATGTATTTATATTCTGTATCGTGAAACTCATATTTAATTTTAACAACTGAATTAATTGCAATTTATATATTTTGAGTAATCACAATTTGTAAAACTCAATGAATTTTTCCAGAAGTATTTTAGATAAATATTAGTCGTGAAATATTTTCACCTGCAAAAAAGCAATACAGATTTGATTGCTGGAAGCTATTTTAAGATTTTGGTACCACTTTAATTTGAATTTTAATTTCAATTTTCGTGTGAAATTTTTAGAATTTTTTATCATAATGAAATTAGTTTTTTTTATGGGATATGCATTTTTTATTTAGAATCAAAATTTTTGTTTAGGAAACGAAACTTTCTATCAAATTCTAGAGTTGAAGGTCAATCAGAATTGTCTTTAGATACTATAGTTTTAGGTTTGAATACTGTAAGTACTGGTTCTTTATTAGGAGCTATTAATTTTATAGTAATGTTCTACGACGTGATTTTTGATCAAATTAGTATGTTTGTTTCAACTTCTTATTTGCCTATTTTGGTTGGAACTTTGTTATTTTTGTTAGGTCGTAATTTTGACACTTCTTTTTTTTTTTTCTTTTTTACTTCTAATTAGAAAATAAAAACTTCTTGATTCCTATTTTTTATGCTTAAAATTTTTATTTTAAAATAAAAATCTGTTAGATGAAATAGACCTCTATTTTCCTTCTCTCTCTCTTTTTTCAGTAGATTTGGAGAAAGTTTTATTTTCGAGAAAAAAATTTTTCAAGGGGAAATTTGTGGACAGAATTTATATTTATATATTATATAAAAGTGAAAGTCGCTAAAGAAAGTTATGAATTTCCAAACTCCCGAAAATTCGATAATTTTCGATTATTTCTTCAGTAAGCAAATCAGTATCACTTTTGTCATCATGCCTTTAATAGGATTGCTTTATGGGATATACTTTGCTTCTAATGTCAGTTCCAGTTTTATTTGAAATGGCTAAAAAAGCGGTCAAAGATGATAGCATTGAATTAGTAATTCATTTTCTCAAAATCTCTTATCAAAACTTTCATAGTTTTGGTTCCAAAACCACTATTAATTTAATGAATAAATGAAGAAAATCAACCCTTTTGGGAAATTGAGCTATAATCAATTATTCATGCGATGTTTATGATATTTTGCAGTCTTCGATTTGTGTTTTCTTTTCTTTTTTTTTTTTTTTTTTGGTGATTTTCAGACGATATAAATGAATGCATTGATAATATTTAGTATTTAAATACTTGTTCCATATTTCAAATCTGCCTAATTAAATGTAAATTCCCATGAAGAGAATATTTGAAGTCACTTCATATTTCTTCATATTGCAGCAGTTATAGTTTCTACCATTGTAATCCATCATCCAGAAGATCACAAAATTCACGATGAGTTAATTATATTTGACGATTTCAAGAACTCTTCTGGTCAAAAGATCAAGTCATAATCGCTATATCTGTTAGTTGAACGACAATTTAACTTCCTTTCATCAAGCAGATGGACATTATCTCCTCCTTCTTTGGATCAACGATTTGAGTAAATATATATGACGATCAAATGTTATCGCTTGAAAACAAATTGAAGGCGGAGCACTGACCATCAAAATCCCTGAGGTAGGAAGGAGTTTCGAGTTAAATAGAATCCAAGTATTGCCTAGATTTATTACTAAAAAAAAATAGAAGTCATTCATAGTGTCATATCTGTACTTCTCGTAAGATTTAATAAGATGTCAATGAAGGGAATCGAGCAGCATCCTGGAAGCAGAACACCAGAAGCATCAAAATGCAGGCGTCCCGAACCACCTCTGCATCAAAGAAGTTTTACGTCAACGCCGCACTGTTCACGTAACTGCCCTTGTGATGCACGAAAACGACGTAACGAAGAAGAAGACGAAATGAGAAGATGGTTGTTGGAATTCGTTAGTTATTTCTAAAATATAATAAGCGAAATTTAGATTAAAATAATGATTTGTTCAAAAGTTAGAATTGCATGTAATGTAATCTGCAATATCACTTTTTTTTTTGATTTTTTTGCAGTTTAACTGCTTTTAATCATTTTTTTTCTAAAATTATAGAACTTGATCAGAGCTGAAATTCGGCATCGACGTCAGAAGAAAGAAAATTTAAAAGATTCGGGAATTTATTCTTCGAATGATTCGGACAAAGAAAATCATCCCTAGAAGAATTTTGCTAACCGCATTATTGATGCGAGTGAATGACTTCAACAAAAAAAATTCTTCAATATTTTGTTAAATAGTTTTGTGATTTATATGTTAAATAGTTTCGCAATTTGTTTGCTAAGTAGTTTTGTAATTTATTTTGTTATATAATTTCATAATTGATTTTGTTATATAGCTTTAAATTTGACGCTACCATTGACATAAAATAGAATATGATCATCATCGATAAATTACCGTAGTATCATATTTATTCTATTATAAATAACTTTCAAACTCTTGTAACTTTTTTCATTGCTTTTCTAATCTTTCTTGAAAAAAAATTTTATTGTTAGAAAATATTTCGCAATTGATCGCTGCAATTGTTTAAATAATAATAAAATTTTCTAGTTTTTGTTTCACATGTCACTGTTACATTCACATATTCGATTATGAAATTAAAAATGAGAGAAAATTAGGGCAAACACTTTAATTGCATCGTATTTATTCAAATTGCCAATTAGTTTGGGAAATAATTAGTATAAAGCAGTCGAGAAAAAAATTCGAAAATTTTCTTAATCTCTGTAATATCAAATCGTTGAATCTTCTTGAATGAATATTCAATTCAAAATTGGAGATAAAAATCTTAAAAAAATACAAAACTAGACAATAAAATAATGAAAATATAACAAAATCTAAAAAATGGATGATATTAAAATATGAAAATTGATTTTGAATAATTTAAGAAATTTTACAACTATCTGGGTTTAAACATTTTTCTGCATCCAGTCAGAAAGAAATTTATTAAAAATTGTTGTAGTACTCAATTTCAAATAAATTTATGCTACAAAATTGGAAAAAGTTTTCACATATAATAGACATAAATTAGGAAGAAATAGGACCAAACAATTTCAAAAACAATGAATGTTTAGAGAAGTAAATCATTTCAAAAATTCGAGCTTCTTTTTTTCTCCATACATTTTAAACTAATAAAAAAAATGAAAGATCATGGAATTTTTGACCCATTTTTGTTCAAATTTCATAAAATTCAAGTTTCATATTTTTATCCTTTATTCTTGCAACAAGGAAAAAAGAAACATTTCAGCAAGTTTATCATAATTATAATTCTTTCTTTCAGTAACTTTCTAAACTGGAAATTTACTGTTAAAATTCTTTTCAGTATTTAAATTAATTTTTCGACACAGTTAATGTTTTCAGCATAAAAGAATATTCATTGTACATGCTTGAATTATTTTCCATTTATGAAAAGAGATTATCAAACTAATAAAAAATAGCATATTGCAATTTTTTTAAATCAATTATCAATTTTTCACTACAAAAATTCAAATATTGCAAATAAATAAATTTATTTTAATCTCTTTCTATTTCTCTTTTACAAATTTTTATCTCTTTGGAAACAGTTTGTCTAATTAAATCTCAAATAATTTATGGCGACTTTAATAAATACTGCTAGATATAATTTATTTATAAAAAGAAATTTTTTTACGATCAAGAAAAATGAAAAATTCTTATGATCAGGAAAGAAAATAAAAACAAATTACTGGGTATCGGACAATCTGGTCATTCTATAAACTATATTTTAGCTTTTTTTTCGAATAATGCCTAATTTTTATTCGGTTAGCTGATAAAAATGTCAGCAATTATAAGTATGGTAATATGCAACACTTTTTCTTTTTGATTTTATTATTTCATATCTTCTAAATATTCGATACTACTTAACCATAATCATTTATCAACATTATTAAAATTAGATGAAAGAAATTGATTTGTGAAAAATAGATTGAAATCCGAGAATGAAAAACTTTAAGATAGATTTGTGAAAAATCCTCAAGCATGCTTTGTTCCTAATACAATACTATCTTCGTTCAATTTAACTTTTATCATTTCCAGTGCAGTGATTATTTGATTATCAAGACTGCCTACTTTTCCATATCAATCCAAATCATCGCAATTATATTTAACATCAAATTTATCCATATTTTTCCGATTACTACTTTTGTTTTTGATTAATCGTATTTCTGATTATTACTACTATTTCTAATTAATTTAGCTGTATTATTGAATGTTATTTTGATAATTTTTTCAATTAATTTAAAATCAATCACTTCCAACCATTTTTAATCTTGCTATTATAATTTACATCTTCTATCCTTAATTCATTTAAATCAACCAAGAGAAATTTATTATAGCAAAATCCACAATTATTTTACTCCCGTAGGATTAATAGGTAGTTCCGGTATTAAGTCGTTCTTTTTTTCTAATTTCAATTTTTTATAGTTTCCTTTTGTTCTTTATGCAGAAACTACAATTTTGATTGTCTGGAATAAATCTTCTAATTGCAATAGCTATATGTTTTAAAATTTCCAGTCATTCTGTTCGTTAACTTTGTTAAATTAGTCAAAAATACTACTTAATTTGATTAATAATAATCAAAATGCCAATTTATTTTTTCTCTCCAACTAGATCTAAAGAAATTGATTGGAATTGGTCTCAAATTTAATTAATGACAATCGAAACTTTAAAATTTTTTAAGCCAACAAAATAATTAAACTAAAGCATGTGAAGATTCCAAACCGAATTAATATAAAAAATAGAACTATAAAAATTTCAAAATATGGAATTTCTTTTGATAATTCTAATTAGAAAAATGGTGTAGAATTTTCATAAATTATTCAAATTAAACTGAAAAATTTTTTTTGATAAATTGAAGTTCAGCATGAAAGAACAAATTAAACAAATGTGCTCATTAAATATGAAAAATTTTTTCAATAAATTATTCTTGCTGTTAAACAAATGAAAACTAGAATGGTAAGGTTAATTAAGCATAAAGAAGTGCTTTGCAAATTAATGCATATTTTTTGTAATCAAAAACAATGGTTGAAATGTCAACAATATTTAATTAAGGTTTCATGCTGATAAAAAGTAAATGCAATTGAGAACACCATAAAATAGACCAAACCTTTCTGGTTACTCATATGATTCATTTTCCGGAAAAAACTTCTTCCTTTTTTTCAAAAAATGTGAGTATTGTTAGAGCAAGCAATCAAATATTAAAACATTCAGTATAATTTTTCCATTTTGATCAATTTAGGTAAATTTCAAGCCTATTTGATGTATTATTATTTAACAAGAAAGAACATTTCTTTGCTTGCTTGAAATTACTGAGAATAATTCTGGCTCTTTCTTGAAATTACCGATAGTTAACATTCATTGCAAAATATTCGTCGATTTTCTCGAAAGATGATCATATTGACAGAAAAACTTAATATAAATTACTAACTTATGCAGATTAAGCCAAAAAAAATACAGTGTTTGACTCTTTCTAAAAAGACCTTCCAAATCACAGCTGTGTGTTTAAGCAACGATCATTTTGTAATGCTTTGAAAAAATGAAAAAGTAAAAGTAATGATAATTATTTTAAATTGATATTTGCTATTATCATTACCAGCTTGATTTGGGAATCATTGAATTGATCACAGCTGGCTTATCAAATACGGATTTTAATCGATCATTCTTTTCAGTGTTTCTGAAAACATTAAATGGATACACCATTTATTTGTCAAAGAACATTCTTCTCAAATGTTACTGATGTTATAATTAATCAACTGCCAAATTAATAGTAAAGAAAATTTTTTGCCTTGTTTTCCTATTTTAGCTCCATAATTTTTTATAGCTTTATACTTCGTGCATACTATAATCTTTATCATAATTTCTTGAAAGGTTAGAATGCAAACAAATTAATTTTGTTTTGCTTTTTTTTTTTTTGATTTTCAAATTCTCAGAAATGAAACTGAGCATAAATTATTGAGGCTTAAATATAATACATATTACTTTTTTATTCAACCATTTTTGGTTTTCGAAACTTTTTCTTAACTATCAAGTTCAATTATATTTCGCTTGAAAAGCTTCAAATTTTAAATCCTGGAAAAATCAGGAAGTTTTGTTTTTTTCAAAAATTTCGGTTTAAGATTCAAATTGGTGAGCGTAACAATTTAGCATTAACGCGTTTGATGGATTATTCAGTTGATGCTTAAACACCCTTTTCGTTCAATAGAATTGAGCTATTTCGCGTACTTTTCATTTCTTCCGCTAAATCGCGATCTATTTTACATCAGAAGAATGATTTCCAGGAAGCGAACATCTAAACATTTACAGAATTTCAAAAAATAAATTGTTGTCGCTGAAATAGAGAGAAGTATCAGAGAAAAGTGATTTGTTTCAACTGCAATGATTTTGTAACTTCTTATAGTTGTGCGAAATTATTTCTTTGTTTCAAATCAAATAATTTTGTTTTCTGTGGCTTTGTCAAATAGATTTAGCTTATTTTATGGTCCTTTCAAATAGCTTAAACTTTTATATGCCATGGAGACGCTTCCTTGTGGATCATTTTAAAGATTGGAATAAAAAAAAAAAAAAAAAAAAAAAAAAAAAAAAAAAAAAAAAAAAAAAACGAAAAACGAGTGCGATTGGATTGTTTGGCTGGGGTATTGGATTTCCCGCGTATTCGCATTGTACCTTTCGTTTATATAATCATCATTTAAATTGTTTTATTGATATAATTAATTTATAATTGTTGCTTGCTTGTTGTGTTTTCTAATTTTTCATAATAAAAGTTCAATTATCAAGTTTGATGCCGCAAAATTACGGATAACAATGCAACAAGAAGCAGGAACTCTTAATCATTGTCATGGTTAAGAAGATTGGCGACAATTGCTGTAATCACATAATTTTTTATATATTTCATTTGCACGCCCTATTGCTCTTTCAAAACGTGAACAAACTTCTTTTTTCGTTATATTCATATACGGTTTTTTGGGCGAATAATTTTTTCAAATATTTCAATATATAATCTATATTTTAGGACAAAAATTTCGGAATTCATAATTATCTTTTTTTTTTACATGCCCTCAGTTATTTATTAAGTATTCAGTAAAATAATCATATTAATTTTAGTACAGTCTGCAAAAATTGCCAATTCACTACAACATTTCGACTTTCTCACTGTCAACTACAAATACAATATGATCAACACCACGACTGTACGAAGAGATACCAACTCGGAGGGTGTCGCTGAAATCGCGAGATAAAAGAAAAAAAAAAAAAAAATCAGTGATCCTATTTTGTTTAAAATTTTACATTGCATATCTCATGTAGTTGATTGTAGAATCGTTTTTGTCTATCCACTTAATGAGCTTAAAAAAGCTCTTTCTTATCATCAGCTAACTACTAGTACAATCTCATGCGCACCAAAGGCGCATGCTTCCGAGACAACAAAGGATCTTTCTTGTCTCTACGGAATGTACCAGGATCCTCCATCCACGAAGAAAATGGGATGGGGTCCTGATTACAAAATCATTTCAACCAACAAGCTACCATCAGCTCGGTCGAGTGGACCAGCCGGTGATAAACTAATTCTTCTTCATTACCAAACCTATCTCCCCCCTCTTTTACATTATAATCTCTTCATAATATTATCGTGATTGTATTGTTAATATAATTGTTGCGTATGTTGATTTATAAATTAATCATAATAAAGGTTTAATTACCCAAGTTTGAGGTTCGTTACCAAGTGAATAAACATCAAAATAGAAGAAACTGTGAGAACGGAAGAACAGAATTGCAACTCATTATTTTGTCACTATCAGAAAGAAAAAATCGACAGAGGGATAGTTGTGGTAATGAACAAAGTGAATTATTTATTTGATCGAAGTAAGTTATGAATTTTTTTATTAAAATCATTCAAAATTTCGAATTAAAACTTAAAAGTAGTATTGGTTATCTCCATTTATACTATTTTTTTTCTCGAACAGTATGTAGCATTAATATTTTTGCTTTAAAATTTCGTTAGATCTTAACACATTTAATTTTTATCTAACTTTATTTGGTTCTTATTTAAATGCAGATTATTTTCGATCAGTCCAACTTTTTAATTAGTTGAATACTAATCATTGGTTATGTTATGTTGACATATTTAATATATTTTAATCTATTCTGTTTTTATTTAGTTACATCATTATATATTATCCAAATTATACCGACCATTTGATTTGCATTGTTTAATTAATTCGTGTCAATTACTTAATGAAAATTAATTTACTGGTTTGGTAGGAATTGAATAGTTTGATTAATTTGATTTGTATATTCAAAAATATTAATCAACAGATATACTTAGTTGCTAGATTACTAGTTTTTTTCCGTTTATTCGTTATTAGTTTATTTTAATTATTATAATATATTTAATTATTGTAGAACTGTAGAAGTTTAAAATTAAAATTAAATCCTTTCAAACAATGATACCAATTGATATTTTTCGAAAGAAAAAAAAAAACTTTAATTAATATATTTCCGAAACAAGCTCTGTATCATCATGTAATGGTAGCTCAGGATACGGATTAAATCCAGTGAGGAAAAGTGTCGAACGAAATCAATGGATTATGGTATTCGACACGGTTCTGGTTCCTTCAAAAATAACGTGTTCGGTAAATTGGACAGTAAGCATAGACCTCCCAATAACTAATACAATTATTTAGGGAGAAAAGAACAGTGAACTTTTCTTTTTTTTCCAAAAATTTTCGATTTTTTACCTTCCAGATGTCATTAATATTATTTGCCTCACTTTATTATTTTTTATTGCGTAAAAATTCGAATTTCATAATTTTCGAAATTTGCATCAATCATAGCATAGAAATATCACTTATTAATAGCAGTGATATTAGAGATTGTAATTTAATATAAAATAAATAGAATTTGAATTGATTTATCCTACTGACATTTCTGAGAGATGCTGACAACAGATTATGTGGAATTCATCATACAGTAAACTTGATAAAAAGTAATAACCATATTCTCAATAATACATCAGCTTATAATGCGGTGAGTTAAATAAAAATTATAAATAATAAAAATAACTTTTGAGATGTATTAATTGTAAGTACATTTTAGTTCGAAATGCATATATTTGTAATATGCAATATGTAGATTATGCTGTTTTATAATATTCTTCTGCCATATATTTATTTTTAGTCGTAGTAATTCCGTTATTACTCTAGGCCAACTTTGAGAATTGTAAGTATGCTAATCAATTTCTGCTATTACTTTCAGTGCTTCTTCAGCATTTGATGCTTAACAATTTTCGAATTTGATTTTCCTTTCTTTTTTTTCTTCCAAACATATTGATTTTTTTGTATGGAAGTCAAGAAATAATGCTATTTCGTCCAAAAAAAAACTCGCTAACACAGTAAATCTATAAATTTTCAGGTCTTGATTCATTTTATCTAATAAAATTTAGATGAAAAACAAATTTTATATTTTTCTGACAATGAATTCCTTCGAAATAGCCTTATAGTCCAACTTTTGCTTTATTTTAAATGAAAGCAATTTGTGAAAGTTAGGCAATTTGATATTAATTTTTCTATGCAATTTATAAGCAGATTTTCTCAAAAAAAATTGTCATCTCACTTTCGTAATTTATAGATCGTTTTATCCTTTTTTCGCTTTCGCACAAGAATTCGTTTATACAATACCTGATTTTTTTTATTTATCTAACGGTAATGAATCTATAACCATATATGTAGCCATCAAAATATCCAAATATTACTGTTTTATCAACTTGATTTCATCTGTCTTTTTTTTTCTTATACTCAAGTAGTGAGAACTGTATGAATTTGATCTAAAAATTCCTCAACACGTGAAAAGAATTTGACCTAGATAAAAATTCCTTAACATGTCACAAGGACAAATCCACCTCACCACCTATAAAAGTAAGCTGCTTAATATAGTAGCAATGAAATACGAATGGATTGTAGCTAAGGAAGAAATTGTTTTAAAAAATGAAGGAGTGCAGTTTACTTTTATAAATTGCTGGTTTGTAAAAATTTATTCAGTTTTTTTTTTTCGTTTGCTTTTTTAGAAAGACTGGATTTAATGAGATCAAACTCCAAATTTATTTAATTCGCATTATCAATGATATTATATTTTTTTTTTTTAGTCCAAATTTTTTGGAGCTTCTGGGATTTCTTAAATTCACCCCAGAACTCCGCTTCTTTCAAATTTTTTCTTTTAGTCTAAAATTAATAAAGCCTGGTCCTTTGATTTGGACTTCTTATATGGATCCTATCTTCTTAAAATATTCCAAAAATAAGGCAACAATCTTCCTGGAATGTTACTTAATTGTTTTGCTGATTACTAAAACAGCATTTGTCGATAATTTGTCATGTTGGAGGTTGATATTTCAACTATTTTTCAAGACTATCACGAATAAAAGATGATGATAAAATCTCGTTAATATATTTAAATATGAATAAGAATATATTATTCATAATCGACTGAATAAAATTAATGAAATTCATTCGCATAAAATTGATTTATCCATCAATATTCTTGCGAACAACCAATTTAATTTATAATTGACTTTATGTATAGATCTTGCCTTACAGTTTCTATATCATTTTTGGTTTCAAAAAGGCGGCATACTGATTAGATTGCCGCTGGATTTACTTCACTTTTATCGGAATATGCTATAGGTCTTATCGGATATGATGATTGAGAGTATAAGATCTTCGTTTTTTTATAAAGGCAAGAAAATTTGCAATCCTAGATCCTACTTATTTGATTTTTTATTCTTTGTTACAAATTCCGGTAGTAATTTTAATTGATAAATTTGATGTCAAAAAGATTTCAAGTTCATTTATTATGTTTTCTATTATTATCTTCAATTGCACCGAATCTTTTTATCATACAATGCTTAAGAATCATACTGATATAAACAGTGCCAAGTTAGAAAAATTTTCGAGGATTTATATAATAGATATTTTAGAATGAAGAATTTTATTTATGAACCAAGAATGGCACCGTTCTTAGAAAATCTAAAAATTGGAATTTGAAAAGGCATAGAAACCATGGCGTTTTCTATACTTTTTCGAATTCCAAAAAATTCTATACAATTACTTAACTTTATTAAACCAGAAAATTTAGAGGGATATACATTATCTAAATCATTTTGAAATTTTGAGCCATTGGCTGCTAAACTGCTGTCAATTTTCATGCTATTATATTCCCGAAATTTCGAAAATCTCTTAAATAGCATTTTGCTTAGATGAGATTACAGGATATATTTACATATTACTAAATAAGAATCCGAGGATTTCATATAGAATAGTATGCAAATAGTCAATGATGGAAGATAATTATAGAACAAAGCAAGAAATAGAATTATTCAAAAATGCATGCAGAAATAAAGTTAATTAAAAATGACATTAGAAATCAAACAATTATCTAGCGAGTAAGTTAACAACAAAAAAATCATGCGATAAATAAGAAAAATGACTATGGAGCAAAAAAATTTCCCTTTATAATTAATATTAATAAGGAAAACATGCAAAAATAGAATAAGCGAAACTAGATGCAAAAAGTAGGAGGAAGCAGTTCCAAAATGCATGCAGAAAAACAAAATTGGCAGAAAATCCGATAATTGCAAATAATCAGAAACATTATCCAAGAACCAGCTTAACAGAAAAACATTTAACAAAAAAAGATGAAATGAGCAGGAATAACAAAAATATTTGCACATGCACAAATAACAAAAAACTCGAAACTATAAAGACAAACTCAGAATTCAAAATTTAAAAAAAAAAAATAAAAAAAATTGGGAAAGGCAAGAATGCAAAATTTTGAAGAACTAAAATTGCAAAAAATCAGAAATTCAGAAAATATTTAAAAAAAATAAAAACATGAAAAAATCAAGCATCTGATAAAAAAAATAAATTGAAGATGAATAAACAGGATAATTTAAGAATTGATCTAAAGATTCAAAAAATTTTTTTTCAGTGTTTTAATTTATCCGAATTTTTCTCAGAAAATTTAAATAATTAAATCTGAAATATTTAGAAACAAAAGATTGTGAAAACTGACAAAATAGAACAATTTTGAAAATTGAAAGTCTGGGTAAATTTTAAAAAAAGTCAAAGAACTACAGAAAATTCTCAAAAATCAAAACTTTCCGAAAGCATAGATTCGAAAAATGAACAAAATAGGACTATTGAGAGATTACTAAGTTCGGAAAAATGAAAACTTTTTTGGAAACTCAAAAACCAGTAATTTAAGATTAACAATCAAAAAATAACAAACTGAATAAACCAGAAATTCAAAAACTTGGAAGAGTCAAAAATTGAAAAAATCCCACAAAATACAAAGCTTTGAAGAAACGAATTAATGATAAAACCTGAAAAATAAAAAACTCAGGTAATTCAAAAAATCAAAAGTTCAAAAAAAAAAGTCAAAATCCGATGAAAACATAAATTCGGAAAATGAACAAAGTAGAGCAATTTGAATAATTAGTAAATTCAAAAAAATTGGGCATCTCAGAAAATTTGAAGAAAAAATCAAAAGTTTAAAGCGGAAAAAATTCGAAATTCAAAGAAATTAAAGAATTAAGAACTCAAAAAAATCAATGATTGAAAAAGCTGAAAATTAAAAAAATTCTAAAAACCCGGGAAACAGAAAAATTAGAATTCAAATATCCGGTAAAACTTTTGAAGAAACGAATTAATGACAGCCCAAATAGATTCAAAAAACTGAAGAAAACATGAAACTCAAGAACATTGGAAATTTCAGAATATCCAAAAAGTCAAGAATTTAGAGGAGTCAGCAAAACCAAAAATTCAAACACTTCGGGATTGTGCCATTAAAAAGATCCTAATTTAGAAATCAAACAAAAATAAGAAAATCTAAAAATTTAGAAAGTTCGAAAAAATGAAATCTTCAAAGAATTTAAAAAATCAATAAAATTGAGACAATTTAAAAAAAAAAAAGTCGCATAATATAATCACAAAACAAGTTCAAATTGTGAAATAATTCGAAATACGACGCTATTAAATCAGTCAATATATTACTTCTGAATTAAAGAAATAGTTACTGCAAATTAAATATTATGTATCAAAAAAAGTGATGCTCAACATATACAATAAATTTAAAAAAAAAAAAAAAAGGGCAAGAGGGAAGTTAAAATAATTACCAACAAGTTTTAAAGTGAAATAAAAAATAAAAAACCAAACAATAAGAACATCAAATTCATTAATGAAGACTCTGAAATTATTTGCAAAGAACACAGTTAACACAATTGGAAAAAAAAAAAAAAAATTCAAATGGTAGAGTTTAAATAGAGGTATTATTACAAATTAAGTATTGCAAAGCCAAACAGAAAAAAAACAGAAAATTTTAGAAAATAAGCAGTGAAATTCACAAAGAGTTTCTGTTCGCTTGTCTTAATCTTATCTTAAATAATTTAAAAAAATCTTGTTTTGATCATAAAAACGCATAAAACATCCTACTACAGCTCAGGATATTTTTATTCAATTAAACCTCTGAACCTCTTTTGAAAGTAAAGAATTCAACTGCTCTGACATTCAAAAATTGGTCACAAAAAAGAGATCATTTGTTTTTTGGTTTTTACATTTTCATTTTCTTTTATTTTCTTAATTTATGTTTTTTTTTTCATTTTTTTTTTATATTTTTTGTTTTTATGATTTTTTGCTGCTTTTATTTTTTCAATTTTTTGTTTATTTTATTTTTTTATTCTTTATTTTTCCGCTTTTTGCCATTGCTAAGAGGTGATGCTAAAATATTAAACAATTTCAAGAACAAAAATAAAGATCAAAAAATATTAGAACCTGAAAACAAACAATGAATTAATAAAGCAGAAACACTAACCCAGGATAGAAAAGAAATTAGATTAAATAACAATAAAACAAATTAAAGCAGTGAATTCCTAATGAAGTTCCTTTGGTGTCTGTTTTCTCAAGTCATTGAAAACTGTACGCAAACCTATTGAAGTTTTACTCTTCTGATTTTAGTCATAGCATCATAAACATGCCGAACTACATGCATGAAATTCCTAATTCATTAAATTCTAAGTCTTCACCTCAAATCTAGAATTCAGCTTCTTTAACATTAAGAAACTAACAAATTCTTTTTGTAATTTTTTGTTTATCATTTTTGAATTCTTTACACTTTTTTTTCTAATTTCTTTTATTTTTCTTAATTTTCGTTTTTTTTTTTTTCATTTTACTCTTTTTTTTTTTCGTTTTTGTGAAATACTACCAACCGATCCGATCATTTGCTCCTTCAGGTGAAGAATGGTGGATTGAAACAGACGGCGGCGGGTTGTCCGCTTGGAGAGGCGGGATATTCTTATATTTCCGCTAATCTGAAAAAATTTCTTGAAAAATAAAGTCATAAGGCCAACTTCACAAGTCTTAGTATTTCAATATATTTGTGTAAATTCTTTGTACGTAAACTGGAATAAAAGTTTCTTAATTCTTACCTGGAACGAAGAGATTCTTTGATCCTCTTCCCCCACTCGAGCCTCGGGCTTAATCCATCTTCCATCTTTCATTCATCACGGCCACACGTATCTTCGGGCACCACTCGAAGACAAGCAGTTCTACTGCAGCCTTCAGAAAATTTGTAGAGAATTCAAAACGTTAAAAACAAGAAAAATTCAAATCCGAAAATCATAAACTCAAAAAAATCATTAAATGAAAAGCTGAAAATTGAAGAATTCCAAGAACCCGAAAAATAATATTTTCGAAAGAAAAAAAAATTCGAAAATTCGATAAAACCACAGATTCAAAAATATGAAGACAACATGAAAGTCTGAATACATTGAAAATTTCAAAATATCCGATAAATTAAAAATTCAGAGGATTCGGCAGGGATTGTGCCATTAATAGAATCGTAGTTTAGAAATCCAATAAAAATAAGAAAACTAAAAAATTTAGAAGATTCGAAAAAGCGAAATTTCCAGAGAATAAAACCAATAAAATTGAGACAATTATTAAGAAGAAATCGTAAAATTACAAAAATGGTGTCAACTTATGAGCTGGTTAAAATAACTGTTAGATCAGTCGATACATACCACTTTTGAACTGGAGAAAAAATACTGCAAATTAAATATTACATGTCAAACAAATTAATTTTCAAATATGCAATAAATTTAGTGAGAACTAGATGCAATCGCAAGGGGGATCTAAATTAATCACCAGTAAATCTTGAAATGAAATAAAACGCTAAGGAAGAATTCTGAACAATTAACAATAGTTATTTGACTAAAAAAACAAACCTACAGAACTTAATGAAATAACAAATAAAACGTCGGAAATTTTTAACTATTTACAGCAATTACTTAAGAACAACAAATTCATTAATAAGAACAACAAAACTGGAAAAGAAATTGAAATAACAATTTGAAATACAATGATTATTACAAGCCACAAATTCTAAAGCTATACAGAAACAAAAACAGAAAATTTAAAAAAATAAGCAGTCGAATTCTTAAACAAGTTATTTGCTTGTCTTAAATGATTTGAAGAAATATTATTTTGATCATAATGAAACAAGCAACATCTTATTACACTCCAGGATATTCTTCTCCATTGAATCTTCTGAACCTCTTTTAAAAGCTGAGAATTCAACTGCTCTGACACTTTAAAAATTAATCACAAAAAAGGAATTTGTTTTTTTTGTTCTTTTTTTTTACATTTTTCATCTTTTTTTTTTCATTTTCTTATTCATTTTTTTCATTTTTTTGTTTTTTTTTCCATATATATATTTTTTTATTCTTCGACTTTTTGTTTTTTAACTTTTTTGCTTTTTTATATTTCTTTTTTTTGCTTTTTTGTTTTTTTTTCATTATCGAGATGTAATGTTAAAATATCAAGCAATTTCAATAAAAACAGTAAAAACCAAAAAGTAATAAAAACCTTAAAATAACAAATTAATAAAACGGAAACTCCAAACAGAAAAAATAAAGTTAAATAACAATAAAAAAATTAAAGTAGCTGAATTCCTAAAATATTCATTCCGACCTTTGTTTGCTCAAATTGCTAAAATTGTACGGTCTTCCTCTGATTCTAACCATAATATCACAAACATGCCATACTGCACACATGACATTCCTAATTCATTAAATTCTAAACCTTCTTCTCAAATCTAGAATTCAGCTTCTTTAATACCAAAAAATTACCAATTTTTTTTTAAATTTTTTACTTTATTGTTTTTTCTTTATTACTTTTTTAATTTTTTTTATCATTTTCAATTTTTTGTTTTCTTCTTTTTTACTTTTTTTATCTTTTTCAATTTTTTTTTTTTAGTTTTTTCGTCTTTTTTTAATTTTTTATTTTTTTATTTTGTTTTTTGCTTTTTCCTTTCATTGTCTAGAATTAATGTTAAAACATTAAAAAATTTAAATAACAAGAATAAAAACCAAAAAGTATTAAAAATTTAAAAAAAAACAAAATCATAAACAAGAAAATCGAAACAGAAAAGAAAAAAGTTAATTAACGATAAAAAAAAATTAAAGTAGCTGAATTCTAATTCCCCGTCTTTATTTGCTCAAGTCACTAAAAACTGTACGAAAACCCATGAAACCTTTCTTCTGATTTTAATCAAACATCACAAACATGATATACAAAATGCATGACATTCCCAATTCATTAATTCTAAATCTTCTTCTCAAATCTAGAATTCAGCTTCTTTAATACCAAAAAAATTAACAATTTTTTTTAATTCTTTGACTTTTTTGTTTTTTCTTTTTTACTTTTTTTTTATCATTTTCAATTTTTTGTTTTCTTTTTTCTACTTTTTTATTTTTTATTTTTTTCAATTTTTTGTTTTTTTGATTTTTTCGTTTTTTTTTATTTTTTATTTTTTCATTTTTTCTTTAGTATTTTAATATTACTAACCGGCCCGATCATCTGCTCCTTCAGATGGATAATGGAGGACTGGGACAGGCAGCGACGGGTTGTCCGCGTGGAGAGGCCAGGTATTTCCAGCTAATCTGAAAAAATTTCTTGAACAACAAAGTCATGAGGTTTACTTCACAAGTTCTATTTTTTTGACATTTGTTTGCAATCTCTGCATCTGAATTGAATTTACAAAAGTTCTTTAATTTTTACCTGGAACGAAGAGGTTCTGTGCGTCCTCTTCTCTCCCCACAAGATCGAGCCTGCGGCGCTTAACCCGTCTCTCATTCATCACGGCCGCACGTGCTCTCGGGCACCAATCGAGAGCATGCAGTTCTACTGCAGCGCGTTTTTGTGCGTCCGTGAACGAGGATGGCAGCAGGAGACTATGACCGCAATTAGAACAGAAGCCTGAAATGAAGCAGAAACCATCAGTCTATTACTTTCTGACAAAGAAAATTCCAAAAAAAAATCTGAATTAAAAAAAAAGTAATTTAGAATTGCAAAACGCATACCATCCTGCTTATGCATCCTTGAGGAATGGATGCGCCATCCTTTGATTGTACCGAACTGCCTGCCGCAGATACCACACACTGAAAATTCATGCCACTATACTTTTATAAAAAATATGACTTAACGATGTTAATACGTATCATATTTATATATCAGTTATGAATTAAATCAAATTTAGTGAATGTACTAAAAAAAAAAAAAAATCCGGAAAAAATAATTTCATTATCACACGACACCTTAAATACGTAATCATTTTCACCGCTTTTAATATTAAAAATTACCGATGGTAGGAATTCCTTCAATTTGAACCACCGTGTATGCATCTGCCTGTGGCGGTGCCAACTTCCTGCGGAATCGGCTCGGAAGACTCCCAACATCTGCTGGTTGGAAAGTTTCCGGCACCGCCACAGCCGGCGCTAGTTGTGTAACGGGAACCGGGATCTTGATTGTTCTCGTGCGGCTAAAATATAATTAATTAAGCGTAAGCTGATTAATATCGTGATCAGTGACAAAAATTTCTGACAATAATTGTTTCGATCTTTTCCAAACTAATTTAATTGCTTATTACATAATTTTTTGCTCTAGAATTGCCAAATAAACACTTACAGAACAAGTTCTCGAACCGTCTCAGCCGGTTCCACAACTTCAGCGCCACTTTCCTCCACTGATGCCACCGGTATCTCAGAGCCATGTTCACTGTCTTCTGGCACAGGTGCCCACTCTGCTTCCGTTGGCCAATTGTCTTCTGGCAGAGGCGTCCACTCTGCTTCCGTTGGCCAATCTTCTGCCTCGTCATCACCTGTTGGCAGAGGAGCTTGCTCTGCTTCCTCTTCGTTGATTTCCGGTCTCTGAGATACCGTTTCTCCATCTCGGGCATTTTGCCCTTCTATTTCCTCCAACCTCCTCTCCGCCTCCGTTAAGCGGGCATAGAGGTATCCCTCCATCTGAAATGAAACAATAATTACTGTATTTTATCTTTCAGAGAATACTGAAAACATGCTTCCCTGAAGCATTGCAAAATTGTAAAAAGATCAGGCATTTTTATCTACATTTAAGGTACTTCCAACTTTCCTCCATTATTTATGCTAAAAAAGATCAGAAAATAATGGAGAACTAAAAAATTGATTCGAGGCAAGAAGAAAAAAAAAAAGATTACCCACGCTGTATCATACAGATACTCCCATAAAGCACGGAACATCACAGGCCGGTCTTCCAAATAATCCAGGACATCAAAGATGTCCGGAAGCTCTGGTCCCTCTTCGATGACTGACATTGCCTGAAAAATAACTTTTAAAAAATTATGGAAGAAGTGAAACGAATTCATTAAGCGTTCACGAGACATGCCATTAATCAATAAAGATTATTTACAGAAAAATCCCTCGAAAAACAATTCAGTTTTACTGATTTTGAAATTGACGACAGCAGAATCAAAGAAGATTTCGCAACTTCTCTTAAATTAATGACAATTTCGCATCATTCTAAACGTCTTAAAGATTTCTGAATGACCTGCAAAATCGCATGGTCATTTAAAAAAAAAAGAGAAAAATAAAGTAGGGATTACGTAGTACCGCAAACTGCATAGCCCTTTCTAATCACATACCACAATTTTTTTCATGCATATTCATTTCAGTCATATAAATTTAAAGTCAATATTATCAGAAATCATATACTAGATTCTGAGATAATAGATAAACAGGTATACTGATTCCAATATATGATTTTTGGCTTCTCTAGTCTCGAAACCTATAAAGTCTTTCCTCCCTGCACAACTACTTTTTCGCCGAAATAACAATAATTCAAAATAGTGTTTCCTCACATTTTTCTACTACTTCTTCTCTGAAAACAATATAATCAGTTACTATAAAGTAGGAATAAAAGATACAAAGACGAAAAGTAAGTTTGGAGAAATAATACCACAAGAAATTTTCAGTGATAAATATAACTTTTATTCAATTATTACTTTTATTCAACAATTTACAAAATATCACATATCAAAACACATATTTATACAAATACAATGTCTATTACGAAATTTTGAAGCTTGAAAATAAATAACTTTCCAACTAAGTTCAATAATACTGTAAATTAATACTAATTTAATCAGGAAATGTAAAATTCAGTATTTTCTTCATTTTCGAAAAATATGCGTTGTATTGAAAAAACATGTGATTAATAATATTTAATTATTATAAGCACATTAATAAAAATAAATCTCCCTTCAATTTATTCATTTTTGTATTTCATACTAATCAAAGCATCTCTTCAATCCCAATTATTCATAAATATACACAAATGATAAGGAAGATCTTCGCATTTATTTATGTCTAATAGAGAAATATTATTTTCAGAAATATTGAATCATTATCAAAAAATGACACAAACTGTTAATGCAGTTGCAAGTATATTTGGAAAATATAACAAACTTATGAAGTTCCATTTATAAGATAATAGTTAACAAACTAACATATTAAACATTTTTTAGTTAGAAGTGGGAGGCGATCATAAAATTGTTATTAAATAAATAACGAAATACAAAAATCAGAATTTACCTTTAACGACTTATTTTACGAAAATCATATAAAACTTCAATGAGACTTACATAAGAAAAGTGGTACGTAACTAAAAATCAGTTAACCAAAAATCAAAATTTGCTGGGTATATTTTAAAATCATTCTAACTCATGATTTCTTATGCTTCAGATTAATACTGATAATTTCCAATTTACTAGAATAGCTGATGCTGTCTGTTATTGTATACTTAACTAGAAGAGTTTTGAACAGGAAATCGATTTACTTTTCCGAGCATTTTTTTAAAGCCCAACAAATCAGGTTTTGTAACGGCAGCAGCAGATTATGCAATGGGACTTGGTTTTATATAAACTACGAGAAAAGATAAAGCTATGCGGTTAAGTGAACGATTGTCTCCAATAAGCTCAAACCTATCCTGAAAGTTACAAGAATTATGATAAGCCAGAACATGCAATTAAAAGAATATTATGTTAAACTCATATACTTCGAGTGTCATGGCGAGTAAAGACTGACTAAATTTAAACATACCCAAACAAATATTATAGAAGAGATTCATGTAAGCATTCCTTAATAAGAAAAATCTTTGATACCGCTTCCAAGCAGTCGCCGATGGGAGTATTGATCGCAAAACGAAGAACTTTCTTCATTTCTCTCTATCAAAGTTGTATTACATCTTGAAAAAAAAAAAAAAAAAAGTATATTTTATTGAAAGGTTTTAGAAGGCACGATAAATAATTATCAAAACTAACACATCATTCTAATCATCTGCATAATAGTTTTTTTTTTCTTTTGAATTCAAATTATTCCTATCATTTTCGTAAGAAAATATAAAGCGCCCCTTCAAGACTTTCAATTACTAGTTTATCAAACATATGGCTTAAAGAAAGTAGATTAACTTATTACTTCGCTCAACCAAATGTGAAATTTGTAAAAACTACATGAAACAAGCAAAACTACTGACTGAAACAAAGTTGCTAGCCCAATCTGGAATACAATAAATTCGATTGTCCGATTTCGATCAAAATGAGATAATTAGAAACTTTAACAACTAATATATATGCATCCACTTAAATCCTTCTCCTTTTTTCTCTATAAAAATAGTTATGTGAATAAAAAGTTTCTCTCTTACTTGGAATAACCATGAAATTGAAAAATGATGAGTTATGAAAATTAACAATGCACATCTGTCCCACTTTTGAGAATGATGTGGTTTTTTCAATTTCTCTTGTCAGTGGATATTTTTCAGCCAAAACTTACCTGAAAAGTATCCAAAATTCCAATAAAATGAATATTTATGCTTTACCTATTAAGTGATGAATTATACGAACTTTTCTCTTTAGGTCTTTAGCTTTATTATGAGTTATGCCGATATCAGAAAACATCGACAAGCACTTGGATCGTTTATAAATTCCTATTCACTAGTAATTTTGATGAATACCGATTTCTGGAAGTTTACTAAGAATTCATGTGAACTGCCCACCTGTTCTTGCTTTGCTTTTTGTAAATGCTGACGATGGTTATTTTGAAAATCCAAAACTGCACTCAAATTTTTGACATACTGTTCCAGCAATTCTTTCGGATTTCGAAAATATATTTGCAAATCACTTCCGATCAATTTTCATTGCATTGGCATGCTTGCTACACCGCATGCAATGATCTTGAGGATCTAAAATGTCAAATTACTTGGAAAATTTTCGAAAAAAAGAGTAAATATATACTTTCATATCAATTCAGTATTTAAATTCTGTTCGAATTACCATAGTGATTCTGAAAACTGAATAATTTGCAATTGAGTGACTTACAGAAAAAATTGAACAATTCACAGAAATGAAAATGAAATTAAGAAACTTTAGGAAACTTTTCAGAATGTTGTAGATTGTCAAACAACAAATTGCCTGACCTGTTTCGCATCTATCATAAATGGTGTAGTCAACTGATGTGAAATAAAATGGATATTATTTGTTACTTTGAGATGACATACGAATGCATAAATTACAGTGAATCCAATCATCCATGCCATCTCTAAGAGCGAATTTAATTAAAAAATTCAAGCCCAGCATGTTAGGACTTGTAATGGCAGCAACAGATAATGCAGGACCTGTTTTGCATACACTATGAGAAAAACAACACTGCACGGTTAAGTGAACGATTGTCTCAAATTAACTTAAATCTATCCTGAAAGCTAAAAGAGTTATATTAAGCCAGAAAATGTATTAAAACTAGTATTATGTGGAAATCAGATAACTTTGATTAACAAATTACTATGTATATTAGCTTAAATTGGAGAGTAAAGACGGATTCAATTTGAACATACTCAAAGAAATGTTATGGAAGAGATTCATATAAACATTATTTGATAAGGAAAATCTTTCGTACCGTTTCCAAATAGTCGTTGATGACAGTATTGATCGCAAAACGAAGAATTTTCATCAGTTCTTTCTGTCAAAGTCATACTGTATCCTGAAGAGAAAAAAATTATAATTCATTGTAATATATTGGAATTTTCAAGGATGCGTGATAAAGAATTATCTAAACTAATCCTCTGTAATAATCACCTGCACACGGTTTTGTATGAATTCAAATTATTCCTATCAATTTTGTGAAAAAATGTAAAAGCGATGTTTCAAAACTTTCAATGTTAGTTTATCGAATATATAGCTTTAAAAAAGTAGATTTACTTATTACTTCATTAAACCTAATGAGGACTTTATGAACTATTACGTAAAACAGAGTTGCTGCCAACCTGAAAGACAACGAATTCGATTTTCTAAAACGAGACAAGTAGTAATTTTTGAATTAAAATGTTCCTATCTTATTCGGAATAACCATGAAATTGAAAAATAATAAACAATGAAAATCATTACATATGTATCTGTTCCGATTTTTAAGCATGATATCGAAGCTTTTCAATTTCTTTCATTAATGAACTTTTTTTTCATCCAAAGTTCTTATTCCAGAACTCCAAAAAAACCATGTTTATGCTTTACTTTCTAAGCGGTCGAATTATATCAACCTTTCCTTCAAATCTCCTGCTTTATTACAGGTCATGCCATATCATAAATTTCATTGCTTTCTTCTGCTATAACAATGAACAATCAATTGCACTGTTTATATATTCCTCTCCAGTGGTAATTTTAATGAGTACCGATTTCTAAATTTCATAATTAAATGCCTAACAATCTTAAGATGAAAGGAAATTAGACCGGTTCCCCTGTAAATTAGAACGCTAAAATACGTCTATCTTATCATTTTCATTCTTCTGACCACAGATCCTATCTGCATTCAACACTAGAACATCTTCTAAAGGTAATAGAAAACCGAATCGATAGGATTTGATAGAATGATACTGATGATTATCTATAGAGTAATTCATCCAAGAAATAACAAAAAAGAAATAGTTAACAGCTAGCAAATGTAAATTACGTATAATCTTGCAAAACGCAAGCATTCAATCAAAATAAAAAGTTGCACGAAAGGATTTCCTAAATAAAGCTCGTATCAAGTACATATAATTATTGGATGCATCGTCCTATTGTATGTGAGTGAGCAGCTATTCCAAGAAAGCATGATCTCCCATGTTCGTGGTCTGCCATGAACATACAAACAGGGATTAGGTATTACGTGCAATTCGGTAACAAAGAAATCGATGTTTCCTCTTCAGAATCAAACCAGTGATATGATGAACAAATTTTTTTACTTTTTAAAGGAAAGCAAATTGAGAAATTAATAGTATTAGTAATAATACATGCGTTATTAATAATACAAAAATGTTTGTCTCGTTTAAATTTTTTCTCATCGTTAGAGGACTAGTAATTAAAATTACTGAGAAAAAATAATTAGTTGAGTTTATAGCGACAATGCAAAAAGCTATTGCCGACGTCAGAGTAGCAAATGAATTAGTCAAGATATACACTACGAAGGATGATAGATACATCAATTCCGAGCTACAGAAATATAATGAAGTAGTAGAAGACGAGTTAGGGACATTACTGATTATGCCAGAAAACATAGAGCATAAGTTTATAGTCTTAAAGCTTGTAATTCTTTTGCTTCTACAGTGCATTATCTGATGTGATTTACCATTTTATCAATTAAAAGACATAAGAGTGTGGCAATAATGGGTGACAAGTTTCGTTGGTCACATCATTATAGAATCAGAAGCAAAAAAATTCAGATGTCTTTCTGATGATTTTGTAACTGCTAGGTTGCTGAAGCAACAGCCGATGTGCGTTTACTCATTTTAAAGACTCAATCACAGTTTTTCCACAATTACAAAACATTCATCAAAGAATCGGTTTTATTAATATATGTTTTACTCTTTTAATGAAAAGTGTGTACACAAATTTCAATTTGTTTAAATATTAGAAAATACAGAAGCTTTCCTTGAATTCATAATGAATCCAATCACCCATCCCATCTCTAAGTATAAATTTAATAAGAAAATTTATAGTTAAATGATTTCCGGTAATCATCTTAAAACATAGTAACTGTTAATATTAAACTTCAAAATCCAATGCCTACATGAATTTGATCAAAACAAAAAGTTACACGAAAAAAATTTTAAAATTCAAATACAGTATAAGCAAAATTTGAACATAACATGCTATTAGTTACCCAGCGTCCTATTGGTCACCCTCTTCCGCACATCCCATTCCTATGAGTGAACCATTCAAAAATGGCATGGGGATAGAAGCGACTGGACACTACGTGCAATTTGGTAACAAAAGAGCACGTATGCAGTTTTTTTTTCTCTGCAGTCAGGAAGCTGCATGGTATTTTTCATCTTTTGAGCCATATTTGGGATGGCTTTATCTTGCTGTTTGGTTCGCATAATTAAATGTAATCAATTAATTTGAATTGATTACATTTAGTTAAATGTTCATGTCGTTTATTCAGTCAATTATTGAATTTTTTAATTTTAATTTTTTATTCTCGTTCAAAAGAAAAATTATTTTATATGTCAACTTTTTACCGTTTAAAATTATTTATTTGAATTGAATTTCAGTTGCTCTTGTAGTCCAGATGGTATAAATTATTGCAAAAACATATGTGCCAAGTGGAATGTGATAATTCAAGAAAAATTCCAGATAAATATTGCCCTATTTGCGATGGTTGGTAGTTACTATTCGATTGATGCTTTTAAAATGACAGAAATTTTTTTCTCAATTTTCATTCTGTAATTATAAAACTTTTGCTTCCGAAAAAAAATACTCAATAATTTTATTCCCAATTTTCGTTCATTCCTATTTATTCATCTGCTTTTTTTCTTCAATTTTTGAAGTTTTTAGAGCCAATAACAATTATAAATCCAGCAATTTGTCCATCATTGGAACATTGTCCAGTACGATGTGGAAACGGCTTATTAAGTGATTCAAACGGTTGTTTTTAATGCAAATGTGCAGTTGTGCAGAACGTAATTAGTAACAACTGTCGAGAACTTGCGATGTCAATTGTGGTAAGAAATCAACTTTTAATTATATTTATATTGTTTAATTATTTGATTAAATTTCCTAAAATTTATTCAAAATTTCATCAAATATAAAAGATTTGCAATTATATATCTGTTCAGATTAAGTGCAATCAGTGTTCAATTTATAACTGCTATAAAAAAAATTTTTTTTTAAAGCTTTTTTTGGAATTAATAAAGTTGTAGAAGTGCAATCGAAATTTTTTAATAATTTTTTTCTAATTAAATTTATCAATTTTTTTTCGGATTTATTATCATCTGGTGCAGTATGCAATTACAAAGGTAATGCATATAATATCAACTAAGAATGGCGTGATGGTCCATGTCGTAACTGTACCTGTGAAGCAGGTGGTAGAACAATTTATAAAGAGCAATAATGTGCAGTTTGTAGTGAATCCATACAAATACCTGGACAATGTTATCCAATTTGCAAAGGTTTTTTTTCTTAATTTTTAAATTTCAATTTGTTTTGTATAATATAGTTTAATTTCTGTATTTATAAAAAGACATTGGTTAAAGTAAGACTTTTTCATAATATCATCATATATTGCATATTTTACTCATATTTTATGATGATTTATGTATGCATAAATATATACTGTAGTCTAGCTTATGTCTGTGAAATTCGCAGAACTATTCAAATTTTATTTATATATTTATTTTTCTTTCTTATTTTAAATTAGATTTTTTAATCAGGATTGGCTTATAGATTTTAATGTTAAAGTGAAATTTTAAAAAAATTAAAAATTTTTTGATTAAAAAAAATTCAATGAAATTAGAAATTGTCATAAAACTTAATGGAATTTTTATGGCAATCTGTTTAGATAGATGAAGAATGGTGGTCCTTTGGCGAGGGCCAACCAATCAGTATTACAAGATGGCAACGATTCAACGTCTTCCTCGACATCTTTATCATCAACTTCACAAATGAATGCAATGTTATATGATCTTTGCTTAAGCTGATTTATCCTGCCAGTGTCATCGTCTTCATTCTCATCTATAAGTTGATCAAACGAAACAAAAATAACGAAGAAAAGGTCATTGTTAATTTCATGATTTTCTCTTATCTAAATGATAATTTTCGAAATAGATTGAAAATCAATCCATCTGTGCGTATACTTTATTTGATTCTTAAACACTTTCAAGAAATTATCGGTGTTATCTACAAGAAATTCCATAAAGTTATAGATTTTCACAGAACTTCGATGAAGTTAGAAATTATCATAAAACTTCATGGAATTTTTTTGACAATCTATTTTGACGTATTGCAATGATTGCTGTTTATAATTTGTTGGTTATTTGTAAAAATAAAAGGAATAAAATAATACATTGTTTTTTCCTTTATTAACATTCTATTTAGTTAGATTTATTAACATTCTATTTAGTTAGAATCAAAACATTTAATCAAATCTAACATCTTAGATATTCCTCCTAAAAATTGATTGTCAGTCGAATTTTGGGTGAATAATTTTGCCAATATTTTAATATATAACATGCATTTTAGGACAATAATTTCAAAACCATAATTGTTTTTCCTCTTTTTGCATTTCTTATTTATTTTAAAACATTTATTTTAAAAATACAGTTTGCAGAAATCGCCAATTTACTACAATAGTTCAACTCTTACCATTAGCTACAAAAACAATTGGATCAACACCGCTATTGTATGAAGATATACCAACTCGAAGGAATAGGTGTTATGATGGATAAAGTGAATTACTTATCCACAATTCAAAATGCATATATTTGTCATATGTAACATATTGATGATGGTATTTCATGTTATCTTTCGGCCATATGTTAATTTTTAATCTTATAATTTCTTCATTATTTTTAGTCAACTTTGAGAACTATAAGATATGCTATTATATTTCTGCTAATAATTTCAATGTTACTTCAAAATTTGATGTTTAGCAATTTTCAATTTGGTTTTTCACCGAATATATTGATTTTTTTTAAATGAAGGCCAAGAAATAATACTGTTTCATCCGAAAAAAAAATTCATTAGCACAGTAAATTTGATAATTTCTCAAGCCTTGATTCATTTCATCCAATCAAATTCAGACGAAAAAAAAATTGTTTTGCATCTTCTGTTTACATAGGCTTCCTTCAACATAGCCTTACGCTTGAACTTTTTACTTTATTTTAAATGAAAGTAATTTGATGAAATTTAGATAAAGTTAATTTTTTATACATTTTACAAACAAATTTATTCAAAAAAAAATTCTCTTTTCTTCTCACCTCTGATTATTAACAGAGCTTTTTTTCGCTTTCGCACTAGAAGTTGTTTATACATTACTTGATTTTGTTCAATTTATATAATGGTATTGAATTATAATCAAATATATTAGCTATCGAAGTACCCAAATATTGTTCTACGAGCTTTTTCTCACCTATCTCAAAAATTTCAAAATTTTTCTTTAAGCTTATTAACTATATCTTATTAATAAAAAAGTGCGGCTTGGAAAATTTTTAATTACAAAAATTGTAATTCATCTAATTATCTAGGAATATTCAATGTATCGAATTTTTTATAGTTGTCATCTTGATCCTTGAATTTATGTATAGTAAAAATTATATACAATAATGTATAATTTGCCACATAAATTTTGTGGCTGTTCACTCGCTTAATTTATAGTATTTTAATTGCCCAGGTTATTCTAAGATCCAGAGAGAGAAAAGAATTTCTAACAAAATATGTTTGGTGTCGTTTTCAAAGTGTCGCAGTAGTATATTTCTCAATTCTTCAAAAGTCTCACTTCGATGATTACTTTTTTCTGCTATCTGATTGATACGTTATGGAAAAAAATGCTTGAGAATTTTGTTCAAAATATCAACTTATAGTAATTCTAAAAGTATCGTGTCAAAAATCTCAGACACATTTGATCTTATTTTATTCCGGTTATTAAAACTGATATGCTAAAAAAGTAATAAGAATTTAAAAAAAAAAAACATTAATTGTATAGCATATCGTTTTTTTCATATTTTTTCATATTTTCCCATTATCGATTTTGTACAATTGAAAAAAATCAGTTTTTTTTGCTACTTCCTAATACTTGTTTTCTTGAATTTTCATGATACCTTATTTCCATATATTTTTCTTGGTGCTCATTAATATGCGGAATGTGTAATTAAACAAGCATAAACTTTTTCTTACTAATTTTGCCAAATGATCTTCCAGCATACATATAAATCGCAAAAAATCACCTTCTGTATCGTACATTTAAACTTGAATAACTTTAGAAGTAAGCGTTAAATTTCCTGTTAACTACTTTTTCATCTCGTATCTGATTAATTGCCTTCTCTGCCATGTCATCAAGAGGTGATATATTTACTGAATTATATGCAATAACCTTACTATAGTCAATGCAACCTTAATTGTCTATGTAAAATTGGGAACTGGTAGTCAATTATGATGATATAATCGTATACACAATATATTGCTTGAATTGCGCAGCTTTATGAGTTCAACTGGATATACCGATCATCGAAATCATGATATTACAATATTATTCAATTTTTTTTAAAGACGAAGACAAGAAGAAAACAATTTTCTAGTTTCGGCAAAATACTGCAAATTACCTCCAAGCTGTCAATACATGAGTTTTAATAAGTCTGAAGTACAAAGTTCCTTTTGAAATCATGGAATAACTGCTGGAAATTTCTCACGGAAAATATTTATCGATTTTTCTTGATGACTTTCAATCTATGAAGATTTACAAAAAGTTCAAAATCCACTGACTCAGTCTATAACATAGTTTTTTTTTTTTTTCTTAGTCTTCATAGATCAAGAAATGAACCCTGATAATGACAAAACACTTTTGATTCATCGCATATGACAATTCACGCCACCTTTCATGATTGGTTCACCAAAACTACTATATTTCTGGAAAGATTAATGTGATTAATGACTCAATTTCACAACCAGTTTATTTAGTATCAAAAATGTTTTTGGTTTCAATAAATAAGAAATATTTAGGGATTTAAAAAAAAAGAAAAAAATCAAAGAATGGAGAAGCCAAGCCTTACCAGATGTAATGAATTGAATATTTTCTTGACAATGTCGATTATTTTTCAATTTCCGGTCGTTTTGTTTCCATGCTGTAAAGATTTCAAATAAACGAATAATATATATTTGAGGTTTTCTCCTTAACGAGCTGATCCTATTCGTTTAGAAAATTTCTGTTGCATAAGAATGTCAGATTCTGAAAGCATGAAAAAAGCAATTACGAAAGTAAAAACAAAATTCGCTCCTACAAAAATATTAAGAATTGACATTGCCGGTAAAATACATAATACTTTATTGGTGATCTGTGGGATTTTTTCCAGATTTTATTTTTTTATTGGAGTAAATCTGTTGCAGGAAGTCCATGAATCTTTGGCTTTCTGTCCAAGTATGATGTTCCTTCTTGGTTGTTCTTTAGCTTTTGTCTTGATTCATTGAAAATTTCATGGTTACGGTACATTTTTCCTGTTTCTATTATATTTTTTCTAATAAAAATTGAAAAATACTTGTATTTATGTTTTTAAAATTAACTGCTACACGAAATTTAATTCGAAATTAAAAATCTTTTGATTTGCTTGCAGAAGCTGAACCATTGAAATATAATCAGTTTTTAATATGAACTATTCGACAGATGCATGTGGGACTCGGCTTGAATCAGTATTAAATCCTCAGCTTTCAATGTTGCGCCTGTGAATATACCTCATTATAATGGTACTACTGATGCTGTGAATCAAAAGTGATAATCTGAGAGAAGTGATATGATCAGCTGGCTAAATTCCTTAAGCAATACGCATATTTCGATGAGAATGAGTTATAAATATTGCAAAGATTCGTTAATAGCAAAACCTACACTGATATGTAATATACTTGTTGTTTCAACTAAAATTAAGCTTTTCATCTGAGAATAAAATGTTTTCAATACATTTTTGGTTTGTATGTGTTATTTTTTTTATTCCGAAAACTCGAAAAAAATTCATTTTAATCTCTTAATTTCTGGAGAAATTTCATTCTGAAATAATAGCTTATATTCATATATGTATGATCAGAAGATGTGGATATCTTACATTTTAGGACAATAATGTTTAATTATTGAATTAAATAATATAGTCTGAGTTGATGTCGTTAGTTTTTCACATGAAGAAGTTTACACACTACTCTAACCAGTAATTCCGTGTCATTTCCAATTTTATTTTGAGATGGAAGCTGTGTTTTAAAAAATTTTTAGAAATTTATGAAGTCGATAGTTGAAATATAAAGTTGTTAAAAAGTTTTCAAGATTAGAATGGTAATTTAAAATTCATCAATGCTCATGTAATTGTCAAAAACAAGAATGCTTTCAGACAGTTTTGCATCAGAAGGTGTGCATCTAGTAAATTTGACTAAAATTGCAAAGATTCCATCAGAAATTAAATTTGGTCCTGCAGTACGGAATAGGAAGAGAAATAAATATAAGGCTAGTAGTATATATTTTTGGTTTTCGATATATAGTTGTTTCGTTTAATAGATTCGTTTCGAATTTAAATTCAGAGTTTATACAATTCGAAGCTAATATTGCTGATACGGATAAAGGAGAATAAAAATTTTTGCGGATCGCCAATTTAGCACAACTTTCAGTGGAAACGATCTAATTTGAGTGGAAGTTTTTTTAATTGAGCAGCAGGATTTTGTTATGGACTGATGGATTTAGTAGTTTTAAGTCGGAAAATATTTCCGCTTATATACCTACTGAAGGTGATTGACAGCTTATTGAAACAGACATTACTGATTCCCACGGCAAAATTACATTTGAGGTTTATTTATCGATGTATTTCTTGATTATTTCATTTCTTTCGTCGTTTGCGTAAATAGAAAAAAAAGAATTGATTTTTTTTAAAAAAAAATTTATTTTCTAACTGAATTTTTATTCTGCTCTAAATTTTACTGCTCTAATTTCAAACTTTCTTCATAGGCATGGAAATTTAGTCCATATCTTGAAATAGTAAACAAACAGTATTTTAATTATCCATCAATGTAATCCTTTTTTTTGAAATTATGATATTTTTTTAAATCCATAAAGCTCATTCTTCATTAATAGCTTTACTGAGTCAACGATTAAAGTTGAATTAATAAGGTGTTAAGAATCAATTATCAAACTTCAGTTTGCGGTGAACGAAAGTATCGGAACAATATAAATAGAATAACTAAAAATGTCAGTGGCTATCCTTAGACATAATAATGAATTTCTTGTGGCATAAGAATACGGTGAAGTAAAATTATCGGACAGAATAGTGATTTTCTTCTTGCAGAATGACGAGCAAGTTTCAGTTAATATTTTCTTTGCAGATATAAACCATTTAAAGTTTATTTATTTCGGTGAAAAGAAGATAATAACATTTATGAAAAATGAAACAGATATACCGGATAAAGTTAAGTCTTGAGCTTATTTATTTTTTAGTACTAGAATTTTTTTAGATGCAAAATTTTTAATTTCACTAATTTTATCGTTTTCAGTTGTACAACATTCCATAAAAATGAAATATGGAAACAGCCTGAAGTATAAAGGAAAATTGTTTCAGAAAAAATATAGCTTGTTCATCAAATCAGTATTATTTCATTCATTATTGTCTCTTGAAATTTCTCATATTCTCGAGATTTTTCTCCATGATGCATTGCATCTCAGATACCACATATTCTGTCGCTTAAATCGCGAGGATAAAAGAAGAAAATCAGTGATTCCTTCGTTTTAAATTTGACATTGCATATTCGCTTTATTGGATTCTGAAATCATTTTTTGTCTATCAAGTTAATAAGTTAAAAAGCTCTCTTTCATCATGGGCTAACCACAAGCAAAATCTCATGCGTACTAAAGGCGCATGCTTCCGAGACAACAAACGATTTTCTTGTCTCTACAAATGACACCAGATTCTCCATCACGAGGAAGATGAGGGTCCTGAGTAGAAAAATCATTTCAACGAGTAAGCTGGCATGAGCTCGGTTGGACGGTCCAACTCTGGTATATCAATTTTCTTCTTTGCTAACCTCTCTCCCCTTTTTTTTCGTATCATAATTTCTCCATGAAAATTGTCCTTTGATATTGTCGAAGTTGTATTGTTGATATAATTGTTGTAATAGTTGCTGCGCACGTTGATTAACAAATTCATCATAATAAAAGTTTAATTACCCAAGTTTTAGGTTCGTTTCCAAGTGAGTAAATAACAAAATTGAAGGAATTATGAGAACTGAAGGACAGAAGTCAACCTATTATTTTGTCACGATCAGAAAGAAAAACGACATATTCAACTGAAAGCAGTTGCAAATTGCAGAATTTCTGCAAAATATTATTTTTATAATTTCAATTGAGTTTTTCGATAAGTTAGTGTAGCACAACAAATACCGTCTCTTTTTTTCTTTTCTCACATAATCGGATATACCAGTAATCAGTACTGTGCTGTAAAAAATGATTCAATTATCATCGAAAATTCCGGCTATTTCTTTAGATAGCTAAAAAACGAAAAAAAAAAAAGAATTTGTATTTTCGATATGCCATTATTGCAGTTCATCGCTTCTGTTTCGTTCGTTCTTTGCACAATTATCCGTACGTAAAAAGATTTTAGTCAGTACTGCATGATAATGAATTGTTGTCTCAATTATTACCGATAATTTCGGATAATAAATTGTTGTCTCAATTATTACCGAAAATTTCGGCGTTTTTTTTTTGTTGAATGGAAAAAAAAACATAGAAATGATATGTAATGGGACTGTCTATTTGGCTTAATTAATAGAAAGTCATTTTTCTAAGCTGAATTAATAAAAATTATCCAGAAATTTTCGGTAGAATTATTCGACAGTTAGCATCATTGCTTTCGGATTAATTTTTTCTAATTTAAAAATTAATAGAAATAAGTGTCGATTCTGATAGACTTTTCCGTTAAGAATAAATTTTTTTTGATAATTATTGAATGAAATTGCTTTTTTACAGAAAAATGATATAAAGATTTTCATAGAAATTTAATCTTTCGATGGCTTTAGGGGAAATTCCATTTTTTTTATCATTTTTAATTTGGTAAATGAGTCATAAAGATACAGAAGTATATAAACAAATATACATTTATATAACAAACAGTAGTATTAAACAAATAGCGACATCTAAATAGTAGTATTACGTATTAACAATAGCATTATCGGTCATGAATTAATTTTTAACAATATTTATTTCATAGTTCAAATTTTTGACCTTACTTTTTTTCTGTAAAGAACTCTGCATTCTTATTAATATGGAAGATGTTGACAGATGCTTCAATTAATTTATTATGTCAGTTATTCTTTTTTTTTTAATGCAAGTTAAAAAAATTTATACAATAGAAATAATTTGGAAGATAATGAGAAAATAATTAACCTATTAAATAGGAAAAATATGCTCTATTAAACTGTAAAAATAAGAACGAAAATGTCGCTATTCGTTGAAGAAATCAAGTCGCAAAAGATGAACATAATTAGAATTAAAATTGAATAACTCAACTATTGAAAAAATCTACTGATTGAAAATGAATTTAGCAGGCCATTCTAAGCATGTATAAAAGATGAATACAAAGTAATATAAATTATAATCATATCTTATTGTAGGTTATCATTTTTCTCAACTTATGGGAAATTTTTGTAATTTTCAGTTCGTTTTTGTTTATTGCCAAATTAATGTTTATAAATCAATTTGGTACTGCTCAAAAAAGCTGACAGTTCGTGTTATTTTATTTTAATATATATGCCATTTTCGAATTTGCGAATTTACAAAAAAAAATATTTAGGTTATTTTTTCATTTGATTTGAAGCAATAATCTTGAAAAAGCGCTAATTTTAGGAAAGAAATTGAATATTTTCAGATAACTCATTAAAATATAGTATTCTGTTAATATTCATCTTAAGTACAAAAGGTTAAGAAGAGTTTTTTATAACTTTTTGGTTTTCTTCCTTATTTTATAAACTATTAAATTTTGTATGAAATGTCATGAGGATATTCTGAATATGAACTAACTCCAATACATGTATTGCATGCCATCTTGTTGATAGGTAGATAACAAATCATCGGTAAAACTAATTAGTGTTTGTGACATTTTTCCAAGTATGATTAATCATTCTGAAACATTCCTTCATGTATTTATTTATTTGTTCCATCTTATTGCAACGCATTAGCAATCTGTAATAATTTGTTCCAGTATGAATTTTATTTATATTGCTACTTCGTTTTAAGTAATTATTTTATTCTATCCGATTCTACTCTTGAATTTTGATTGTAATAATAATAATAAAATATATTTTCTTAAGTATTTAATCTGTTCGACCTTATTCCATTCCATTTATTCATATTCTTACGATTTTTTTTTTTTTTTTTTTCAAAAATAGAAATAAACAAAGACAAAGAAAAAGGAGGTAAAAAAGAAAAATGAAGAGGTTAAAGGAGAAGAGAAGAGACAAAAATCTGATATGCCAAAGTACGATGATTAATCATCAATCGTAAGTTGTTGACCTTGAAAAATTTTTTATGAAAAGCTAGCCAAAAACGAAAGCCATTTTATCATCGATGACAATCAGTCGCAACCGCCACCCTCGCCACCAACCAGATTTTCCTCCTTTAAAAGCAACCTTTTATGCATACTTCCATTTTCAAATCAACATTTGAACTGAAAATTTCATTTTCATTGCACTTTTTTTTCGTTCTTTTTACCTGGCAGTATATTTATACGAATTTTTTCATTACATTTATTTATTTTTTAATTTCAAATTTTATCATGAAGATGGTTGGAGTTTTTATCGTAATTTTTTGTAAGAATTTTTTTGAAAGTTTTTTTTTTTTCAAAAAAAATTATTTCGTTTTTTTTTTTCAAAATTATTTGAAATGAAAAAAGCTACTTCTACTACTTTTACAGTACTACTACAATGTAAGCATTTTTTTATATTTCAGAAAGAAATATTTTTTTCTTTTGTGTTACAAATTACCTTTTCTTTTCACTGTTTAATCATTTCACCGCTTAGATCATAATAGTACTGTAGAAGTTTGTAGTTAAGAGTGATTTTGGATAGATTTTTGTGAGTAAATTTTATCAATTTTAATTTGAAATTGTTTTTTGTTATCTTTTCTGTTTAAATTTTTTCAATTTTCCAAATGATTTTACTAAGATACTACTCCTAATTTGATCTTTTTAAAATATTTTTTTCCTTTTTTTAGAAGAAAAAACAAGGAAATTTCTGTCCGATGGCCGAGTGTAGTTCAAGTTTTGGTGATAATACTTCAACATTTTCCGAAAAAGGCTCGAAAAGGTAAATAGTTTCCATTTCGCTTCCAGCATTTGAAATTTATAATTTAATATTTGATTCTCAAATTGTCCACAATAATATATCGACAATTTAGTTTTTAATTATTTCATCGATATGAATTTGTTTAATAATTTATTTCAGTTTCTTTAAATTTTCTTTCGGAAAATAATTCAAAATAAGATTATGGCTTGTGATTTTACTGGTAGAAAAAGAAACCATTTATACTTATTTGATTTTTACAATTAAGTAATTAATCATTAATTGATAATAAAACTAGAAAACTTCGCATCATTGAAAAAAGTGATTACTTTTCCCTCCCTCTTTCAATGAAATAGCCTTTTTGAATTGAATGATTTCATGAAATTTTAAAAGAAAATTTTTGTTATTGACTAATTAGATTGATAAAACAATATTACTATCGGGTAGTTGTAAAAATTTCAGCAAAATTTGAATTACACGAAAAATTAATGATCTTTTTTTTTTATATAAAAAAACCTTTTTTTTTATTAAATATATAAAATTGAAATGTTTGTCTTCTCCGATATTTACAATCGAATTACTTGTTTACTTATTTTGTTGATGTAGAAAAATTCGAAATGAAAGTGAAAAACGACGACGAGACACGTTTAATCGGTTGATTGATGAGTTGACATTATTAGTTGCAAAAGGTGATCGGAAAATGGATAAAAGTAGCGTATTGAAATGTGCAATCAATTTCCTCAAACAGCAACATTGTTGGTTGTTTAATTCAGTTTTATTAAAACGCGCATATTTTATAGTATTTAACTCAGATAACGTTTCTTCATGTAAGATTACACTTATTGATGCATTTATTAGTGAGTTAAAATGAATAAATACTAAAGATGGCTTAATGAGTTCATCAAAAGGTTCTGAAAATTTTCAAAGAAAATTATCGGGTATGCAGACATAATAAATAGTTGGATAGGTACTTTTAATCTGTCCATAGGTGACATGATTTAGATAGAATTCTCATATATGACAAATAAATGCCATCAATTAAGAAAAACAGTGGAAACTAAACGATTCAAATCGATTAGCTAATTTCATTTTAATAATTTCTCTCAGTATTTGTAAAATCTGCTTATCTCAAAACTTTTATCATGATGAATTTGAGCATAAATTCAAAAATAATAACGTATGAAAAGCAAAATTTAAACAATTTTCCAGTTCAAGCTGAATCAACAAGTGATGAGGCATCAAATATAGCCCTGGATTCTAAATTACGCATTACAACCGGTTGCAATCTTCCGGAAATTGTTCAACTTTATATGGATGCTTTAGCAGCCGGAAGCTTTTGCATTCATTGTTCCGGACATATTGAACATGCATCTACAAGTTTTGCTGCACTTTTTGACGACGCAGTAATTTTCTCTAATTTCTAAAATATCCTTCATCATTTGTTTTTCTCATATTTGCTCACAAATTATTTTGAAAAATAGGATAAAAACAAAAAGTTGCAGCATTGAAAATGCTTGAAAAAAAACAAACAAGTTGAAGTGGACAATTTGAAACAAAATTAATTAACAAAACTTTCGGGGATGAGATTTATTTATCTGATCAATAGATGAAAATATCATTATTGTAAAATAAATTTGCAATATTATTTCTTCGACTGCTTTCATTTGATTTTTGTATAAGATTAATAGTTTTTCAATATTTAAAATTTTAATTTTCAATATTCAATCGTGTTATAAACAATTTTCATTTATTTTTCAAGCAGTTTTTTTTTTTTTTTCTATTGACGACAAATCAGTTCTTTTTTTTGTATAATTGATTTTTGCAACAGTGAACAAAATATCAGTTTTGAACAAAATACAGATTTTTTATTGTATTTTGTTTATCATCGCACATTTTTCATATTTTCTTCAGCCTTTCATCTTTAATAATTTTAATATTTCCATTTGCTTCTCTTTTCAACTCTTTTTTATTATTTACTGTTAGTTTTGGTAAATTTGTTAAAAAATTTAATAAAAACAAATTTTTTTTTTTAACAAATTCGCCAAAATTGTTACCGAATACTGCTCCTCTTGCATGACCAATATGAGTGGACCAATTGGATTTGCAAATACGAATTCAACATTAACGGCCTGATTATTCCCAATTTTTAGAGTACCAAACTTTGTTTTGAATTCATTTATTAGCCAATCTCTTGATCATTGAAAAATTGAAATATCATCGGCATTTGAAGTTCATTAAGGAATTGCAGTTAATTAGTCAATCTATGATAGTTTTAAATCATCTGTGATCTACTGGATGAACATGTCAAATTGATGATTTAAAAAATGAGTCAAAATAATTCTTGTATGCTATTTCAAGCTTTATCAAATTCCATTTATGACAATCCAATGCTTATTTAATCGTTAGAATGCCGTTTCTTTAATTGAGAAATTGTAAATTGAATTTTTAAAATCAGAAATGAAAGAAAATTTTATTTGACTAGATGGCCTTTCTATTGTCTGACTGTTATCCAAGAATAACAGAATGAATGACGATTCGAACGTCCTCCCGTGGTTGTTACAACGATTAACACGTATAACACGTACAAAAAATGTCTAGGTGTTATGTGATGTTAAATACCTCTTTCATTAATACAATATTTTAAACATGCAAAATGCAAATGACATCATTAAATATAAGAAATCATTTAGTTCCATTATTTTCCGTTTCATCTTCAGTTAAATCTTTAAATTTTTTGAATTCAATTTTTCAGACACGAAAAATTTATTTCAAAATTTTCAATAATTCACCAATTTTATTATTTTATATATGAAATTTTCCGGAGAAAAAAAAAAGAAATGAATTTTTTAGATATGCGAATTACAAGGAACGAATTTCTTCGATTTACTGGACGATAAATCAGCGAAAAGTTTCAGTAGAGCTTTATCTAGCGAGGTGTTACATTCCGTATCGATTAGTGCTGGTATGAATAGTACCACAACAATTCAGCAAACAGTAACAACGAAGAAATTACATCGTCAATTACTGATTACTGGTTATCTGAAAAAGATAACATATAATAAAGATCGATTATGCATGCCGGATGCGGTTACAGAAAGTGGAATGGATAATAGTAAAACAAAGATCACTGCAATTACGGCAAGTTTTCTTCTTATTTTTGATTTATTGTTCGAATATGTAGAAATTTAATTTAACTTTCTCATTTTTTAATCATTATATTTTATTTAATCGAAGTTGATACATTCTATTTTATTAAATAGAAGTGAATTTTCAAATATTCAAAAACATCTTGTCAATAATTAAATTACAATTACAAATACAATAGTGTTCATTTTGTTTAAAAATATGCTTTTAATGAGTTAAAAAATTGCAATTACTTTATTTGATAATTGCATTTCATCCATTTTATCAAATATATTATAATTTTTATTCTTGAATGAAGAATAAAATGGAGAAATGAAGAACGATCAATTAAGGCGATTTTTTTTTTTTTGGTTTGATTTTTTAAAGTATTTTTTTATGCAGCATAAATTATCCAAAAATTTTCTCTAGTAATTTATATTCGCGAATCAAAATATGCCTAATTTAAAAATAATTCAATTATGGTCTTTTCTTTTATAACGTCAAATTTCAGAAACTTTGAAATATTTTAATTTCCTGCAATAATCTACTCATTCTCAAAAGAAGAATGGTTCACATTTAACAGTCTGATCATTATATTAAGTATCATTTCATAGAAGAATATAATGTTAGGAGCCGAATGAATCCTTCCGATTTGTTGGTATCATTGTACCGTTATCAAATCGGCCAGAATCAGAGATAATGCTTGAAATGATCAGTTCTTGGGAACGAAGAAATGCCAATTTCACCATATTCTATAACACGGAATTTGTTTGTGTTGATGCAGAAGGATGGTAAATATATAATTTTTTTTTATAATTTAATTTACAGTTATCAATTTATTCGATTCTAATCTAATAATAAGCCATTCCTAAAATATTGTTGTGATAGTAGCAATATTACAAATATAATCTTACATATTAAAACTACGACGAAAAGTTTGTAGCTATAATATTTGAATCATTTCACTTTATCCAGTTTCTTTATTTAACTCCCTATCAGATTATTTACATTAAGGATTGATTAGCTTGGATTGATTAATACATGAAAATATATTTGTTTATACTTTGATATTGTTTAAAATCCATCCTATTAATGTATCACAATCAAAAAAAAAAAAAAAAAATTCCTGTGATAAATTTTACAAAGGTTTATTATCATGAAATAATATTCTCTCTCTTTTCTTATACAAAATTTACAAAAATAAAAACATTACAAATCGAAATAAAGTTTTAAAACATTATAAATTAAAACAAAGTTAAAATTAAAAATTAAAATAAAATTTATAAAATAGAAACATTAAAAATTACATAATTGCTCAAATTCTTCGTATAAATTATTTTTATAAAAAATTTTATTGCTATATTTTTATTGTTCTTATTTGTTAATTTTTATTTTCAGTCAATTATTGGGTTATAGTCGTCTTGATCTGCTTGGTACAAGTGGTTATGATTACATTCATGTGGATGATTTGCTACAAGTAGCTGAATGCCACATGCAACGTAATTTCATCGATCAGCTTCGTATACAATTAAAATTAAAAAAAAAACATTTTCTGAAACAGAAACTGCAAAATTGATTTCTAACCTAATAGAAACTTTTAAACTATTAAATTAGGTGATTTCTTATGAATTACACGTTTGATTTATAATTATTTATCGATTATTTAGTTATATCTTTTTTTTTGCTTGATTGCTTAACTGTACTTTTTTTTGTCCATTTTTTTTAGTAATAAAACTTGGCACTTATCAAATAAGACCACATCGTTTACGAACAAAATCACATCAATGGATCTGGATTAATTGTATGGCCACCATCGAAAGTCAAACATCAATTAGACGAATACGATGTAATTATCGTGTGATGAGCATGGAAAATTTAAAGAAATTCAAAAAAACAATTACAATTACGAAAACAGAATCCACCGAAATTCCATCATCATTTTCAATAGGTAGGAATTAGAAGGTAGAATTGAAAGATTATAACTATACCCTCGAAAGCAACAAAAATAATAAATTGATGTCATTAGAGGTGAAGGAAAATATTAAAACACAGACATATCGATCAATCAATCATTCACTCAATCGGTCATTTATTTGCTTTTACTGCCGAATGAAACAATTTGTGGCACTTTTTCAAAAGTTATTTTCCATATATAAACTTCATTTTTTCACGTAACTTTCTCATGAAAAAGTTTCGAGATTATTTTTTAGCCGTAAATACTGCAAAAAGTTCACAAAATTCTCGTTGCACTACAGATGCTATCAATACCATCATTTGTCCTTTATCAGTTAGTTCATCATCATCATTATCAGTTGCTGGAAATGGTCCTGAATCACTTTGCACTACAGGTTGATAATTTTTTTTTACATGATTTGGAAACATATTTTTTCTTAGCTACTGTGTTACGAGACACACATTTTATTAGAAATAATATACGTTTCGTATTATCAAGTAACAAATTATGCACAGTATACCAGTTTATTTTGATAATGTTTCCAGTATGAAATATCAATATTAGTTAATAAATGGATTTCATGGCTAGCAACTTTAAATGGAAATTGAATTTACTATTAAAAATATAAATGGAAAATTATCATTTTTAATGGAATAGATAATTCTCGATCTGAACAAGTCAATAATTCTGTATCCATTATCGCTCCCGAGAAATACACCGATAGCAGTTGCACAGCTAAAATAGTTATCGGACCATTGCCACCAAAAAGAAATCGAAAAGAAGGATTAAATGAATCGTCAGGTAGAATAAATGAAAATTTCATTTGGAAATTCGAAAAAATTACATCAAAATCTACCATATAAAAAAATTTACATTAAAAAAATTTTTTGATAATTTTTTTAAGATAATTTTTTTATTAATTTCGAAATAGGGAAAATTTACCCGTATTCTAACAATTTTCCTTGGCTATTATTTAATTTAAAGTAACAAGATTTGCAAATACATTACTTTAATCGTAATAGTGTGATAGAATTTTGGAAATAATGATATGGTGCTAAAGTTAAATCACAGTTTCAATGAAGTTTTGATAGACCATTTAGTTATTAAGATTAAATCTTACAATAATTACATATCAGAGGACCATGCTATTCCTTCTGCTTAGATAATAGTCCGTCAACTTCATTTGAATATAAATCATCGTTCTGTCAACAATCTCCTGTCACACTTTCGTCGCCGTCCGAAGTATTGCCATCGAAACGACGGAATCAGATCCCTTTAGCTTTCATTGAACATTATCCTTTACCGGATTCAAAATTGGCAACTTCTAAAGTAACATCAGTTAATGGCAACGAACCATGCAGGAATGTGTCAAATTTGACGATATCCTCCCCAACCATGGTAAGATTTTTCACATTCAGGCGTTAATTTTTAAGAAAAAAAGAAAACCTATGTATTACTGTTTATTTAGAATTATTTATTTGCTATATAATAATGAATTCCTTCTAAATATAACTTTTCCTAACTGTTTTGCTACACTTTGAAAAAAGCAAAAAAATGTAATATTTCTTGAAATTTTATTAATTAAATATTTTGAATAATATTATTGGTAGGTAACACCGGCAGCTTTATCAATTTCACCGCTATATCAGCAGGTTTGGGAAGAATTGCAACGTCGAAGCGAAGTATTACGTCAACAAGTGTTTCAGAAGGAAATGGAACTTCGTGAACTTCATCTTAAAAGATTCCTTGCATCATTACACGGTGATAAGTGTTAAAATATACCTTAATGGATTTTAGATCAGATTTTTGATCATTTTATATAACGAGGAATCTGAAGCAATCACTGTATTTCTACTCAATATATTTGTGTTCAAATGTATTTATTTTAGAAATGGCACGAAAACAACGATTTAATATAAATGTACACTTGAAATTTCTAATTTTAACCTTAAAATTGCTGTGAATTTAAAAAAAAAAAAAAAAAAAAAAAAGAAATGCGGTAGCGTGATCGTTCTGCTGTTAGGAAGATTGTTTCTATTTATGCGAAAGCTATCACTGCACGTCAAATACTAGAAAATTAACGTATAATAGTAAAACCAACAAAAAATTCGCAAGAATATTCATGGATTCTATGAAGCACATGTTTATAACTCATCCCTACTCAATGATATTATCTGGCAACTGAAAAAGAAGGGACAATTGGTTAAAAATCCAAAACGAATTTGCAATTTTAAAATTTCACACAATTGAGTCAATTACCTTGAATTGTTCACAGCAAAGCGGAATTTCTGGACTAGCTTACCATTTTAAATAAGACTGAAATTTATATAATACCCTCATTATTGGGTCTCTCATAGAAATTTCTTGGAAAATCCAATTTTTGATTCTTTTCATTTTGTTCGAATTTAAAATAGTCTGATAATCGAGCACTCATTATTAGTTATTTATATTTACGAATGAATTTAAATCTTGTAATATAACTATTCAGCAGCAAAATTTCAAATAAATCCTACATATGTATCTTCGGAAATGTCCGACATAGAAGTCTCCGATCTTTATGATGGGAAGACCTTTGATCTATTGAATATGAAAGCTGTGACGCCATTTGATACAGATCTAATCAGGTCGCTTTGTAAAAATAACGCTATCCTCCTATCATTCTCATTTCCAACAGTTTTCGAAACATTTGCTTCCAATATTGTTGATATATTCGATACTTTTGTTGCTTGAATCAACAAGACAGCAAACATGCTTACCACCAAAATAATAAATAAAACGATACACATGTTTCCCGCCAAAATGATAAATATGTTTACCGCCGAAACGCTCCGATTAAATGATAAACGAAGTGGGTCGAATAATCATGAGACAACACATGACTATCAAAGTTATTCTGGCTTTTTTTGCATTTTGAGCTTCATGTCCTTGTGCATCACTTTTTTTTCAACTTTTTTTTGTTCAAAAATTCAATTCAAGGTTTTTACAATAAAGTGTTCCTTGAGAATGTTTTAAAGAAAATTTCATTCTATATTGTAATAAAAGAATAAGATTTAAAAAATTTCAATGTTAAAATTTTAAACTTCTCGAAATTTTATTTGCTTTTTATGGACGAAAAATACAATAACTTTTCGATATTTATCATTCGATAAATAAATGACGAACTAAAAATAGTACTGATGACTTTTTCTGCTTATTAGTCAATTCAGTTAATATCTTTTATTCGCATTTAAAATTTCTCGCTAATCATTTCAAAGCAATAGAAAGGATCATCTATGAATTGCAATTTTAATTAAAGCTGTTACGATTGATGATTACTATTATTATCTCGCGATAGATGGCTTAGATGTGTGAGGAAGCCATTAATTATTGGCACAATTAAGAAATGCTGAATTGTTATCTGATAAATTGATAATATTTAATTTTTTACTTAAAATAACTTTTCATTAATGGTATATTTCGAAATGAATATCTCTAAAAATGTGTTTCATTTTTGAATTTTTTATAGATTACATTTATTAATTAAAACATGGGCAAGTAATAATACGTTGAAAAATGGAAATCTTGGTATAAATGCATAGTCATTATGACGGTAGCAATTAAAGTCTGTTTCTAAAATCTGCAACTAAAATCTGTTTATACTTTTATAATAAAATTTTTTGAAATAATTTTAGTTTGCAGTTTTTTACTGGTTAAAATCTGAACACAAAAAAAAGACAAAACTATTGAGAAGTAAAAATATTTTCCTGAAAACGTATAATAAATTCATTATTTATCAAAATTATTATCATCATTTCAAATGATAATTTCTTTGCTAACTCACAGTTGTACCCAAAAAAAAAATTTTAAACTATGAAAATAGTCTTATCGTAATTCTGCTCAATTTCACATCGTATATGAATAATGCACATTCATAAATAACGCAGAATTTTTTTTGTTTTAATTCAAAAAAGAAAATAAATAATTTGTATGGAAATTAATCATCAGCAAAAGAACATACATTTATTATTTGATAAAATCAAATTTGTAATCAAATCGACTTTTGTTTTTTTGGTTAAAATGCAAAAGTTATTGTGTCTGAGTAGCACACAGAGTCAGTGCTTTCATAATTTTTATTTATGACGATATACTGCATGTTTCGAAAATTCTTTTTGTTGATTACGCTTTCAATAGCACTCAGATTGCGGTAAATCCTGACAATTGGTTACTGTACAAAGGCAAGACATCATCCAATAACAGTATTCAGCTGAAATAAAGGAAAAAGTTAAAGGAAATTAGAAGTATATTTGGAAGTTTACAATGACAACATCTGGATTACAATTTATAGTTCAAAATTTACGATTTTAAAATTCATAAGTAAAGAAAAACTTAATTCATAAGTAAAAAAATAAAACGTAAAAAAATAAGTGAAAAAATTTTTCATAAGTTCATAACTAAAAATTGATAAGTAAAAATAAAAAGGTCAAAGAGATCAAAAAATAAATAATCGATATGTTTACAATAACCAAATGGATTTAGCACGGATGCTTGCAGAATGCAACGACTGCATAATTCCTGTGTGCATTCATCATAGCTTTCCTTTGATTGTAAACAATGTGATATAATATCATCCGGTGAACATCCTGCAAGCTGTATTCATTCATTTCAATCATTCTAACAATACTTGCAAATAGCAAATGCTGCTAAATGCTTGTTTACTTACAGTTATGCTCAATAGATATTATTTAGAAGAAGTAAAAAAGCTGGTAATTAATTCTCCGATAAAATAAACTTTGACAATTTCTGATGAAAATAGTTGCTCAGGCTTAATTTATCACATCTTTTAATAAAAATCATTATTTTCGCTAATAAACTAATACATATTTATGCATTCCAAGATATATAATGTGGTTCATGTATTATTCCAATTTTTATCAATTATTTCATTGATTAATTTGGAAAAAAAAGTAAGCGTTTTTTTTTTTTAATTGACCTTTTATCTTTCTGCGCAAGTAACGTGGATATGCAGTTGACCCTGCTCTGATAACAACCGTCTGATTAGCATTAGACGAATAACCCAAGGTGACAGATATTGTTAGTAGCATTAGGCATAACATATTCTCAATATGCATTTTATCCTCCAATACTAAATATGAATCATTAATTTGTTATCATTACGTAAATGATATTCATTTCACGCGAAAAATTTATTTGATTAAATTTTTGAAATTTTAATGAGTTAATTTTAGTTTATAATAAAAAATGTCGAGAAAAAACATCGATATTTTGAATTTAATAATAAAAATATGAAAACAACAGCTATTATTTGCCATTGTTAGAATGATAGAAAGAAATGGGAAATGCTCCAACTGAAATTAACTCTAGTTTAATTTATGATTGTATGGATGAACGACTAGCTAGTTATTAAATGAATATACAAACCTAATATCATGAATAAAAAATGAATCGAAGAAATTTCCATCTAAAAATAGAAGTTAAATGTTAGTATCACAGTATGTCGTTAGCATAAAATAATATACAAAAAGCATTAAGTTATGAAAAAAGAAGAAAAAAAACTAATTATAAATAAGTATTAAGTCGTAGAAAATCTAGTCACCAGCTTTTTCAATTTCAAAATAACCAGTAGACAGAATGGCAATACTTTTCTCCTCATATCTAAATGATTTCCTCCTTTTTTTCTGTGATTTTTGCATAAAAATAAATTTTGCAAAATAAATTTTCCCTTAATAAAAAAAAATTTTTGATATTAAAAAATATGAAAATTAAAGTGGCAAACTGATCATGGTAAAATATATTACCAATTCTGTTTAGTTTCAGAATAAATTAGTAATCGATTTTGAATTTCATAAAATTTGCTACTCGAATCCTTAGCATCAAAAAAGAGAAATTAAAATAGCTAATTTACATATTAAAATATTACTAATTCATTTGATGAAATCTCATGAAGTCTTTCAATTTCCAGATTATAAGGAAATTTTTTTTTTGTAGGAATTTCAATCTCGATTGTAATAAATAAAATATGAAAATATATTTCATAAAATATACATATATACAAATGCACACGTACACAAAATATAATCATAAGAAAGCGATTATATATGCAAATAAAATCAGTCAAACATAATTTTTGTTAAATTCACGTAAAATTTCAGCAATGCATATTTCAATAGATCATTAAATATAAGCTTTATTTTGATTGACAAAATTTAAATATTTTATAATCAAACAAAAATTCAAAATCAAAATGCTATGATAGATGATTTTAGAACAATTAAAATTGAGAAAACACCCTATTGTCATTTTGGCATATTTAATTGTAATAGCTAATTACCAAAGTATTAAATTTCTTCAATTTAGCAAATATTTGTCTTCTTAAAAACTCAATTTAATTCAAAATCACTCAAAATTAATATACAAAATTAGATGAATAGAAAGAAAAATAATTTAGATTGGGATACAAATGAATTTCATGGCACATAATCCACCAATGAAACAAATGGAAAATTATAAAATTCATAGCTACTTAATAAAAATGAAAGAAAAACATAAAATATAGTGAAATATTAAAATAAAACAATACTTGCAGGAAAAATGAAAAGTATGAAAGTGAAGTTAAAATCAAACTTAAGATTCGAATGAAAAACTTTCGTTTTTGTCGTCTTTTTTTGTACCAGATTATTTGTTATAATTAATTAGTGATTGAATTCTGATATTCCACTTATTTCTTTTTCTTTTTTCTTGTTAATTTTATTTTATTGCACAAATAATTAAATGCAAAAACAAATAAATAGCAATGAAAATATGTAAATTACAATTTATTGTCATGCTGCAAACTTATTTTTTTTATTGAATATTCTACTAAAATGTTCAATATTATTTTCCTTCTATAGATCGGATTTTTAAAAAATTCCCGGAAGATTTATTTGTTGAAAGTTTAAGTATAGTGGCAAATAATTTCCGACGGAAAGAACTTATCAATTTGATAAATTCATCCATCTGTAAGAGATTCTTTTAGCTATATCATTTTGATTCCTTTAAATTCAGTAACCTTAATGATAAAGCTTACTTTTTATGGTACCCATAATCTGAGGGTGGATAATTAACAAAAACTAAAAAATTTTATTATAAATATTGCCATTAAAGTTCAGATTCTAAAATCCGGAAATTGATCTTTTTTATAATGAAACTGTTAATAGTTGAAAGCTTAAAATTCAAATAAACATATGTTTTTCGATTGTTTATTAAAATAGAAAAATGCATTCCTAAATGAATTTAAAAAAAGAGGAAAACGATAAATATTTATTAAATAATGATGTTTATGTGCACTTAAAATACTAAATCTTTTTAATTATTTAAACTCGATCATATTTAAGGTGTTAATTTAAATTTAAGTATTAATTATCTTCCATTATATTTTCGAAAATTTTAAATTGAAATCAAGTGCATGAATTTGCTATAAACGAAAAAAATAAAAAAAAAAATTGCTAGTGATCGAGATAAGCTTTTTACAGAAACAATAATTTTCGACGAAATTGATTATTCTCCGAAGAATTTGATTTCAATTTCAGTATTGATTGCTATATAAACATGGTTTTGTCATGTAAAATTGAAATTCATCGTGAGGAAAAATAAAACGGATTTAGGACAAGAAATTTTTTCCACTGATTCAAATTTTGTTCAGTTCATCTAAAATTCTTCATTCAATTTAATTTTCAGAAGAAAAAACTGGCTGAATTAAAGCTTTCATGCGAATAACATTATCGCTTTCCCAAGTATTTTGTTTTAGACTCTTTTATGATATTTTTCCAATTTACAATTTTCAGAATTGATTATTCTACTGATGTTAGATGATATAATCTTAGTGGAATTCTTGAAAAAAAGGAAAGAAAAAAATTGACAAAATTCGTATATCTTAGTAAATTTTTAATAATTTCTTGTTATAAAAATTCAGATTCCGCCATTTTAATACCAACATAATTGCTTTGCTGCATCATACTGATCAGGTCACCATGGAATCAACTGATCATAAAATTATGGACAATTTTTTAAAATCTGTTAGAGACATATATTCATGCTGTAATTATTTAAATGAATTGCATCGATTTCTACGAATTGCTTATCCCATTTTGAATGCCTCACTTCTAATTAATGCCTCGGCATCTTTTTTTTTAGATGCCCACTTTTTCTTAATCATTTTCTTGTAAATTTCCTTTTTTACATTTCATCATTTGAAATCATGACATATGTCAATATGATTTCATCTGTATGTCATAAAAAGTTTTCATAATTTCTGTTGGACTACTGTTTCGCTTGTTATTTTATCAATTCCTTCTTAATATTTCATCGTTTATCAACGGCAATTATTGAATATATGTTATATGCAAAATTCATTTGAGCATAATAAGCAATCGAACAACTTTAATAAAAAAAATAATAATTAGTTCAATGAAATCGCTGAAGACGTCTTGGACAATCGAGATAATCTTGACAGCTTACACGGTCCATATTTGAAATTTTCCGATATTCTTGACATTTCTTCTCATCACGTAAAATCAGGCTGCGTGATTCATCACCATCGCGTCTCGAGGAACCGCTGGACAAAGTAGGTTTATCCTAAAGAATCAAACGATATGTTTTTACTTAAAATATTTCAATTAATTTACTTTGACTGATTTATGGTTATTTTCCAATCAATTCCTGTGTATTTTTATATATAAATTACTGTGATAAAATTACTTTATTGTTTCATAAATCTTTCCTAATGAATAATTCTTTGCACATACGTAAGTTCTCCACAAAAATAAGACGACCCTGTGTGTGCTTATCTTGATTTGGAAAACGATCATTTAGCACAAATTCATTTGACAGTAATACTAAAATGAAGTATTATTTTACAATAAATTCTGCTGAGTTTTTTCTGAAGCAAAAAAAATAAAAATTAAACCTGATCAATTCTTTCGTCAGACATAGCATCATCATCATTATCTTCTATTAAATTATCATCATCCATTTCAAATTCCGGACCTGATGAACTTTCTCGTGCTGAAATATCCAATTTCTTGTTGTTAAATTTTCTATATTGCTTATTTGCATTTCTGAAATTTACAAACCATTTGAAAAAGAACAAAGCAAATTTGTTACTTTAACTATGGCTCAATGCATCGTTTTCACAAATGACAACACTGCTAACTTGTCACAAATGACAACAACTGCATTGATCATTTTAATCTAACTTCCGCGATAACGAGGAGTTAAATAAACATTGCGGAAATAGCTCAATGCTTAATAGATAAAAGAGAAAATCCCTTGAGATATTAGTAACGAAGAAAGGATTTCTTTTGTTTAAAAAAAAAGCAAGTCCAATTACCAGAAGTTTTGGTCGATAAAGTGATATAAATAATCCAGAATAAAAGTTTAATCAATTTATCAACTTTCACTTTTTTTAAATATTAGAAAATTGTGATAAGTCGTGAAAAAAAACTAGAAGAATATAAGTCAAAATATATTTCAAATAATTTGAATTAAGTTAATCATATGGTAATTGGATATATTATCACTTTATTGGACATTTCTAAAAGCAAGCATTTCTAAATGATATTTGTAAAATTTTTGCCTGTAACATAAATATATGACAGTTCATAAAATTTTAATTAAATCTTGACTAAATAGTCAATATTTTACAATTTCTTTCCATTTCATATGGGTTGGCAAAAACTTGCAACTACATGTGCAGAAATTCTGCGGAAAAAATGCAAATGCAAATGCATGAAAGCAGACTTGCTTGAACTCGTGTTTGTGCAATATTGGATTGCAATTGCAGTACACGCAACATAGGTGATGTTAGTATGTCACCCAACCGCGACGTTTCATTTTGATTTCCTGGAGACGTAGTTAGAGGCATTGAAAGCTATTATAATTAAGTGCAAATTGCTCACAAAAACAACTTGTTAGAATCTTCGCGACAAACAAAATAGGTGACACAGAAATCTACCTATCACAAGCAAAGAAATCACACGAATTACGATCCTCGTCTGAATGAATTTTTTTTCTAAATCTACGTTATTACAAGACTAAAAAGAAAGTAAAGTTCCCCAAAATAAAATAATAAAAGTTTTTTTACTTTTTATTTGAAAAATTCAAACTGTCTAACCAAGAATGCCAATTTTCTGTCCAAGCCATCGTGCTTTTCGCACCACATCATCTTGCATTAGTTTGAAACACATCGCGATTAAAGCCATGCCAAATAACAAATATAATGCACAAACAATCAATTTTTCCTGCGAACCTTCACCAAGACTTTGCCCGGGAACTATATCACCAAAACCGATCGTACTGCAAATAGAATGAGAAGTAAATTTAACGATTAAGAAAAAAATTTGGGAATTTACAGCATATTTTAAAATCTATGAATATTTATCATTTTCATTTCTGTTAAGTTATTTAATTTAGCATATTGCCGGATAATAATACTAAAATATACCGATTGCATATCATCTATGCAGTGAACATCAGAATATGATTAGTTTAATATATCATTTTTCGGATGATGATTCTAAACAAAGTGATAAACTAAGTGTTGCATACGCATACTAAATGATAAATCAAACAAAAATGGTAATTTTTCTGTCTGAATTCTGACAATATTTGAAAAAATTCCGTTCCGATTAATTCATTTACTACTCGAATAATATCGATGATCTATTAATTACCGTAATGGTTGTTCATAAGTGCATTATGATGGCCTTCTAATTTAATGATTTTGTGGTCAATTTCATCATTAATTACTTAAATTAAGATAAGATAATGATAAAATGTATTAGGAAGTATCAGAACGCTTCGTGTAGCCAGTCAAGCTAGTCTATATAAATAAAAATGTAAATGTTCGTTTGTTCAAAATTTTAAATCTCCGAAATTTCTCAAACACGCGCCTTGTTTAGTTCAAAATCTAAAATCTCCAAAAGTTCTTAACTATGCTCTAAAATTTTGAAACAACGTTGCATTCGAATACATCATGTTTTACATATTTTTTATATACACGTGCTATTGTAGCTCAGATTGGTTAAGTAAAGAAAGAACAGAGAAAGTGCATGTTTCCAATTCGTTTAATTTCACAACGCTCGTGATTATACAACATTTTTTTCTCTTTTTTTTTTTTGTTTCTTTGTATACGTAAATATAAAATCACGTGTCTAGATGTAAACTTCACTATTCTAAAGATCAGCCCTGAATTTTGCTGACGATGATTGCAAATGTCAATCGAATTGTGAATTGCAATCCCTTAAATTGAATGCGAGGAATGAGGACATCTTCTGAAAAGTCCAGCCAAGATTGTTGCTTCTACGATGTTGCTCATCAATTTTTTTACTGCAAACGTGTGCTGTTGCAAAGTTTTGTCTGGTTGATATTTCGCAACATGAAATTCTCACGCGATTTTTAATAGCAGTACGTACGATGGCATCCCTAGCAGACTGAGTGAATTCAATATTCTGTTCGATAATAAACCGCTTCATCTGCTTTCATAACAGTATCGAGAACTTGTATTGGCTGCCTCGCTTTGAATATTAGACTGAATAATGTTAAGTTCGTAGACATCTTCGTTCTTCGCCATAAGAATAGCTCGTTCATTAAGCTTATCGTGATTCTCATAATTACTTTGAATTTCGGTAACTACTTTTTCAACCAACTCTTTTTTTAACGTTATAAATTGCAGAAGTTAAAAGGCAATGAAAATCATCCTGCGATCAGATCAAGGGTAACTTTCTGTCCTCAATTTCCAGCAGTTGATATGAAAATATCTCAACTGATCGATCGCCTTGCAACTGAACACGCATATTTATAATTAATTTTTAACGTCGTTAAGTGCCGCAGCAAAGTAGAATATTTCAGCTATTATGTTTCCAATAGCAAAGGCGAATATAGAACAACCCACGATTATCCATTTCGATGTTATCTTTCCGCATTTGTATGGTTGCTAATTTACTGACATCTTCTACTGATCTTCTGTATAAAGGATATCCATCGTTTGATCTTCTGTAAAGGATATTCCTCGAATCCAAGTTCATCATGTATAGTGAATAGAAAATGCTCTAAGCGATATTCTCCAGCATTAGTATCGAACACTTAGCTATGTTAAATGTTGGATACTAATGTTAAACAACGCTTAGCTGTGTTCGATCCTAATGCTCAAGGACATCGCTTCGAGCTTTTTCCATTCATTACACATGATTCAGTATGCCGCGAAATTCATGTGTCATATTTTTCGTCACAACTTCATAAAAATCCTTGTCAGCATCTATTTCAGCGCATATTAACATCGTTGATTTCGTCTGAATCTTCCATAGGTATTATAGGTAGAAAAAAAATAGGTATATGTACATAGAAACATTCGCCTATTCGAATGCAATGTTGGATCAAATTTTCAAATCAGTTGATAAGAGCTTGAAACGTTGTGTCAAAATGAACAACGCAACATAGGCGCAGTCAGTAAATTCAGTCCACTCATCTACTTTTACCTTTCACAGGTGTGATAAGTAAAAAAACATTTTTATTATATACGTAGATATAGATGATAAAATATATTAGATACTGGTTATTTTATTATTGTTATATACGAATTAGATTTACCTTAAAGTAATGAATGAGTAGTAGGCACCATCGAAAAAATTCCAACCTTCCCAAACAGAGAATAAAATAGCACCACCAGCAATAAATAAAATTACCGTAACTATTCCAACCGAAACAGGCATTTTTTCGCGTTTATACGGTAAAGCACGTTTTATTGATCGCAATGACATTTCATCAGATCGTTCACTGAATGCACTGAGAAATTATCGGCTATCTAACATTTCTTTGCGACTTCCAAAAAGATATGTTTATCTTTGAGAACTTTATTTAAAAAAAAAAAAAAAAATTAAGGTGGATTTATTTAATTTAGGATTTTAACATCTAATTGCTTAATATAGCACATCTTCTGAAATGTATTCATTTGTAATAAATTAAGCAGCCCAGTCTGACATATCACAGAATATTGCAAATATCATGAAATATCATAAATATTATGGAATTTACACGTCAAATATAGGCATGCTCGTCAAAATGGTTTTAATTACATGTTAATTTTTGAATTTTTCGTCTATGTTTTATGTCATTTTACATGAATAATGTTTGGTTCCATTTTCAAATTTTTGCTGAAATTCGTAATTTTTCTCAAGAATTAAAAGGAAATATTCAAATCTATGTCTGAATGTCGGCAGTCATTTGTTAACGCCCACTTTTTGTTAATGTCCAGCAGGATAAATCGCTGAATGGGCACTATGATCCGGACGTAGCTATCCCAGGAATAAAAAATTAGAAAAAACTAATGTATTTTTTTTTTTTGCATTTTTTTGAGTTAGTTGATGCAGATATATGTAAGTTTTTTGCTTTTCTTTTTTGAATTAAGCCATTTATCCTACTTTTCGAAAGAAATTTTCAATAGGAAGCTTCTGTTTACATTTTTCTACACTATTTACATTTCCTTCAATTATTTTCGCACTTTTAATCATCATCTCAAGTTTCCTAGCCATGCTTATTTTGTTCCAAAACATAAAATGAATGAACCACAGAATAAAAACTGTGATGTACTATAACCCAAAATATAAAATGAATGATCTTTACTGAAAATTTATGAAAGATAAATACTATTTTTGATTGAATAAATTTTAAAATTACCTTCTAAAATACGAACTATTCGTTGATGGTTGCTTTTTCACACTCATTACTTGCTCAACGACAGTGCTTGTTGATTGTTGTTGCGCAGATTCTTGCGAGGATGATGCTTCTGAATTTAATTTCTCAACTATTGAAAAATCCATTCCTATTCTCATTCAGTTACTAAGCTTTTTTTAGAATTTGTAAAATAAAATTTCAATATTTTTTAGCAAAAACTAAATTTTAATTTTCGGAATGCTTAACGGCACTTGTTTATACTATGAAAATATTTCAATTTAAATGACCAATTAAATTAATGCAAATAATGTCTCTAATAGCAGTTGTAAAATTAATCTCACGGGTATCATATCTATAAATAATATCGGTTAAATATTCCAGAAACTAAAACTGCAAAATGATCATAAAAATTGGTGTTGAAATTTCGTAAAGATAAAAGTCAAAAACATTCGGATGAAATTTAATGAATGATTGAAAATGAAGAGGCAAAAAGATACTTTCCAATTCTTCTTGTTCCTTAACTGCAGCAGTAGTTAATTGTTCAATATTGTCAGAAGTTCTTCCCTGCAATCAACTATTTACTTCTATTCGGCCAGATATTTTTGACAAAATCTTTTGTGAAAGTTCTCGAATTTATTTGGCAGAAAAATTTATTTTTTTCTACAATAAATTTTGTTGACTCAATAAATTCTGATAAAGAAATAGATAGGAAGTGACTGAAACATTCCAAAATTTATTTAATCAATAAATTTCATATTTTTCCACAATAAACTTGTTGACTTAAAAAGTTTTTTGATAAGGGAATAGATTAAGAAATAATTGAAAAATGTCACAATTTATTTAACGAGTGAAATTGGTCAAAAAAAATAAATAAATAAATAATTCATAGCATATATTATGTCACTGAAAAACATTAATAGATTAGTGAATTTAAAAATAAGAATTAATTCGAACTTGAGCATTCTAAATTAAGAGCTAATTAAAAAATAATTCTTAAAAGTAAGGGTTAATCAATCATGATTCATATCAGGCTAACGGATGCCCCATAATATTTGATAAAAGATGTCAACAAATATCATCCCGAAATTTCTCTTTTTTTGTGAAAAAATGAAGAAAAGATTAAGATAACCTTATGATTGATTTCTTCCTTCTTTTCTACACTATCATTGACTGTAATTTGTGGTAGAGTTATCGAATCGCTTTCTTTACCGTTTACATTATTCATATATCGACTGAAAATTCAATTTTGATATTAGAAATGAATTGCTAATAGCAATTAATTTTGATTAATGATCCATCAAAATATTAAGATGCTGAAGTTTAATCATTTTTTGTTAACATTTTTGACGATTAGTAATTCTATGAAAAGAAATGAACCAATAATAGTTTGAGACGTAAGACAATTTTTAATATATTAAATATTAGATTTAAGAATTTCAAGTTAGTTGAATTGCATTATTAAAAATCATGAACTCGTCAATTATTCACTAATTTCATTATCCGAGATAAAAAAAGAAAAAAAAAAAGTTAAACTGAGGATAATTAAAGTTTCTATTCAGTAACCTATAGTAAATATCATCATCACAAGAATTAAACTAACTCTATTACCGATATCAATAATCCTAAGGGTTAAAGGTTAAGATAATCCTAAGCTATATCTTTTGAGTTAAGTAGACTGAAACAAAAGTTTACTTAATGGTTTTCCGTGATGGTGTAACTGTTGACATGTCCTTTTCCTTTTCTTCCTTTAATCGAGCTTTGGCTCTAACAATAATAATAAATAATAATAATGATAATAAGGTACTGCTATTAAGAACCAATAATAAATGAGTAAATGATTATTTCTATTAACCAGTTAACACTTTTTTCAAAATAATGACTGGAGCTATATACATATTTTCTAAGAACAAGTAAGAAACTGATTAATTCCTATACCTAATCATATCATTTAAATAAAAATCGGATTAATATTTTTCCATATTAGATATTCATATTTCACGAATTGTTCAATTAAGCTAATAGAAAGAATAAAAACGGAAAGATGAATAATTGAAACTTGAATAATTGAAATTCGAAAATTTTTGATCATAAACCTGAGTTGTGGCACCGAAACATGGCCAGTAATATTAGGATGTAAATTAGTTGATGTTCCAACAGTGCCACCTGCATAAGTTTTAAGTTCAACGAAGGCACCTCGTGATTTAGCATCATTTTGATGACGTACTGGTATACCACCTTAAAATACTCAAATTTTTCATTTTTTTCTTTCTGAAAATAAAATGAAATTATTCATGAATACAATAATTTAATTAGAAATCAATCAATGATAAGTTCAGCCATCATTAGAAGATGATAAATTACACAGTGCAGAAATTTCTGAGATTTATCTGTGAGCTTTACCTCTTAAGCATAAGCAGATGAGCAAAAGAATTAAAATTTTTTTGAAAAACTTTTTAATAATAAATTTAGAAATATTTAGAAAAATTTCTTTCGCCTGATAAAAAAGAACAATAAAAGGACATTCTTCTATAATTTTACTGCTTTCATTTTAATAACACCAATAAATAATTCGAACAAAATTTAATAAAATAAGTGAATTTATTGGATGCAAAAAATGATAGGTATAATATTTCAACAAAATTACCAACTATTAATCCTTCATTATTTGAATTTTAAAATATCTGCATCAAGTAGCGGATTAATTAATCATTCATCTATTATAATTTAAATTTCTAAATTAGGATTAAGTTGTATTTCAAATGCCATGTTTCAAATGTGTGAAAATGTCACTTCTGATAAATTTAATCATTTTTGAGTCATGCATGAGTTATACCCCTGGAATAGACGTATGGACGTTCAGTAGCAGGTCTTGGTGATAAACTAGAACCATGTTTTTTTCTAAATTCATCATTAATACGAAGTGAAGAGCCACGTACTGGAACTTCATTTGAATGATTTCGAACTGGCAATCCTAATGATAATCTGAAATGATAAACTGAACGATAATCTGAAACGTCGCTTTTTAGGTCAACAATTTATTTTCCAAGTTTTCTCTTAAGAGTAGTTAAAAAAAATCATTTAATGATTTTTTTTTAATTCCCAAATTAGCTTCAAATAAAATCCTATTGAAATAGAAAAGAAATAGAATTCTGGAAAATTTCTAAATAATAACTTTTACGTGTATTTTTTGACGAATCTTTAAGAAAGAAACTTACTTCTGATTATTATCACGAGTTGTACGAATATTGTGAGAAATGAAATTTTTACGTCCTGGTAATGAAGTTGTGTCAGATTTGTTATTAACACTTTTTACGCTACGAACACTTTTCGTATCGCTGAAAGTATTCTTTTCACGTATTCCATGCATTCGCGTTAAACTTCCATGTCGACGTATTCCTGTGTGACGCTGACCGTAGCGACTTGGTGGAACTAGAAACTTAATAAACATTTTGATCATTTCTTTGAAATGACTGACATTATTTTAATTAATTATTTTTAACCTTATAGAATATCAGCAGTGTTTCAATTCGAACAAAAAATTGATTTAATTTTAATAAGAAACAAATTTTTGCTGTTTTGAACCGAATGAGAAGAACCAGAATTTATTACATTAAGCATTCCCGACAAATAGATTTTAAATAAAGAGATTTAAAATTCTTCAGATTAAAAATTAAAAAAAGAAAAAAATTGTAAGAAAATTGGAATTTATAAGTATTGTCAGATTGATGTAACAAAAATTCGCCATTCATTATATAATATAATTGATAATTTTTAGTTTTATAAAATAGAGAAAAAAGAATTTCTCTGGTATAAAAGAGAAATTTGATGAATAAATTTACGAAAAATTATTATATTGAATTGAAAAATGTAAATTAAATAAAAGAAATCCATTTAAAAAAATTCAAAAAACTCACCTCTTCGAGCATTTACGGGTGCATTAGGATGATAACGAAAACTGATTGCTGAACGACAGGTACGACGACGATTTTTTTCCCATCGACAATATGCACAGCAAACTTTGAAATACACAAATGTAAACACCTATAACGAATATTAATAATGCGAAATACGATTGCGATATCTAGGCAGTGAAAACTCTTTCAATAATTACAAACCAATACCATCTTTGTCGGTAAAACAAGATATTTTATAACACGAATATGACAAAATAATCAAATGTGCTTATGAAAGAAATTTGTAATATTTCTCAGTCAAAAGAGTCATTTATCCATTCTTATCCTTCCGTCTGATACAAGAGCCCTTGTTCTGTCATCTTCAGATCTGCTGAAGCTTGTGTGCATTGTATGAAAGGTTATAAATCATGTTAATTCTCTGAAATGTGTAAATCATCGTCTACTACAATATCAAGGATTACGGATATAAGAAGGAGCTTCTGTGGTGATAACTCAGTCAATCAATTCAGCAATCACTCAACTCACACAACAATCAATATCTTCCAATTCAGTCCAACATATATTCAATTCATCTCTCTACAAACACTGATTTTATTCCATCTTATAACGTGGACGACGATTCTTACCAAATGATCCCAAGATGATCATTTCAAATAATCATGGTCATTATATCTTTTTCGATGTGAATTCATTTCAGAGAATCACAGTGATTAAATCTTATTCTATGATATTTTCATTTCAAATTCTTCATTACTATTTGCCAAAGTTTTTTGCTTCAAATCGTTTGCCGATTACAAATAATAGATGAATTAAATGCTATAAATTTGCCAACGGATACGGTAAATTCTTTCACAATACTGAAACTAACAATATTGAAATTAAAATTTCATTTAAACTTCCTTACCATCCAAAGTCATCCTTTCCATTAATTTTACATAATTATTATTCATTTAAAAATCTGATTGAAATATTGAATTGGACAAAAAAAAAGTAGGCATACAACAAAACCATATTGAAAAAATAAGATGGAATTACATTATAATATTATCTGAAAATTAATTCCAAATAAATTACCTATGTTTTAAATTCTCATTTCCAATTAAAAGAAATGATGAAAAACTACAGATCTTCTTATATCTAATTGAATGTTTTATCATAATGAATATTTTATATTAATTATATAGGATTAAGATCATTTAATAAGCAAAAAATTATTCAGATGTTTTTAGATTATTTTGGTCTCAAACTTTTATATCAATTATATATGATTTTAGGTAAAAAGGAAATAAACCAAGAATAATTTTAAATTTTATTAATATTCTTAGGAAGAGAAGATTAAAATAGGCGATAAAACAAGTCATCTGGGATGTCTTTTTATTTTTTTTTCTTTTTTTAATCAATTTTAAAGCAAAATTCTAGCCTACAAAAGATAAGTAAAGATGATAAAAATAGGAAAAAATTTGGATTGAAATGAAACGCTCAAGTTGGTTTAAAAATAAAATAGGCTAATAAAATGAAAGTCAAAATATTATTAATTTAATTTTTTTTTTTTTTAAATATCTAGTTAAGATAATTTTGTTTGAATAAAATATGAGAAAGAGAAGAAAAAGATAGCATTTTATGATTGATTCTATTAATTTATAATAATTGTAATCAATATTACTTGAGCAAGGCTTTCGGCAATATTTGCCAAACAGAGCAGCATGAGAGGTATACCAATCATTGCATAAAGCATTGTCATACCACGTCCCAAAGGTGTTTTTGGACAGATATGCCCATACCCTAAAGTTATGCTCAATATTTTAGTCTGAATAATAATTCAATCACAAATTTGAAAATTAGATCAAAAATCTAAAAATTTATTGGTATCAAAGTTGATTTTAACTGTCATATTTAGTCATTTATATAGTTTTAAAATCTTAAATTTTACTAAAGAGCAAGCATAAATTGGATGGAGAAAGTTGGACTTTTTTTCAAGACTTTTATGAAAAATTTCGACCGTCATTTTTATTTTTTCATTCCTAAATATTGATTATCTCTTTTTTTCCGTCCACAAAAATATGCGTCAGAAGAAAATAATATGCCATTCATGTCAACTTCTCTACAAGATGATCTATGACAATAGTGAAATTTGACATTTCAGTTCAAATAAACCTTCGTATTTTATGTGTAGCTAAATCACATTGACTGTTAAAAGTAAAACAAAACTTATGTGAATTAAGTTAAATTATGCGAAGAAAAATTAAGCCTTTCATTTTATTATTTCATTTTTTTTTTTTGATTAGCAAATTTTTGTGGTAAGAATGAAGTATTTTTTCAGACAATTCATATTCAAAATTCTTAATGATTAAATAATGGAAAAAGAACGAAATTATGACAAATATTTAATTATAAATAGAAAACTTGCCGATAGTTGTAAAAACAGTTATTGAAAATAATAAAGCACCAGAAAATGTCCACTGATAACTTGGTGTTATCACATCTTTGTCATCATAACCTAAAAAATTCAACGAACAATTTAACAACCAATCTATTTATAGTTAAAACTTGATTTTGATTGTGTTATTCAAAATTTGAAACCTTCAAAATTAACAGCATTAACAAGTTGTAATTCGAAAATTTTGAGCAACTGATGTGCTTTGTTTTTCACTTCCGCTTCTTCAATCACATCGCTTGAATCGATAAACCTATACAGCTCATTTACTACCTGGAAAGAAAAGATAGCACTGAAATTAGCAAAATGAAAAAGAAAACCAAAAAAACAAATAAACGAAGTCAAAAACAAAAATTTCATCAGTCAAATTTAATAATAAAAGTCGGAATTGAAGAATTCAATAAAATTAAGCGGTCAAAATGAATAGAATTGAATATTTTGAAGAATTTTTTCTCAATTTTGCAACAGTTTATTCTTTCCCATAAAATTAAAAATACATATTAGCTAAAATTTGATAAATTAATATATTTCATAGACCCAAAATAAATATAGTGTTCAATAGCACTTACAAAAGAAATAGTCTTAAAGTAACGACAAAACATAAAATACAAAGAAAGGATTGCAACTCATAATAGTTCTTAGGGAAATCTCAATGTTTTATTGAAAAAAAAAAAAGAAAAAATAGAAAAAAATGAATTCGCTGGCTAATTTTTCCGGAGATGATGATGATGATGCCGGTTATAGCAGATTATCATTAAATCTTGGTTTGTGAGTTTATAAATACTTCCTATCCTCTTTGTTTTTAAATCTTAGAAAGAAAATTTGAAATTTTAAAAATATGTTTTAATTGCTTTTTTTGAAAATAAAAGCCATTGTGATGATTACATTCTCATCAGTATAGATATATAGTCATAATAGAATCATTATTCTGTTCTAAGCTTAAATTATTAAAAATTTTTAAAGTTATGACAAATAAGTGATTAATATATTTTACAGTAAGGTGAGTAAACTTTGGCAAAAAATTTGCCAATAATAGCATTTGCTTTTGTAAAAAATGATGAAAGAAATAAAAAAATCTCATTTTTTTAAGATAAAGGAAATAGAAACACAGATTGTTTTCTGCGGTGATATATATCAGGAAAGAAATAAAATCTTAAGAAATATAATCATTTATAGACTATTCGATATTGGTTGTGGATTTATTATGAGGGAAATTAGGAGAACAAATAAGATAGGAATTATTATGCAAATTACAAGAGTGAGTATTACAAGAGCAAGAACGATATGAATTTTTAGGGATACTAGAGCAAGGATGATGAGGATTATTGCCTAAGAGAGTTACGAGAACAAAAAAGATAAAAAATTATGGTAAGGGTTACGAAAACTCTTACAATTTCACTATTCTTGAAGAACGGTAAAATTTGCTACTTCGAGAATTGCAAGAACAATATCACTTACGAGAATTACAAGTATAAACAAAGATGATGCCACATTTTTTTACTTAAAGTTGCAATCTTTGAGACTATTATCAGAGGAATTAGAAAAAATGAAAAATGAGTCTTTTATTTCATGCTTTTCAGCATTTTTTTCAAATAGCAAATACATGCTTAATGTTAATCTTTTATTTTATTTCATATGACCAATACCATATCTTTTATTGAATTGACAATAGTGATTTAAATTGAGAATGGATTTTTTTTTTCAGCAAATGATATCATTAAATTTAAATTCGAAATGGTAGAAAAACATTCCTTCTTTATCGTAATAGCTTCATTCTTTCTTATTATAAAATCGTATAAGAAAATGTTGCAACAAATTAACTAATACTTCTTTTAAAAAAAAGAAAAAAAGGATTCAGTTTATAACAGAATTTATGTTTCTAACAGCTTCTTGAACAAAAAATTCAAATAGAAATTAAAAGACTGCTTTAACAAACTTGCCGTCCACGTATCATTTTCTATATGTCCCTGAAATTTCAATTCTTCGGGATACTCGATTTCACGAAACATGAAAGCTCCGAGAACAGCATATGCAGCAATTAATGCACACAATCCAATATGCGTAATGGTAAATCCAAAAAACTATAATAAATCGATGGATTTTTAATTTTTTTGTTTTAAACAAAAATTTGAAATCATTTTCTCACGAAATTTTACCAATTCTAATTTTAATTAGAAAGAGAGAGAACAAAAAAAAGAATTTTGTTTCAGATTAAATCTAGAACTACAAATTTTGTTTCAAATTAAATGTATGAGTGGAAACTTAAATAAAATTCCTGATGTTTTAATAGTTTTCATGAAAGCCTTAAGAATCAATCTAAAATTCATTTTCGTCTATTTCACTGGCTCATGACAAAATTTTCAAAAAAAAAAAAAAAAAAAAAAAAAATAAATATTCCAAATTTACTTTTTGGAATAAAAAATTTTTTCCAAGCAAAAATTGTTCGACCATTAAAAATTCGTTTAAAAACTTTCAAGATCTTCAGCTTACTAGTTAAATGACTCCAATTAAATTCACATATTTTATCATTTCAATCTATTGGATGACCAAAATCACATTTAAAATATCATTTCATGCATAATTGTATTTTGAATGATAAAAATAAATAATAAAAATCTTATTATTATTATCAATAATTAAATATTTTAATGGCAAACCTTTTTCAGAATTTTTATTGTTCGCAAGCAGCATGATCGAATTTCGTCGCGCATTTCCAACGGGTGCGAACATACGCACCCCGAATCAATTAAGTGACAAAATAGTTCGAATTTATAGGAAAATTTGCGCGAGAAGAAAGAAGGAGAAAAGAAACTTTTCGTCAGATAAAAATATTTCCGAAAAAGACGAATGTTAACAATTTGGTTGTCAGAATTTGAGAAGAAATTAAGCTATTCAAAGTTTATAGCTTTCATGTTTAATTTAAATCAAACAAAAATTTGAAAAGAAGACAATCAGATGGAATTGATGGATACGAATGAATGAGAAGAACGAAGTACAAAAAGATGTGATTCGATGGTTATCGTGTTATATGCTACTAGGCGGTTGTTGTCGTTATCTGTTTTTAGTTTTAAGCAAAACGAATGGCACATGCATCAGTGATGAAGGATGGCAATCTTGGCTTGGCTATCTCACATTTCAATAGCTAAGCTTAGGATATGCTGTATGGCCAGCAAGTATTAGTCTTAGATATTTGAGCATCTCGCCTTTGTTATCCCCACAAGCAAAAGCATTACCACTCTATTCTAACTCTTCCAAATTTTGTCCCTAAAATTTAAAAGCCTTTAAATCTTACAAATCTGTCCCATCTTTTCACCCACAGGCCAAGGCCATTTGTATTTGCTTTCACTTCTTCTTCTTTTCATTCCTCTTGCTTAGCGTATTTATTTGTGAATTTTAGTAAGCAAAAAATTATAAGTAGTGAAATGTGGCATAATGTTAGACTGTTTAGCCAAGCCTAGCTGAGACTTTCAAAAATTCCTAGAACATTATTGCAAAGGAAGTGAAAGAGTATATATTCGGGATAAAAAAAAGAAATAAAGCTTTAATCACTTTATAATTTTAGTGATATTTGTCGTCAAAGCTTCCATCCTTCCTTGGCTCCAAACTAATCTATTCTTTCAGGCTCTTTTATTTCTTTCCTCTTCTTTATCCTTCATTTTATACATCCCATTCACAAATTTATCCTTCTAGAGTTGACAAAAATAATTCATAAACAAGCCATCATCATGCAAGCCTTCATCAACACATATTTATATACATATATGTTATCCCTGTTATCTGCCTCCTCAATTTTTCGGTTTTGAAGTATTCGAATTCAAATATTATAATGATTACAAATTACCACGATATATTTGTTCCATGTATAATATTACGGAAATAATGATGCCTTTTTAAAATTGCAAGTGAGCAATAATGTTAGCAAATATGAAAATTATGAAATTATGAAAGAGTTTATTTAGTAAACAAATTGAAATTATAACTTGAAACAAGATGAAATGAAATTTTTAAAAAAAGACAAATTTAATAATCTTACTTAATTTAAACTAGTTTTGCCTATGGATAGCTTAGTAACTTTTATTTTATGACAACAGAAGTTGAACGCTTAATTCAAAATGAATTTCAATAAAGATTAGAGAAGAGGATAACAAAAATTGATGACTGTTGGCAAAAATAATATCTTTAAGTCGTTCATTTCGATGTACATATTATACTGCAGTATTCAAGTTTCATACTGTATTAACTTTATACTCTACTCATTACAAAGTATTTGGATACATATTATGTAATAAATTTTCGCAAATTATGGCACAAATAATTATAAAGAAAATTTCATCCTACTGCAGGTTTATAAATCCTGGATTAATTTTTAAATTTGTACGGTTATGAAGAATACACGTTTTCTAGGCAATTTCTCAAAAAGCTAAATTAATTGTTTTGGCTTCTGTTGATTCCCTAATTTCAATGTGTTTGAAATTTTACGTTTAAAATTTTACTAAATTAATAATTTAATCACAACCATCCTCATCAAATTAGATTGAAATTCATACCTCATTCTTATTACAATTCTTATGTGAAATCAAGGAGCATAAAAATGATTGCCTTTAACAACTTTTGAAATTGGTGCATCACAATTCTCATCACTGTCGATAAATTGAGCATCCATTAATCGAAGAATGAAATCACCGGATATGTGGGCAAATTCATAATTTCCAATTGATGCTACACAATTAACTTCACTAAAAAGAATTCAATTTTTTGCCATATAGTATCATTCTCATAGAAAAGAATCAATGAACAATTGGAATGATGGAATAAGTAAACGACAGAAAATAAATAAATAAATAAATAAATAAATAAATAAATAAATAAATAAATGAACATTTGAACTCTTTTTTTATGAAGATCTGACAGGATATAATATCTGTGAAGCGATTTATTTTGTCCTTTAATTCATGAAATTTAATTTTATCTAACTTAATTAATTTACTTCAAATCTATTTAAAACACCAGAAATGTCTCGTAAATAGCAAAAAACTGAGCAATTCGGCGAATGTTGACCATTCGGTTAATCTTTACAGAAATTCAGGAATGTTAGTCATTTCCTTTTGGTTATTGATTTTCTCGAATTATTTCATAATGAGTAAAAATATTGTCTGGAAAGGTAGGAAACCTGTGAAAATTCGACTTACATGCTATAAAAATCTGCTTAAAATACTAATATTGGAATGAATGACAGCTTAAAAAAAAAACTCTAACTTTCTCAACTTGAGATAGCAAACGTGAGGTGTCATACAACGTGATACTTTTAGTTTAAAATGCTCCTTGTTAATTTCAATCACGCATTTATCAAAATCATCCAATGTTTCAGTCAGAGAACCGTTCATCCATTGCTTCGCAATAGTTCGAAGCGTTGTTTGGAGACGTTTTTGGAAATTCCTGAAAATATTGATTTTCAAATTCGAAATTAATTACTCTTTGGTCGAAAGTTGAAAAGTGTAAAATCCACTTTACTGAAATTATAAAAACTGCACCATTCGTCTCTCCTCACTTACCGGATATAAGAAATTGGGATGCTAATTATATCAAATTATTTTACATCATTCGTTTAATTAAACAAACTAACTCAATTAGCAATGGCTAGTTTCGTTTTCTTTCTTTCTAGCTTTCATATGGTCATACATTCGGTGAGGGATTTTTAGTAAATTAAAATCTATTTAAAAAAATGAAATTTGAAAAATCAAATTGGAAGAAAACGAATGTTTACTTGTTAAGTAATCGCACTAAATTGCTCATATTCAAAGATTTCCCTTCTGTTTGTTCTCGAAATGAATGCCTCATATGGTAGAAATGTGCTCGATGACATGGAATTCTCACCTGTCAATATTTTCTGACCTTTATACAATTATTTTATTTTGATCTTTAAAATTTATGCCTAAAAAATTGATAAAATTGATGATTGTAAATTAAAAATTGATAAAATTGAAGAATTAAAAATCGAAAATTGATAAAATTGATAATTATAGATTAAAATTTGACAAGAAGTTGTCACCAATCATTTTTTTATTTAATCTGTAAACTCTCTCAAACATACTTGTACGTATCCGAGGCGGTTAATTCCACTTTCGTGCATATTGATAGTATCTACACGACCTGAAATAACTATGAAATTAATAAAGTTCCAATTTTAAATCAATTTGCTAGGAATTCATACGGTCAATAAATACTGATTATGTATTAATATGCAAATAATGCGATTGCTCAAAATGTATGTTATTACAAGTAAATAATATACGTTACGTAAATACGTTGCGCCAATTTTTGTGACGTAACCACGACATTGGCTTACATGTTGTATATTGCAAATTATTGTTTCGAATTATTTGAAAACGAAAAAAAAGAAACGATTTTCATTATAGATTTGCCATCTAATTTCCAATTACAAGCAAATTATGTTGATAAATTTTTTTTTTTTGAATTAGATTAATACAAAGAATTATTTTTTCTTTCTGATGGATTATTTTGTTTTTATTCTGGTTAATTCACTGCCAATTCAAACTAACATGGCAAAATTTTCTAAATAAAAATTACGATTATGTGTAGATCATTTTTTGATAACCGAAAGATTCAGAAACTAATTAAATTTCAACTAAGCAAATTAAAAATGACGAGCATTTTGAAACTCACTTGCATTCACGATTACCCGTGTTTTCATACGCCACACAGTGCATTCTTTTTTTCTGTTTGTATTAATCAAGAAATTGAAATTGAAATTATCCAACTGTAACATTTGTTCTTCTTCAGGTAATACCATCCGTACATCACGATGCTCAAAGAGGAAAGATCCAGCTTGTGGATGTTCATTTGCAAAATCCTAAAAATATAAAATTTAAAAATAATTAACATTATTAAATAATCCGAACTATCATATCACTCTTACTAATGCTTTAAATTTTTTTAATTTAACTAAAATTCGGCTATAAATTGTTCAATTAGAGGCAGTTTTATTTTTTTAGTTGGAAATTTTGATTAATTACTTCTTCATTGTTTATGTAAGCATGTTATATATTATTCAAATTTGATTCATCCATATAGAATTCTCCCATCAAAGAACATTCCATTCAATAATTTCCATTATTGGATTTTGCAATTTGGAAGTAATAATTCTTGTAAATGCTGTTTGTATGCGTCATTTTTCATGTAATTATTTCATTTTTAATAATGCGCGAAAATTTGTTGTTTGTCATTCAAATTTAAGCAAATAAAATTTAAGTAAAATCAAAGAATTTGTATTATTTATAATATATCATTTTTCAATTTCTTCAAACAACAACCTGCAATATATTAACATTAACAGTTGAATAAATTTTCATGGGTTGTGTTGGAATTAAAATATCATCCAAATCAGTGAATGCCACCATTTCAGCCCATGGCTTTGCAAAAAATAAACAATTAACATGAGATTCTTCAATTCCTGAAGTAAGAAACTTAAATACTTAAACCAATGAATTTTAATTTTTCTCGAAAACTTCAACTGAAACTTCATTTGTTTAAAAATTAAAATGCATCAATTTCATAAAATCTGTTTACTATTTTTTAAAAGTACTTTTAATTGAAATGAAGCAAAAAATTTACCTCGTGATAAAACTAAACCGTTTGGATTTTTATCCGATAATATAGGCCACTTGGGCCAATGTCGCAGAATGACCAATCCTGAAAAATTTTTTAAATTTCACCCAATTTGTTGTCAAAAAAATAAGAATCATCAAATTACACGATAATATTTGTTTTTCTTATAAATTTTTTCTTTTCACTTGAAAATATTACTGTAAATTTGCCAAAATTTTATCGCTTGTCACTCTAATTTTTTTTGTTTTGCTTTAAAATCTAAAATAATATTTTTCACTTCACCTGTTTCATCAAATTATCAGTACATAATATCTAATCAAATAATTAACCAAGTTGTAAAAAAATTTTTTCGCACTTTTACTCGTTATGAAGTTTATGAGTTAAATCGTAAGAGCTATAAAAGTGGAAGTAATTTAAATCAAAAAATTGATAACAAATACAAAAAGTTGCGAAAAAAATTTTTTTCATATCATTAAAATTTCTGAAATGAAGGAATACCAAATTACGTGAATTTGAATATTTCAATGCTACACGTACCATCACGTTCATATTCCTGAAGTATTCTAAACGCATCACGTGAAATCGACTGTATCGGAATGATAATCTTAGTAGCGCCAAGTGCAAGCCAAACTTCAATGCCAAGAAGTAAAATACGCCATTCGATAAGAGCATAGGTTGGTGCCATACAAACGACCAATTTATGTCGTTTCGTCTCAAATACCTTTTCAATTGGTATTTTAAGTGATTCTTCCATGTTACGCTTTGTACTTATTCTATAATTCCAACTTTTTAAGCTCAATTTTCAACGATAAATTTCAAAACAACAATGAAAAAAGTATTGAAAAATTGAAATTCGAAAAGAAAATTGAAACTTTACTATTTCAAATTTGTTCAATTGATGGAAATTTCCGAGTTTATATATTTAAATATAATATAAAATGCGTGCCAATCAATCTTTTGCATATACATTCATATTTGATAGCATTTTCAATGTCTTTGAATTAAACTTTCTAGGATTAGATAGTTCAGAGTGGATAACAAAAACGAAATTTCAAATATATTGTAAGTTGACAGAAATTTTCAAATTTTTTAATTTATAGATAAATTATAGCATAGAATAACATGTTTAGAAGTATTATCAGCAAATATCTGGGTAAATGAATGATATGATAGCATTATACCACAGTAAATATTTTAGGTAAGTTAGAATTCTGATTCCATAATTTTAATTTTCAATTGTATGAATGACTGGCACCATAAAAAGACAATCATTTCGCATACAGTAATATTTATACCGTATAAATGGTAAGAATTCGTTTGTAACACGACATTCAGCAATAAAACCAGCCATAGAACAAATGTCATTTATAAATCGTTTTCCTTGATGTATTCGTTGAATATGAGCCCGGTAAACAATTTGTTTACCATTTTGAGTTGTTGAAAAACAATACAATCGATATGCCTGTTGCACATCACCAAGAAATTGAAATACCTGAAATTATAATAATCGTCTCATCTTTTCTTCGATAATTCAAATTTTGCAAAATTTATCATGAATCTGAAGCTCATTTAAAGATATGATTATATAAAGTAACCTCAATGAAATTTATTTACTTAAATTAAATATTAGAACTGACCACATAATTTCCCGGTACATTCTGTTCGGCATGAACTCGAGGAAAAGCACCAAAAATGATTGGCCTGGATGGATTTTTTCGATATAAAAATGCATCACCGATATTTTTTATTGTCCAAATATTGGTGGTACGGTAATAAACTGCTATGGCACACAAGAATCCAGCCAATATTAAGCATACTTTAGAAAATAGGTGAATTATGCGTAATTGATACGGTATACAGAAGGAATTGAATAAACATCGACGAATCAGCATTGCAGATGAATTGTAACATCGATAAATGCAGCAAATAAACTAAGAAAACTTACTTTTATTTTTGATTTTAAATGACTATTTTCAAAAAAATTTATGAATAGGAAAAAGAAAAGAAGAAGTGGGAATGAGATGATAAAAGAGGAAGAAATGAAATTTGTAATCGAATATTATCAAATCTTTCCCGTATTATCAGTGACCATGACATTGCCATGACGGATACATTCTCATCTGTGTTGATTATTTGCCATTTATATGTTTGAGATCTTCAAATATTACATTTATTGATGTTTCCATTTTCTTAAATACAATTCTCTCTTATTATTAAATGAAATCAATCATATTCTACTATAAACACACTTTTAATCGATTTATTTTATATAAATCTATTTCATTTCTTCTAATAAAAAAAAAAAAATTTAATTAAAAGATAAACATTTGATAAAATTTCCAATAAAATTTTGAAACATTTAAATGCTTTAAAATTAAGATAAAAAAGTTAATTATTTGAAGAACAATGAAAGAGAGATTTAAAATAAAATAGTGCATATATTTGTTAAATATTGATTATTTGTATTCCGATGAATAAAATGATGGAAAAAATGCTTCTAGCACAACAAATTTAGAAAACAAAAATTTGTTCATTTTATGTTTGCAATCATAAAATATCCATCAAACAAAAAGAAAAAAGCAAATGACGACTAACTTCATGATTTTCAGTTAACAAGTGATTGTAATATCATGCTAAGCTGACAATTTTATGAATCTCAATAATTTCTAATTCATGATGATCCTGATAATATTGATGATTTTGAAAATATAATATCATTAATTATTATCATAAATTCTAACCGACTATTTGCCATGAATGGCAATAACCATTTTTTTTTTTTGATTTATCGGGTTGGTCAAAAAATCAATGTTAATTTTAATAAAAATGTAATGAAATGAAAACTAAGTTTTTCACCATTATTATTGTTATCGATAATTGAACAGTCTTGTCACTCTCTTAATGCTTGCACATCAAATTTCATTTTTATAGATATTTTGCTTCAATAAGTTGATAAAATCAATTCTCAATAAAGAATTACTTATGAACGATTCAATACTTATTTGACATTCATGCATGAATGTATTAATATATTGCATTTGCAGGCTGCAAGATATGCGAACTACACGAACTATTTTTCAGTTAACGATAACAGCATGCATAATCTTTATTTTCATACCTGAAGTTTATGTTAGATTTATTGAATTTAGCAAATATTTAGACTTTATTATTTACTTCCTCAAATTTGAAAATGAACAATTTTAATAAATTTTATTGCTAAATATGTCATTATTTTAAAAAAAAAAAAAAAAAAAAAACTAAATGAGTGCACAAATTTTTTATAATTTTCTCGAATTTTTTCGGAAGATATTATAAAATAAACTTTTTGGAAAGTTACGAAAAGTTTTTTTTTATAAGGCAAAAGAAAAGTTTTAAAAGGAATTTTTTAATATATGAAAATTTGCATGAGACGGAAAAAGTTGCCATCTTGCTTTATTAATGTGTTTTGTTTTGTATTTACTTTTTTGCTTTTCTTTTCTGTTCGACTTATCTTAAAAAAGAAACAAATAATCCGAAATGAATGATTCCAACTTTTTGGAATAATTTAAAATAAATATTTCTATTTTCCGTAGCAATTTATATTAACTATTCCGTTATTTAGCTCTAAACAATGAATTTAAACCTTTTTACAATTGGAAATCGCTTACTTTCAAAATCATTTCATATTAATAATTGCTAGGATGGTATTTTTTTAACATAAAACTTATTCGTTAAAATGATCATTAAATTAAAAGTATGAAAAAATGAAATTTAGCAGTAATATTGATAGCTTGATTAATTAACCTTTATTGATCGGTTAATTGATTAATTGATTAACTTAAATTTTCTCCATGTTGGCTATTTTATTAATGGTTTCTTTGGTGCAATAGTACGATAGGAAAAGAAATTAAATAAATAATGCACAATTATTCAAATGAGGAAATGAATAGTCTTTATGTTGGCAATAAATTTTCTCAAATTATCGATTGGTTTTCATTTTGAAATAAAATAACCCAATTTTACAATCGTAAAATGTACCAATTTAGTTCACCGGTATTACTAATTAGAAATGCTGAATTATGTTCAACATCTCCCGATTACACTATTCATCACTTGTCATCATCAAATTCTCAAATAACATTCATCTCATCATCATTTATCATTGTAATCATCGGATTAGTACCTCCACTTCTTCAAAATTACTATTTATCATTTATCTCTACAAAATTGCCACCAAATTGCTGTTTATCATTTATCACTACTTATTATCAATCATCATTTACTCCTTGAATTATCCCGACTAAATATAGATAAAAATAAATATATCACTTATTACTACTTTCATTGCTTTCTATATGGTTAAATTTTACATATTTTAAATGGATTTTAATTTAAACCTTAAATTTCACAGTAATTTCTAAAATTTAAATAAATAATAGCAAACATTATTTATTGCTCATATAATGTGCTATTAAATAGGTAGCCCATATTTCGCAAATTTTTTTAAAATAAACAAATTATTTGATAAATAAATCTTATGAAATTTGTGGACACTTAAATTATTCATTTCATTCTTTAATTCAGTTTCATTTCATTATTTCATGCAAATTAGCATGAGTATAATAGTCGCTGCTTTGAGACAAATATTTTTTCCCATTTGATTGAAATTAAAATTATTCTTAACAAATCTTTTTTTAATTGTAAATTGAATTTTATTTTCTTAAATGAACGAATATTTTGTCTCAAAAAATTTTGCTTCCTTTTTTTGATACATGCCTTTACTTTTATATTATCAGCTGATCAATTTAGTATCATTAAAATGATTATTTTGACAATCAAATTTTGAAATAGGCTACATCAGGTTTAGGCATTCAAATTTAAAAAAAAAGCAGTTAAATTATATTTATGCGTATTATGAAGCAAACATTTATTACAATACTTATTTAAAGTTGAGATTCCTGAAGTTGCAGTACTGTTCATCGATTAATAAATTAAGACAACTTTAAGACGATTCATATTCATTCATCTGAATTATTTATTATTTTATGAATCAAAAATTGAATGAAATTTCATTTCGATTTTGAATTATTCAAAATTTCTTGATGTTTCAAAAGAACTGTTCAATAAACAATGTATTTTACTTAAAGAAATCATATTAGTGTTTGTGTGTGTGTGATGTGGGTGATTGTTTTTTGCATTTATTGATTACTATAATTAACTTCTTTTTCCCTGTTTTATTTAATTCACTGAGAATTGCAAGAAGTTAACAAAAATTTCAATAAAATGAAATTTTCATACATCGTTTTACTCGATTAATTCCAATTGAATTTCGTAATGAACTTTTCAATCAATTATTTGATTCATTTCGTCCTTCTTTGCATAAAAATTTTTCAATTCAGCAAATTTGCATTATCGATGAATAATTGATGAACTGAATTGGAAAGTGAATTTTGCAAAAATGATTGCAAAGCTAGAATCAGAATTTAGTTATCTTATCGCTGGAATATAACTGCAACCAATAATGAACTTATTTCGATAATCCGACATAACAATTTTTTTAACAATCGATTTGTTTTAATTTTTCAAGACCAAAATTAACAGAAATTAAAAATGAAATGTAACAGTTGTTAATTTCGGTCAAGTATTGAAGTTTAACATTTCTATTACACTTTGATAAATGCTTCCGTTGGATATTCATCGTCAATTTGCGGTTACAAACGTTTCATAAACGTTAGAAATTTCCATCTTTTTTTCCTTTTTATTTTAAATATGTTATAATATCAAATAGTTTTCATCATATTTATGGCAGTTTCATAATTTTAAAAAGCAGCAGCTGTTCGTGAAAGTTTAAAATTTACAGATTTCTTTCCCATATTATACTCTTTCCAATAATCTGAATAAAAAAAATTCAATTATTTTAATAAATTTCCTTTTCAGCAATTAATAATCAATGTTTTGTTATTGATATTTGAAGTTTAGGCCCGTTTATTTCGTTTCAAATAATCCTATCTGTGGGATTTTTATTCATTTAAAAGAATTTCATCTAATTTTTTATAATATATTATTATTAAAACTATGATAGTAATTATTAAGATAATAATTTAAGATAACAATTATTTAATCATTTATGATATTTAAATGGTGGATAGTTTCTTGAATAATACATTGATATACATAATCAGAATGAAAAGGAAACTCTCACTTTGATTTTTATTCAATAATGAATGGAAATATTAATAACATTTCACAAAAGAATTAGGCAATAAAATTGGAAAAAGTAACTATTATTAAATTGTTGCTATTATCAATATTTATCAGTTTAATCGATTTGTGCTAATTTGCATTTTCAGTATTTGATTCAGTTATTGCTAGTTGTATAAATATTTTTAATTCAGATTTTTTCTGATTATATCAATATTTCGGATATACCTATTTATTTCGTTCCAAATATTTTCAGTTATTTCGGAACAAAAACAGTTCTAAATTGGAATTCTAAAATGCAATTGATTTCAAATTTTTTTTTCCTGGGAAAATTCTAAATTGAAATTCTAAATTGGAATGGGTTTTAAATTTTTTGAGGAAAAATTTAGCAAAAAAAAAATGGGAAAAAATTGATCTGAAAAACTTCATTATGCAGATATGTGTAGATATGATTAAGCTATAAAAGAGACAAATGTAAATTCTCCAGAGGACAATATTGTTGGTTGCCTCACAAAGATAGTCTTTTCCATCAGAATTGGTTTTAACTGACTCCAATCCATACATTTTCCTCCATTTTTCTTCTTCCTTTCCTTCTTGCCATTCTACAATTTTCATCTTTCATCATCGTTAAATGCAAATTTTCCGTGTCCAATTCATCGGAAGGAAAGATCATTCATTTATGCGAACGATAAATTGTTGATTTAAATTTTTCGATTTTGTATTTCATATTTAGTTTGACATGATATATTCATCCAAAATATTATATTGATTTTAATTTATAATATTATGATTACTATCACTGCCATAATTATTTTAAACCAGAATATTTCTCGTATTTTGATATTGTTTTACTAACTAAGCTATTATTTAATATTTAATATTTCTATTGAATTATTCATTCTTAATCTAGATTGAGCAATCTAAATACATTAGTTAAATTACGATGAATTATTTTGAAGGCAATATTAGTCGTTTAGTGATAATTTCCATGTAACAGTTATCACTTTGATGTATTTATCATCGATTCTCGATTTCGAATAATCGAAAGATGCCTTATACTAATAGTCGTATTCAACACATCAGAATAATTTGTTAAAAGCTACGATTTATTGATCAAAATCAATGAAAGTACAATTGATGAATTAAAATCAAAAAAATTTTTTTTTTTTGAGAATTGGAGTTTAAAGTATAGGTGGAAGATATCAGCTTAAGCAAAATTTCAAAATTATTTATTTAGGATATAAAAGTTTAATAAACGATAAGAATGAGTCAAATTTTATTTATTAAATTAACAAAATTATTTTTATATTAACATATCACACTAATAAATTTCATCAGCCATTAATAATAATTGCTACAAATAATATTAGTAATTTCATTTTTAAATTTAAATTTCTTCATTAAATAATAAGAAAAAATTTCTGAGAAATTCAAGAATTGACTAAGATTCTTTGATGAAAAATTATCATAATAGTTTTTGATAATTTAAACATGAAATAAAAGAAGGCAAAGAAAAATTAATTGATTTTGAAATTAGGTAGGATATAAAGAAATTCATTAATTTAAAGGACTACCAAATAATATTCCTAAGCTTTCTAATCACATTTAAAAAAAAAAAAATTAGCCATAAAACTCACACAAAAAAAAAATTTCATTTGTTTGCTCTCATTCATGAATGCGACATTACTTTTCAGCGACATTATACCAACAAGGATGTTTTCGAGAAAAATATTTTCGAATGATCGAAATTTTAAAAACTCTTAAAAGAATAATAGAAGAGAAGTTGTATTGTCATAAATTTATGAAAGAAAATGGCAAACATCGATGATTGAAATTAAGAAAGAAGAAATATGTCTGAGAAAGAGGATGAGGAAATAAATGTGGTCTTGAGTTTTAAAATATGCAAATTGAAGTGTTTGACATATTGTTAATCATTAATTAGTAGTACTCATATGCAAATTAATAATTGATCGAAATTTGAACAAATATTTCATAGTTTAAAATATTGAAATTATCCGAATCCTTATTTTACGTCGACAATTTACCCCATTTTTTTTCCTTTTTTTTTATTATCCAAACAATGAGCACATAAAATATTCAGCATATAATGCAAAATGAGCAAATGAGCCTAATCGATTTGAGCCAAATTCTAAGTTTGCTTGAATTTTTTTTCTAAATAATATTTTAATAAACATTTAATTTTTTATAAATGTCAATCAATGATTTCCTTTGCATTGCTATTACATTTATTAATTTATTAACTTTTCGTTCTTTTTTTTTGGTGTAAATCTTAATTGGCAACAAAATCGACCATTTCTAATTATAAAAATGAAATTTAAATATTAAATGTAAACAGAATAAAGGACTAAAATCTATTACACATTTACTATCTCCGGTTTTTTTGAATTTGAAATTGCTAATTAAATAATTGTTATAGCAATTGAAAAGTTGTAAATATGTTAGAATGTTAATTTATGAGATGAAATATTGCCAGTACGAATGATCAGAGAACATAAAAAAAATAGTCGAATGATATGAAAACAGGAGGTTAGCTCATTTTCACTTATCTTTCGGATGATGACATGTCACGCTCCGATCACCTTAATCAATCATCTTTTGTAATATTACCCTTTGACGGTAATGATATGCCTTCAATATAACCTTTTACCTTTTCTTTAAACCTGTAGACATTTTCCTTTTTATCATTTTCATCAATCTATAATAAGTACTATTTTTCAACAAATCTCATATTGATTTAATTAAAATTTAATGAGAGAATATGATTCTTGATGAAAAAAAAAAAAAAAAAAAGAATTGGAATTTATCATTTTCTTTTTATAAAAAAAAAAAATTATTTCTAAAACAATACATTTATAATTCATGGAGTTCTTTGATTTTTTCGTTCTTTTTTTCAGCAGACCAAATCATCCAATCATTTTAGATGCATTTTCTGTCAAAGTACCATAAAGCGATTAAATGATGCCAACCTGAAATGATTATTGAAATAATTTTTGTAGAAAAATGATGAGTACCAATTGATGGTACTCAATTGTTAAATGACTTGTCGTTCCATTTTCGTCCTTTTATATCCGTTTGTAAGCGATCAAAATTGGTTCCAATATCGAGCAAACAATACATCAAAATGACCTTACCTCCTGCTGCGTGAAACACATTTTACTTTTAATGTATACTTTATTTGACTAAACTATTTCCGGCGAAGCAATCTCATCCCATTTGTCATCTTATTTTTCATCCTTTTTTTCTTTTTTTTTTTTTTTTTTGTTTCATCTTCAATCTTTCAATGAAAGCTTTTCATTTTGTGTAATTAAATTTGCACAGATTGAGTAATTCAATTACTTAATTTTGAATTAATACTTGTTTACAACAGAACTAACATATATGTCATCATAATTCTTTGCTTAAAATTAAGCTTTATTACGCATAAAGTGGTCATTTTCATCATTTTTAAACTAATTAATTCGTTACTCGAAGATGACCAATATATTTGTTAGAATAACAAAACGATGGGTTTGCAACATTACGATAATTATATTTCGTTTTCATATATAAAAGCAATCTACTGCATTCGCATCAACTTTCTTACTGTTCTAAATTCTCGACGAAAAACTTTTAACTAATTCGCAGTATTATTAGAAAATTAATTTTTTTTTTTTTTTTTGAATAATATTATATTAGACAAACATGAATGGCATGATATTTACTATGGAAGAACATTATTTTTAGAACTGGAAATGAATTTTTGTTACCAAATAATAATAAATAAATATCAATGGGACGATATTTGCTAGAGAAATAATATTATTAGAAGAATGAAAATAAATTCCTCTCGCCAAATAATATTTGAGTAAATATGAACGGGATATCAAATAATTTTGAGTAAATATGAATGGAAAAATGGGAATTATTTTTTTCATTTTTCCAGCACAATTTCGATCATGAAATGATAACGAAACAAATTATTTGGATGCCAATTAGGATTTTGTACTTGGAATCTTAAGTTATCCTGTTGGAGAAACATAAGCATACTTTTGTTTAGCATGTATTCAGTTTAAAATAATATTTAAAAAAAAGTTTTATTTTAAATTAAATTAAATGTACATTATAATATGGACAATTAATTCTTGTCATAAGGGTACAATCTTTTTATATTCAAATTTTTTATGATTATTAATAGCATTACTGAAATAAATTAATGACATAATAAATGTTTCGTGTCAAAAAGAATTTGCTATTTATTATACTGTAATAATAGCAAGAAAATTTGATGGACAAATCTGAAATAATGATTAAAATATCGCTTAAGTTTATAGAATGCATTTATTTGCAGACTATTATTTTTAAAACTTTTTTCCAACAGTTTTTTTGCCTTTTAAGCTTAATCTTCTGTATATTCTTGCAATTATTCAAATATTTCTGAATTACTTATATATTTACTCATATTCATTCTATCATTTCCTCTCGTTTTTTTTTTTTGAACTTACTTTCAATTCCTAATTTATCGATTTTTCACACTTTTTTTCATTTCAATCTTCTCACTCATTATTCAGATATCTAATTGATAAACTTCTTCCATCTCGATATTATCTGAAATTATTGGAACAGCAACAGAAAAATGATATTCAAGAAACGGTTCAATGAATGGATCAAATTTGGAATGAATTCGAATTTTCAGATAATTTTGTTGACATTGGTATCGTCGTTTCGTTATTGTTTAGTGAACAGATTAGGACAAGAGTAGTGGACATCCTGCATTCCCACATAACCTTCCAACAAATCCGATCTTTTGTATCAATTGTCCATTCGATCTACCTATTTGCATCGATGGCAGGTAGCCACTCATTCGATCATCCAAAAATAAACAAAACATTTGGATGGATGCATGCCTGGACGCTTATTTACTGGTCTAATTATATTCATATTTGTATTGTATGAATTGTGCTTCTACTCATTGACATTCACAAATAAATAAGTAATTATAATTCAAAGTTGCATTAAATAAAAAATTTCAACAAACAATTCATAAACTAGTTATTTTCGTTTTTATTTAAAAAATTCAAAAAACAGTCAAATTTTTTTTTAATTAAAAAAAAAACAAAAAAAAAAACTTCATTAAAAGAAGAAGAAATGCAGGATTATTTTACATTATATATATAAGTCGGTTGGATCAGTTTTGATCTATTCTAAAATATATATTTAGATCAGATCAAATTTGGTCCATTTTAAAATATGTTTTAGTATTCGATCAAATTTTATGTATTCTAAAATATATATTGTAATAAGATCAAATTTGATCCATTTTAAAATACACACTGCGATCAGATTAAATTTGAAATTTTTTAACATTTTCATAAATTTGACCCGTTTTAAAAGATATGCTGTGGTCAGATAAAAAGTTTTCGATCCATTTTTAAATCATTTCATTGATCAATGGAATAATTTCCTCCATCGCATTAATTACGATAAATTGTTATATCAAAAGATTTGGCATTATATTCATCCACGCAAACGTAACATTATCGTAATAATAGCCATAGGACACCTTTCCCTCCCTAATATGCATAATTGATCGTTCAGGTTCACTGTTACAATTATGGTTATTAAGTAAGTCATTAACATATTGAACAGATCCATAAATAAACTCTTCCATTATACCAAATGGTTCCAAACTTGTTGAACAAAAGAATATTGTCGACCTTAACCCATCTGTCATTGTTAGCTCATCCTAAATTTAGTAAGTGTCAAAGGGAGATGAGTGCAAAAACGATGAAATACTAACAAGTTGTGTTCAATTTCGGAACTGTTTACTAAATTACAACTTTCTGATGAAAATCCATCCGCTTGATGTTTTTTTTTTTTTTTTTTTCTCGAAAATTCTCATTTTCGAAAAGCACTCGTCTTCATATTGGAAATTAAATTTTTTTCCCTGGGAAATTTCTTAGAATTTAATAAATTCTATAATTGGCATTCATTCTACCCATAGGCGTATACAAGTGTTTGCGTCCATTATTGAAAATTCAAATATTTGCCCTATTTATTATTAATTGAAAAAATTCAAGTAACTGTCATATTTTCGTTTTATTTTTTTCATTTCAACTATTGCCATATAATTTTCAACTGGAAAATTTTCGAATAAAATATGATCGAATTAGAAATTTCTAGTTTGATCATATTTTGATAAACAATTTTTCGCATGAAAAATATGAACAAAATTCGTGCTCCATTTGTGATATTATATTAGGATCAAATTATTCTATAATTTACAAACTAATCACTTTTTTTTTTAATAATCGAACTAATCATCAGACCGTAAAATCAAAAATATTATTACATTATTTCGTTAAATTTTCTTTTTTATGAAATTTTCTAAATAGAATTCGATCTTTAATCATTCAATCGGTTACATCTATCTGATTACCTTAATAAACCATGGAATTATTTAAAATATTACAAGAGTAATTGTATATTTTTAAGAAAAACAATTTCATCAATTAAATTATAATCCTTTATTTTTCCTCTTTTTTTCTTTATCTCTCTCTCTTTCTCCACTTTTTCATTTCTGTGAAATTTCTTGTTGGCAAAACATTTCTTACATTTATTCTTTAAAAAGCATTATTCGAGTTGCAATTCAATTTATTATTTTTCGATTCCCAAGGTTAATCAGTAGTTATTGGCTGTTGAGAGGAAGATCATTATTATGCTTTCCGGTCTCTCAAACCTCTCATCAATTCCGGTTAATTATCAGTTTTCAAAAGTATGCGACGTAGATTTTTTGTCTCATGCTGTGCTTCAATTCAAATTTTTGCAAATTTAGAAGTAAGTTCAAAACCTGACGATATTTTTCAATTTTTTAATATTTTATTATCGAACTAACATTGCTGTGATTTTTATTTATATTTTGCATAAAAAAAAGGAAATTTTTGCAATGCAAACTTACAGATTTTTTTAAACTTCGAAGCATAAAATAAAAAATTGTAATCGAAATTTTTTGAAAATTCATTTGTTTAATGTAAATCATGTTAGAAAAAATATCATAGAAATTTGCAAAGAAGCACAAATAAATTTCATTTATCTACTAATTTATTCCGGAAACATAATAATTGGAATTTTTAATAATTTTAATTCGAATTTAAAAATAGCTTAAGATTAAATTATTTATTTAGCGTGCAATATCACTAATAGTGCACTTATCGTTGGATAAAAATAGCTTTTTCAAATTTATGCAAAGTTATTATTTTTTCAATTTTTCAATCAATATTTTTTAATTCTAGAATGGACATTTTTGGACTACTATATCATATCGTTATAAAAAGTTGAAATAAAGAATTTTTTTATTCCCCGGAGCAAGTATATTCTAATTTTCAAACGAATCCGGATCAATCCAATTAAAACTGTTTCTAAAAAAGAAATGAAATAGAAATTATTATTTTAAGTATTCCATTTTCATTTAAATGCCAATTTTGGTTCATTGAATTTTATCATATATTGCTCGATAGTTCTTATTCTAAACTATTGGAATTGGTTTTTTATTTTATTTTCTTTTTGTAATATCAAATGATCAGAATTTGCCACAGGAAAAAACCTTCTGGTGATATAAAAACTGATAAAAATTCGATAATGTTCAAAACCGAGAAACAAACCGTCCGAATTTTCAGACAAAAAAATCGATGCAATATGACTGGTTATTTATCCACTAAACTGTGCTTTTCAAATTATCATCAATAAACATATTGGACAAAAAAATTTGGCTCCAATAGTTATCAAACTTGCCTTACATAGCCGCATTTAACTTTTCATTCATATCGGAAACAAATTTGTTTGATTAACTTTACAATTTTCAGTTTCTTCTGCGGGAAGAGACGAAAGTCAATTTTTCTCACTTTCGGTAATTTCGATGATAAATGTAGCAAAACTTCATGCAATGACTTCATCAGACTTTAAACTTCTGACAAGAAGTCTTTATTTAATTCTCGAAACACCAAAAAAAAAAAAAAAAATGGACGTTAGCTTGCTAAAATCAAATCATTCCAAGCAAATTTTGTTGCTAGACGTAATTTTTTTTTTTTAAGTTTTTTGAAATTTTTTGAGCAAATTTTCCATTTTTCATTCTAAATTGATGTCAAGTAAGATCGTTTATTTTATGATGAAAAAGAAAGTTAAACTTTAGTTTCATTTCTAACTTTAAAGGAAGTATTTAATAGTGATGTAAGAAAGAAAAGAAGAAATGTCATAGTTGGGAATGAGGATTTTTGATGGATTATTTCATCTTGCAGAAACTAATCTACATGCAGATAGGCCTAAAACAATAATCAATTTGTTGTTACATTTAAAATTCTGAAGAAATCTTAGAAAAGAGATGAAAAAAAAATTTTTTTCAAATTTTTAGAGACAATAGTGGACAAAAAAAAAAGGCGAAAAAAGTGCAGATCCAATATTTCCAGTATTTGATTACACTGATAAGATGTTATCATTTTCACTCGTTATTAACTTACTTTATGGCTTTATCATTAATAGTGATATTATATATAATAAGATTAATTTATTTATTGATTAGTTCAGATAGAATGCTGTGCATAAATTAAGTACTTGAAATAAATATTGAATATTTGATGGTAAGGCTTTATATTAAGTAATCGTTACCCTATTTGAACATATCATAGAATTAATTATAAATGCATAAACAATTATGTTAAGATATCCATTTTAGTTTCTAAGTGAAACATTAATTGATGCATCTTCGAAAGAAAACTTAGTATATAGTAGTTTGATTTTATTTCCTGCTATCACTGATATTTGCAATTGATATTGATTGTAATTAAAAATTTTTTAAATGAATCTACATTTTTGAAAGTTATTAATATCGTTCAGCAAATGTAATATTTCGTAATTACATATTTGTCGAAGTCATTTCATTTTTAGATAAAAGAAAGTTAAACAGCTAATAAAAGGTAAAAAATATGGTTGATCGGTTTGTGATCAGAGAATGCAAATTTAGTGATCATTTCTTTAGATTCAAAAAAAGAAGGTTGTGAAATAAGGTGAAGTAAGAAGGTTGGTTAGTGGTCATCGGTCGATGGTCAATTGTGACCGAGTTTGTTTCAAGTGGGTAAAATCGGTCCTCGAACAAAACTGATTGAAGAATGCTTATCTCCCTAATAAGAACCCCCGTCCTCTCCCAAAGCTCTTCAACTTTCCTTTTCCATTTCCTCCTCTCTTCATTTGAAGCTATTCATTTCTATTCTTATTTTTCAACTATTTATTCATCCTATTTCATCTCTAAAATATATCCAATATTTGAAAATTTCCTATTTTTATTTCTAAAATTTGATCGATTTTTCATCCACACAAGGAAGCTTTTTTTTGAGTGCTATTTCACTAGCAAACAATTGTGCATAAAAGATCTTAAAGTTTTTAAGTTTCTAAAGTGAATTCAATTATTATTCTCTGTATAAACTTTTTCAGTAGTTTAAACAATGCAAAAATCTTTGTGGGACCATAAATTTTTGCTGACATTATTTCAAAATGTCATGCCCTAATTTCAGTCAACAAGGAAATTTCGTCTTCTCTTTAATTATCACTAAAATTACCATTCAATAATGAAACATTTATCGTTTCATTGTTAATCTATACTTTTTCAACTCGTAAATCAATAATTTATGTAAATTATAATAAATAAATCAAGCATTTGTTATCATAAAGTTTTTTTGTTTCAATTTTTTGATGATATTGATAATTGTAATTATCGCATTGCCAAGATATATTTATGCTTCAATGAATGCTCGATATTTTTCTGGCCTATTCGATATATTTTTTAACCATTCATATATTGTTATTAGCATTGCTATAACGATGTCACATCTGTTCTCGACAAAAATTATTTTTTTCAAAAAATTGTCACCACCATTATGACATATATCATCTAACTCTCGTAATGAAGCTTGATTATGGTAAGAAATCAAAAATCTTTCCATTTCCTTTTCTAGATTTTCTATTTCATTTGTAATTGATTTCGATTCTCAGTTAAATGATTATCATATAGGAAGCTAATTTCTCATTTCACAAAATTACTTTCTTAATAGCAAATGCCATCTTTGCTTCAAAAAGTACTTTGATCGAAGGTGATGGATTTTAGATTTATCAGATAATCAGAACTGTATCTACAGTATCCGTTTAATCTAGATTTGTCTTCCGCTCTGCTCACTTGTATCTTTTTTGTCCTCTACCAATGACCTTTGTCCATGAATCTCAGAAAACGTCCTTGATTTTTTATAATAATGTTCAAATGAGATGCAGTCTGTCAATTTCATCGAATAATTTTAGTGTAATCAGTGGTTTACTTTGCATTTTGATTTTTTTCAAGGAAATAAGTCGGAATGAGATTTAGAACAACGTAAAATATTTTATATCGATAGAAAGAATAATATTTCAGAATTCATGGCATATGTTAAAACGTTAATAACGTACGTCACGCTTTGAAGCACGGAATTAATTCAGTTGTTAATTTGGTTTTTGCTGCTAAAACTTATTAGTCTTGCTGAGTTATCATTAAATGTATTATAAATTTTATTAAATTAAGATCTTTTCCAGAAATTCCTTGTTACTATTTAAGTTTAAGTGACTCAAAGTTTTGAGATATGATAATACCTTATTCCAACTATTTTCTATTTCGTTTATCCATAATAACAAAAATAAGTAAACCTGAAAGTTTAAATTCCTTTTTTTGATCTTTCAATGGTCAAGTTATTTTAATAAGACTGAAATTAGGTGAATTAATCAAACAGAATGATTTTATCATCAATATCGGAATATCTTTGATATCCGTAAAGTCCACAGACCTTTTTGTTGGAAAATATGTTGAAAAATTATTATCACATAATTGCATTGTATGATTTGGAGTTAAAAGAAAACGAAACTGAATAATATCTTGATAGAATCATCATTCTTAGCATTGTTTTGAATATAGATTACATCAACAATTTATTGATTGCATTATTGATAAAATAGGTACTAACGATGTCGCACTTTGCTTTGTTAAAATTTCAATCTTCCACTTATAGAAAATCCATTTTCTCATATCTAATTGAAAAGTTTAAATCTCAAAAATTCTAACGATAATAATTTAAGTTCATCTTATAGATCAAATGGGTCATCTCATAACCGAAAGGGATGAAGTCAAATTATTATCGATAGAAGTTTTAGTAAAATTTAAACTTTATAGTTTGATGGATTTTGCTATTTCTTTCCTTTTTCCAGAAAAATTAGAAGCTGTCTTTTATGAGAAGATAAGGCAAACTGAAAAAAAATTTCTCTTGTAAAATTGAAATTTAAAAAATTGTGAGAAAATAAAGTAAATGAGAAATGAAGGAAATTCTCTCTTAAAATTGAAATCCCGTTTAAAAAAAAAAAAAAAAAATTTCATTTACAAACAAACGGTGCTTTTTCACAAATTCATATAAATTCCTTTTTTACCAAAATATTCATTTTCAGCGAATATAGGTGCTTAAGGTTTATCAAATTAAAGTTGGAAAAATTAAGAAAAAATTTGATAGGAAAGGAAACTTTCCTTACAATTATTAATTCAAATAAAAGTAAGAAATTGTCGAGAAGAAAGACTTTTTATTTTTAATGAAAATAATATTTTTAAGGAAAAAATTATTTGGAAATTATTTTATAAATGTTCTTAATGGGGAAATTTTCTTATTTGTTATGCTTCATATATATATAAATGTGTGCCATTGATAGATAGAAGAAAGGATGAATGAAAGAATTTCTTAAATGTTTGCTGGTTTTACTCTCGAGAATATGTCTTGGAAGATTGAATTGATTAAATTGAGCGTTACAAAATGAGTATATGCATATATATCGAGAGCTGGTGTGAATTGAAAAATTGAAGAAAAAAAGAAAGACAGCGGAAATATGAAGGAAAGACGGAAACGGAAACATACGCAAAGAAGGATATTGATTACTTGAAGATATGAATAGAAAAAGGATACTAGTTATTTCAAAAAATGGACACAGAAAAAAGGATATTAGTTTATTTGAAAATATAATCGCAAAAATATGGATTCTGATTCACTAGAAGATAGTGGACGGAGAGCGCAAAAAGGATAAAATTAGTTGCATAAAGAAATGACTGTAAATTCAATTCGCGTAAGTATTCTACTGTTTTTTGGTTTTTTTTTTTTCTTTTTTCTTTTTTCTTTTTTTTTTTTCCATGGAGTAGCTAAAATACGTAATAAGGCTGTTATATTCGGTAAATGGAATGATTAGAAGAACTGAGGGACGAAACGTTTTCAACATATTCTCAAATTTTCAACGAGTATGACGTCTCGCTTGCTTGAATGAAGCATAGACAATGAATGTCTGTTTAAGCTCCAATTAAGCCATTTTTGATAAGTAAAGCTGGCACTGTGGTATGAACCAAACATTGAATTAAAGTATTTAGTCAAAATGGAATATCAATAGCCGCATCTTTTTCTTTTTTTTTTATTTTTGTGGAAAAGCTGAACTGATTAGGAATTCAATTATAAGGATCAGTTATGTTATATCATAATTATATTATTGCATCATTAATGAAATAATAACAGAATTAGAATATATCCGAATGCTAATAATCATTGCTAAATAATATTCATCAACAATAGCATACTATGTTACAATTTTTTACAATATGCTGGGAAGAATATGAGCACAATAGCCAATTTGACATAGAATTTTGACTAATTATCAAGTTAAATTCAGAATTGACGGATATGGAATCAAAATATTGTATTCAACTTGGATTTTTCACATTTGAGAATGCACAAATTGTTAGCAATTCTCATGTCTAACTAATATTATCGGTAAGCAGTAATAAAATAAATTAGTCAAGTTACATTACAGTAATAAGTTACTGTAAATATGTGCAATCTATTACTACAAAACTTACTTCATTCATCTATAAATGCTTTAGCGTAATAATAACATATATTTAACGCAAAATAATCTTAATAATAAGCTTTGTACAAAAAAAATCCATTAATTTGCATTCGAATGTTTTTTTTTTTTTAAGTTTACTAAAACTTTGTCGTCAAATTGCATTTGCTAAAAATGAATGCACTCTTTATTTTTCTAATGAGAAAATAGTGAATATAATTTTGGTAATGATGGCAATTGTTTATCATGATGACGATTGCTAATAATTTTAAAGAATGTTATGATAGAAAAGCATATGGCAAAGCAAAAACGTAGTGGATTTAATTAACTTAATCAAAGTTTTCTTGTTCATTTTCGAAATGAAAATATCCCATCTTGCATCATTTCTTTTTTTTTTTAGTAAAACTAAGGAAAATAAATTTTAAATTAAAACAATTTTAGCTGATTAAAAGCTTTTTCATTATCATATGTATTAGCATCGATGGAGCTCTTATGATATTCTAAACTGATGCAATGCTTTGTCAATTAAGCAAATCTTAATATGACTATAATTTATCTAAGAATTCATAAATACAAGAATATAAATTGAAATATCCTAGAATTGTTGACTATTGATGGCATTTTATCACAAAATTTTACTTCAGAATCTCATACTATTGTTAGGAATAGAATTTTATGTGAAAATATTGGAAAGTAAATTTAAATGACTTTATTTGATAGATTGATAGCTGTTCTATGCAGAATATTACCAGGTAATGTGTCATTTGCATAATTCATTGTGACTTGACATGCATGGTCGGACTTGCAAATTATCAAAATTTCATTCAAAATCATGGTTCATCATTATTTTGACAGTGAATTATTTATGTATGTCAAAATTGTTCCAGTTTTTAGTTTAATAATGACAGAAATCTGCGATATTAGCATTAAAATGTTATTCAAAACGAGTATACTATTTCGCTTTCAATAAGATTTTTTAGGACTTTATTTATTAACTTTATTTATAAGTTTATCTCGTGTTTTAATTAAAATATTTTCACTGCTAATTTCAATTTTTGTTAAAAGATTGGAAATGTTTCTGAATAGAAGGGAAATATTGTTTGCAAATGAAAAACAATCTAACCTGGCTGTACCTGAAAATATCACATCTCTTTTCTTCTATAACTAATCATTAATTATTACTTTTCATTGCATCCTTTCATTAGCCATAAATAAATTTGTTAAAGCTGCAGTAATGCATAGTATTTTCGTACAATACAATCTTAAGATAACCTTTGAACTGCCCGCAACATATCATTATAATTTTATAACCGCATTAATCGTTACTAAGAGAAATAAGATATAAATTATTGTTTGCTGAATTATTATTTGCAATGTTAAACTATGTTCTTAGGAGAAATCGTGGAGTTATTATGCTTAAGAGAAATTATTTGTTATACAACTCATACATTACTCATGTTTATTCAATGAAAATCTCATATTTCCTATCAATTTCTATCAAGAAAGTTTGAAGTTTAAAGTTTTATTGAAAAATTCTTAAAAAAAAAAAGAGTAGTAATCGCAAGCATAGCATTTTCTTGCATACTGGACATTTCGGGCATCGATCAATTTGCAGTTTGTATCGTTTTTGCGCATATTATGCAATTATACAAATTAATTGCCAATCAAAAAAAACTTTCCTATAATGGCTAACTTAATCAAATCATAATTTCGAATAATTTGCATTTATTGTATTTTAGTGATCATTTAACTAAATATCGTAATAATTATAGTAAATTCACGCTAAAATCGTCAAAAATTTTCCATATTTAAATGCATTGTATTTAATCACAATTCATTGTTTACAAATATGATGAATTTTAGAAAAATCGAAGAAGTGATAATACGGAATGAAATATTGATTTGGTTTAGTATGGATTGAAAAGTGATTAGATAAATGGCAAGAAATTGTTATTTATGAAATGTCTCACGCCTATTCGTTCATTTTCATCATTGGTTTGTATTCATTACGAGTTATTTATTAAATTTACTTCGTTTCGTTCGTTTAATTTCAAATGGAATAACTATCCTTGAGTGTATTAGAAATGTCATCTGTTATCATTAAAGTATTTCTTTTAATAATTATAAGGTCACAAATAAAAAAAAAACCGAAAATTTTCTTTTTTGCAGGAAAAATTTTTATGCAAAAATAAATTCATCGCTAAATTTTTTTCTTTCCTTTTTTATTCCAGTTTGAAATTAAATTAAATAGTGTAAAAATTGAAAAGTGAAATTTTTACGAAGTTAAAGATCTGAAGCTTTACTAGATGTTTAGCATATATTTGAATGAAAATTTAATTAGAAAAATAAATACTTGGCTTATTTCTGAGTGAAAATTTGAATTAAAAGAATTTTAATTTCAGTAGTGCTGCTAATATATCCACAATTTGCGACATTACACTGCTCCCAACGAATTAACGAAGCTGTTCAAAGGTGCGTGCAACCGATTGCTCAATATGCTAAAGTTCTTAATCAGCAGGTTTGCGGCCAAATCTCTTAATTGTAAAAAAATTAAAAAACTGTTTTCAAAATTTGTAAATTGATTGATTGCCAGCAAATCTATCAGAAATTCTTTTTCCTAACATTATCATGAAATTATATCTACAACATGAGACGAAGAGATGCCAAGAGTAGTCAATAATCGCTAGAAAGGCCAAGAAGAGATTAGATTTCAAATATATATAAGAATTCTGACGTAATAAATATCTTTTTTTCAGCATTTTAGAAAGAACACATAAAGAACACATAAAAAAGGAAGAATACATAAAATACTGAATAATAATTGAAGTTTTTTTACTCATAAATTAATTACTATCACATTTGATATATCTCTCAAAATGGAAAATTTAGATAAAAAGACTTGAATTTTATTATGAATAAGACATTTAGAAGTAATGAAATTGAATGCGAAATTGGATGCTTTAGATCAAAGATTATAATCTTACTAAGCTTTGCTTCATGACTAATTACAAAGAGTCAAAGAATGTTTTTTATTATAAAAACCAGCCTGAAACATAATTTTTAATTAGCATAACATCAGTCAAATTGAAGATAATTTTTCTAAAAATTAATTCCATATTTCAAATAATCATTTTAAATTTATATGTCCGAGATTATGGCTTCACAATAGTTAGTGTAAGCGCAAGCGTAGAAATTAAAGTTGACATTTATGGATTAAAAAACACAATGTAAAATATCAGAATGATTTTGCGTCAAATAAATCACGTGAGACGTGTTGTGATAATTTCATGATATGAGAGGTTAAGGAAAGCAAGTAAAATGATTCATATGAAAAAACAAATAATGTTCAGATATGGTCAAGAAGAAGACCAAAAATCTCATCAGAATTACTTCATTTTTCGTATTTTATTGTTTAATGAATGGAAAATTAAAAATGGCCAAGTTTTCTTCACAAAGAAAGCTTGCTATCATAGACTATTTTTCCAATCATATTTAAACCATTTTCTAAATCATTTAATATTTTAATTTTTTCTTTTAAATAATTTGATATATTGAATTATTTTGTTTAAAGGATAATCAAAATTCATCGGATGCTGTAAAAAATGATTTTGGACAAGCGATAGCGCTACCAAAAATTGGACGATATGTATTCCGTGAGCTTTGCAGGTTACATTTTTGTATTTTTAATACAAATTTTATATTTTTATCAAATCGAAAAAGCATAATGTATTATTATTATTAATTTTTGACATTGAAAATTTTAAATCTTTGCAATTCCTCCTAATAAAAAATACATTCAAATTAATTTCTGAAATAAAATTAATTTTTACGTGATACTTAAAATTGTTAAAAAAATATGAAATAATAAAAATTGAGACTTTGCAATGCTTGCTGATAGTTATTCATTCTTCCTCGCCAAATTTGATTGAAAAGAGACAGAAAAAAAAAAGAAAAAAGATTAATTTCAATTTATAGGTTAGTTCGACATTTCAATGAGTGTGTTTACAAACTACGCCAGCAATGTCCAGAACAAATTACAATAAGCCTCATCGATGCTTCATATGGCTTTTTATGTAACGAAGGATACGAAAGTAATTTTTTTATAATTTTCGAAAGTTTACTGAAATCACCGATTGTTTAAATAAGAAATTAAATTGGAATTTTTGAAGCTATTTTTCAAATTAATGGATTTATTTCCAATAGCTGGTTGAATAATCTTTAATTGTATTCCAATGATTCTAGAAAAATTAATTCAAAACTCAACTTCTCAAAAATGTTTTTTTTGTTTTCTTCAGAATAAAATTTTAGAGTTATATGAAGTAAACACAAAAATTTCAACATGAATGATAACTTACGAAAATTTTTGCAAAGAAAAAAAAAAATAACAGCAAAGTATACTAATTAATCATTGAGTTCAGTTCAAAGAAAAAAAAATGTTTGGAATTGATCCAAAAGAAAATATAAACAAAAAATTCAAAGAATAAGAGAAATTGGTCCTAAAGTATTGGTGTAAAGCATGGAATTGATATGATTAATTAGTGGTGATTAATTAATAATTGTTCACAGCATTTATGGCAAGTGCAGAATGTCTAGTTGAATTGGATCGTCAGCCAACGGTAAAACAATGTCATGAAGTTACTTTAAAACATATTGAATCAGCCAATCGTCAACTTAACATTGCAACATTGACTCGTTTTGATCAAATGTGCCAGTAAGTTGTAAATTTTCAAGATTTCCTAAAATTTCATAAATAAAATCTTTTTATATTCTGTTTTACTTTCGACGAAATTCAAACAAATCTAACTAATTCTCCTAATCAGATTACATAAAAATGGCATTTATTTCAAGATATTAATAAGTTTTATTTTATTTATCAATGACTTCACTTACAGAAAATTTGCTTAAAATTATTCGAAAACTATTAAGAAAATGAAAAGCAAAAAATTTTAATTCACAAAAATTACGGCAGAAGTTTTAATCTAAAAATTATAAATACTTACATGATTGAAGTGAAAGAAATCATTAAATGCAGAGTTAAATTTATATGTTTTTATCTAATTTAACTAAAACCATTGTCCTTAAATAAATAGGCCTTATCAGGAGAAATAGCAATAATAATTTATGAAAATTTTCCGCTTATAACACTTACTCGATTAATCTAATATTGATTTGAAAAGTCGTCGATTACGAAAATCCGGAAATTACTTTCTTGGTTCAGTTGAAATTTCCGAGAAATATTTCAAATATAGCTGATTTTAAGTATGCTAATGCTTATCTGAATCAAATATAAGTGAAATTTTTAATTCATATGAAATGTTTGTAATAATTTATTGCTTTTCATTTTTGTTTATTATCGAAGAATGAAAACTAATTAAAGGAAATTAATTAAAATCACTTCTTTAGAGCACTCAATTATTTTGCGAGTTGTGTTGAGCGACCGATAGCATATGGCTGTGGTGCTGAAGCTTGGACGATGATCTTTCGAGTCCTCAGGGACACAACAAATACCCTCTTGCCAAGATGTCAATTTACAGGACACTCCATTTTGACGCAACAATTTCCGCCATCTTCGCCATCGGATGCAGCGACAACACTTACAACCGCTGTTGCTGCTATGCAAGAAAATAATCTGCTACCATATAAGGTGCTTTTTTCACTTTTCTTTAAAAATTTAATTTAATAAATTTGGTTAAAGTTTGGCAATTTTCCTGTAATTTAAAAGTTTTATTTACAGTTCAATTTTTTTGTAAAGTTATAAATTTCGAGCATTTAAGATAAATTTTGGTATAATTTCTGATATGTTATCCGAATCTAAATTTTATTTCAGGACTATTAGTAGAAATTAAAAAAAAAAAAATTGAAATCAATCAAATATATGATAAATAAAAAGAGGTGAAGATAGGATTTAATAGAAAAAAAAAAAAAAAAAAAAAGAAGGTAGAAACAAAAGAATTAAGAAAGAAAAATGAGAATTCGATTGAAAGATCTTCAAACTGCAAAAAAATTTAAATAATAATTGATATAAAAATACCAAAAAAATGTTTAGGAAATGTTAAATGATAAGGCAGAAATTATTTGGTCCAATGATGATATAACAACGAGTCGTTCAATATCTCAGGTGGGCAATGATAAAAAATTTGTTGATGCCAATGAAGTATCTTCCGTTCATGGTGTTAATACAGAAAAAAACGAAGGTCAAAGGTCAACAGGTAGAACTAATGGGCATGTTTTTATTGATAGAGATACTGATATTAGTTATTATGAGGATAACGATGAAAATCTTATAGAGGCTGCTAGCAGTAGTAGTTTCTTGGCCGTTAATTCGGCCAGTCGTTCTCATTTTATCGTTATCATGCTTGGACAATATATATCTGTTGGTTGGCTTATTTTTAAATTTTGCTAATTTGTTAATTTATAAACATCATTACGATGTAAATTTCATAAAATATTAAATCGATATAAATCTATTCGATGGAATAAATAAGCCTATGAAAATTCGTTTTAACATTTTTGAAATGCTTCATTTATTTAATTTCCCATTATGTTTGCATTTATTATTTCTCTTAATTTTTTAGAATTCCAATTTCGCATTTTATTTATAAATATTCATAAATTTGCTAAAGTTTAGCTTCATTTCAAACGATAAATGCTGGTGGAAAATTTCTTCCTGCAGTTTCCATTATCAAAATAAAGTTGAATTATTCCCTTCACCGCGATCAAAAATAACCCTTATAAATAATCCTCGAACTTTCTACTTTTGTCAGCTAATATATGGTATCGTTTTTTTGAATCATCTGAACTTTTGAGATTACATATTGTGAAATAATTGGTCAATCTTATTTTAACTAAAATATTTTCGTTGTAAAATGATTGGCCGATTTAATCTCTGCTTAAATGTTTTGATCCAATGATCGTTGAACCGTTTGAATTTTACTGCTCTTCTTCAGTGATTGTGATTAATGATAAGACAAAAGCAATTCAGATCAATTTTTTGTTTGTATTGCAAACGAGAATTACAAGTAATTGTCAATTTTCATCCTTTCAGTTGTATGATCCTAAACTTTTTACTGTAATTTTGATCATGTGATAAATGTGATAATAATTGCTTGTAGTATTAATTATTTTTGTTTTTCTTGAAAAAAAAAATTCGCAAATTATAGCATTATTTTGCATCACAAGAAAGATCATCAAATTTCGCTAACGAACAGTTTGAAATGTGATTGAACTTTCGCCATCAAAGATTCTACATCATACGGAAAGACAACAGAAATGATACAAATAATTTGATATAAATTAAAAATTCATAAAAATAAGCAAAATTATTACAATAATTAATGAAGAAATCTAAATGCACATGATTCATCAGATAATTAGCTTTATTAGACATTTTTTTAGGAAATATATGGAATAATCCCAAAAAAAAAAGACGATATAATTTTTTGGAACCGAATCGATTATTCATTGATAACCATATCAGTTGTTTATGAAAATTCATGCTTTTAACCGAAATAAAAAATGTGTGCTGCCAAGTTTAAACCAATTCCGATTAATCGAAAATTGTTTTGTGAGATCTATAGATAAAATCATTTAATTTCGATTCGCTTGAAAGGAGAAATATGATCTGATTACGCCATTAAATAAAAAGTTCATCCACCGGGTAACATTATGCAAATGCAAGAAAATGATAGCTTCAAATTTATTGTTTTAAATAGATCACTTCGAGTTCATTAATAAATCATTTCAAGTTTATCATTTTAAACAGATCATTTCGAATTCATAATTTTAAACAGATCATATCGAATTCATCATTTCGAATTAAGCCCTTCTCGTCATATTTTGGTAATTGTCATATTTTGATAAATTGTGCACTTTGCCTTTTATAAGCAATGCAAATATTTCTAAAATAATTAGTTATTAATAAAATTAGTGGAAAAAATGAATAAATGATATATAACATATATAAATCAAAAAAAAAAAAAAAAAAAAGAAAGAACCTTTTATTCATTAGCCGTTATCAGCATTGTTTCTTATCTTACAATCAGGAAGAAGTTAAAATTTAATGACATCAAAATCTTAGTGATAATTTTGGTTATCCTTGCCTCATTAATTTGATTAATAGTTACTTATTAAAATCCGGTTGAAGAGCTATTGACAATTCTTACAGTTCCTAAAAATTTTATTCAATTTTTCAAAGGTTTATAAAATTTGTTGCATTTTTCACAGATTTTAGAAAATTTCTGAAAAATTTAATTCATCCGGTAATTATCATAATCGATTAGAATTTTTTTCCTTCCTGGAATTTCCCAAAATTCAAATATTTCCGGTAATTATCCAAATTATCGAAATTTTTCAACATATTCTATGTTTCCTACATAAACTGCAGAATTTTTATTATTTTTAAAAGCATTGTAAAACCATCTGAATGCCATCTGAAAAAAAAAACATTCCGAAACATTGCGGAAGTTTTGTGAAGCCATCAAATATATAGTCTTCTTTTTTTTTTAAATTTCTATAAATTCTCCAAAATCTATTCAAATTTTTCAAAATCTTTCGCAATCATTTACAGACATGGAATAATCATTCAAATAGGCATTTATTATCCGACAAATACAAATTTCTTTTGCAGCAAATTATTTTTAATATGAAAATATGTGTAAGTATCGATATTAAAATGCCACGTACGTGATGACACGCACGTAATCTCTTTCAGATATATATTTCACACATAAATCTATCATTTCTTGTTTTTTTATTCTTACAATTACTACTTTTTTTTTTCAGATAAAACAATTTATTCGTATAGTAACATTTGTTAGCTGAGATAATACATTCATACGGCGATAATGATAACAGTTGAACAAACTGAACAATTAATATTCTATTTTGAATGATGAATATGAAAATAAAATCCTTTTGTAAACAATAGCTGTCCGTTCTTCTTTTGCAGAAAAGCGGTAGTTGAATTGTGTAGCAAAATCAGTATTGTTGATAATTACTCGGCAAATAACAATTTATCATTTAACTCCTAAATTATTATCAAAATGTTCTTCGTTGCCATCTTCCTTGTTGCATCTTTGTTAACGATTTCGAAAAGTGACCATAATCTTTCAATGCGTAAGTATTCCAACATTTTACTCTCGCTTTTTTTTTTTCCAAGATTTTTTTTCAAATTTCACTCCTAATTTTTATCAAGCTTTCATAAAACAAATTAAGACTAAGCTAGTAGCAATAATTGCTACCTGAATATAATTAAATTGAAAATCAGCTCCGAAATTACCGTAATTTAATAAAAAGTTTTTTAGTTGATAAAAACGACTAGAAATTGTTATAAAAAGTTATTTATTTGAAAAGTTAATCTATATAATTCGGCTAATTAGCTCAATTCTCCCCCAAAAGTCTCAAACATAGAAAATATTTTAAAATGACTTAACTAAATAATCACTTTTGCCCTTTTTTGATATAATCCTGCAATCAGATGAATATTTGAAAAATGAATTGAATGTTTGATCCATTCCATACAACTTATTTGCACTTTAATTTATCGTTTCTTTTTAACTAATATCCATTAGTTAAAAAAACAATTATCTTATTGTTGTATGGGAAAACTATTAAATCAATGATGAAAAAATATTTCATTCTTTTCATCACAGAATGCGGAAGCAATTTTTTACAAATCCCCCATTAGTAGTAATACTAATTTCCAGTAAATTAGCTCATACAGTAACGGAAGTTTTATTTTGCAGTAAAATAATTAATTAATTAAACAATCTGAGAAATAATTTATTCGTAAAATCACATATTTCATAAACTGAAATTAAATGCGTGAAAAAGGTTTAGCAAAGCTAGCTGACATCATTTCCGATGTTAATTCAAGTAGAAATAATCGAATAATTGAAAAATATGGAAAAATTTAATTCTAAAATATATTCTAACTAAAAAGTTTTAATATTTGATTTTCAACTTTAATGACTTTCTTCTACTGTGACCATTAAAAAATTATTAAGATGGAGATTTATTAATGAATATGAAATGGTCATTTAAGCTTTAAATTAAGACGGCGAATACCAATGCATTGATTAAAAATATTTAATTTTACATAATTAAAGGTAAAACTGATTGTTAATTTTCTTGTTCTTAAATCATTTCCGATATATTTCAGCTTGTGTGAATGGTTTATGTCCGGAACATTATACATGCAATGTGACATCTAATGTGTGTCTTCAGAATCATACACTTACACCTGTGTCGGTGTAGGATTTTCATAAATTATACTCACAATGTTCATTTAATTCTTGCATTTTGATAAGATATTTTATCATTTTTCTTTTTTAAACTGAAAAAATCGCCAAATTTTGCCTAAACTTTTGATTTTGCAAATCTGGAAATCTATTTAATTTCCATTCATTTCTTTTAATCTATCAGAAGTGGATTGTGATATTTTTAGTGAATCCTAAAAAAAGAAAAATGATTCATTATTTTTTCGAAAGTTTTATAGATAAAATAATTGCATTTCAGACTTAAGAGGATTGACAATTAATCAAAATTTACTTCATGAATTTATTTTTTTTTTTTCAGTTTTGCGAATCAACGGGAGAATCAGAATATTTGACGTAAATGACATTCGATTGTTCAACGTCGTTAATACATTTCCATTTGATTCTTCAACAATATTATGAAATTATATGTGATATGAATACTTTTTTTTCTTCACCAGTCTCTGTGATAAATGAAATTTGTTGGAAAATAAAATTCATCCCTTGTTATAAATTTAATTTGCAAATTAAACTATCAAATTTAGAAAAAATGAAGTTGTGAAATTTTTATTTGTCTTTTTCCAGATACATGCATATAGCAAAAATTTTTTTTTGAAATAGGTTTAAATCTTATCATCAACTATTACACTTCAGTTTATATTAAATTGCAAGGATGAAGCATTTTCAAAATTTTTAAACTTTTTTTCTTATTTTAATTTCTATTCCTCAGCTTTTTTTTCAACTAAATATTTTTTCTTCAACATTTGTTCAACAAATAATTTTTGGAATAATTTGAATATTATCATGTTATTTTTTGTTTTTTTTTTACAATTATTCGATTAATTAACACCTATGTTTAATTACGCTTCTTTTGCTTTATTTACATAAACATTGCATAAATTACTGATTTGTTCAAAATCTCTTATTCTTACTACGAAATTATCCTACTTGAATCTAAGAAATCATTTTTGTGCAAGTAACAAAATATTCGTAATTGAAAACGTCACATATAGGTAGGCTAGACCTGTAATTAATTAATTAACTGAGTACCACATGAATCGATTGTATTGTACGGAAAAATATGATTTTTTAATGATTTATTTCCATTAACGTTTGAAAATTTCAAAATTGCAAAATGAAATATCAACAAAGTTTCGCTATAAAAATCAATAAACTGTTTTCTGCACACACTGCATTGGGTAGTGTATTGGTAAGGAGTTCTAATTGAAGCATTGGAGCAATGCAGGTTCGATGCCGTACTGATGACTTAATTGAACTCTCTCTGTGAACAAATATCTTGTAATGATTTGGTTTACTTACCTACATTATCTGAACGGTATACGATAACGTGGAATACGCGTGTATTTTACGCTAATCATCAAGCGGAAATGTGGAAAGGCACAGAAATATAAGAATACTGTAACGAGAAACCTTAAGTGGAAATCACGTGAATGTTAACGATGAGATCGCGATTACACGTAAGTGAATTGAAAACATTAAGTGATTCTCTAATAAATTTGTAAAGTAGGATTCTACGACGCTTATTCAGGGTTCGTAACATGTCATCGAGATATTCAAATTTGCCTTTTACTTAAAGTAACAGTAAGAAATAATATTATCTGCAATTTTGCATGCAATCAATGAAAAATAATGTCTGCAGTTTTGCATGTTATCAGTAAGAAATAATAATATCTGCAGTTTTGCATGTTGCGATTATATTAATATGAACATGTCAACAATATCCGCAATTTTAGCAATCATATGAACAAGCGATTATGATTTTTTCTTTTTAAAATATAACATTGAAAACAAATCTTTATTCTAATAAAAGAAATTTCATTAATTTGTCAACGATTACAAAATAAAACAAAAAGAAAATCGATAATAAACAAAATGGAATAAGCGAATTATCGTAAATAAAGTTGCAAAAACTGTTTTTTAAACTAAAATAGTTTGAATTTAATTTCAACTTATTTTTACATTAATCTTATTTTCATCTTAATTTTACATTTTTTACATTAAATGATGATGAAGTGAATGAAAATTTAACAGAAGATGAAAAAAAAAGGAAAAAATGGATTAATAAAATTTCTTCTTTACAGTTTCTTTCCCATCTCTTTAATCTTCTCACCTGTAATATAATCAGTAAAATATTGTTAAAAATTAAAATTATTCTAAAAAAAATTTTTTTTTTTAAATTTATACTTCTTCTATTTGCTAGCAGTAGTTTTCTGTTCCCTTATATCAATCATGCCTGATAATCGAACTAGGAAAAATGGGAAAAAAAGAGCAAATTATAGACTTGGCATTATTACACACTTTTTGCCAAGCTTTTTTTTTAAAGAAATTTCCAAGGCCGCTGGTATTATAATGGATTTTAAATTCTTATAAAATATTTTTTTGCCTTACAGCTCCTTATCCACTTGGCTCATTTTTCATTTTCCATCCTTTTGTCAATTTGAATTTAATTAAATTTAAATCTTTTACCGCCTTCTTTAAGCAATTTATCAGTTTTTTCAGCCACTTCAGCTGCTGTGCTTTTTACACCATCTTTGCATTCGTTGCCAGTATGTTTCATCTATAAATAAAAAATTATTTGAGAATTAAAACTTTAAAACAACCAAAAGAAAAATTTTCTTTATTTTATTTCTTTTTTTTTTTTTTTTTTTTTTTTTTGGAAATAAAAATTGCTACTGCTTCACTCGAAATTTCTAAATTTAAAACAAAAAAAATTTTACAATCCAAACTTTAACACGATTTATCATAAAAATGATATGTTATTAGAACTTCATTACTGAATTTGAACTGATATTTCGTCATTTTTTTGAATGAATGAAATTTTTGATGAAGAATTAAAATTCGCATTGGTAGTATTGATTCCTTCAATAAAATACATCAATATTCCTGTTAAATGGATCTTTATCGAATAATAGTTTTACTGTTTTTGATTTAATTTAAAATTAAAATGGATTAATTTAATCTGATCTAAAGACGTTTTTTTTTCTCATTTTAAGCTTTTAATTTAAAATATTATAATGTGTTTCACAATAATTCTTCCTAATATTTATTTGCGCAATGATTATTTTAATTCATCAGACATGCATTTCAATTTAATTAAAAATTAATCAATCACAAGTGAATTGCTTACTTATGCACTTATCTATTGTAAAATTGAATTATATTTATTCCAAACAGAAATAATTAATTGTTTCGATTCATATATTTCGATCATATTTTTCAAAAAAAAAAAAAGATGAAGTGAAGAAACCTGATCATATGCTTTGTTTGCTGTATTCTTGATCGCATCTGCAGCATCCGATGCAATATTTTCAATCTTTTTGAACATTTCGTTCTGGAAGAATAAGCAAAATTATCTTCATCTTGTTCCAATTACAAATTTTTAATTGTTGGAAATTTTACGCTATAGGAAAAAAATCGAAAAAAAAAATTTAAATTATTGAAAAGAATTAGATAGTTAATTTTGCTTATTTAAGAAACCAACTAAAATCATTATTTATTCCCACAATATTCCAAAATTATTATTTATTCTCTTGCTATGATACTTAAAGTATTGCGTGTATCATTATTATTCGAAATATCATTATTACGTGAACAAATCAAAATAATCTTCTAATAATTCTATTGTTTTATCCGGTATTTTTGCATACTTCTTTTTTCACAGTCAATTTTCCTATTTCATCACACCTGCTTCTTCTTTTTTTTTTCTTTTTTTTTTTTTTAAAAAGATCAAAGAAAAAAAAAAAAAAAAAAGAAAAGTACATACTAAACCTACACCGTGTGTTATGTTGTTGTGATGGTATGATTGGCTTGAGTAACTTGTTCTCGAATTTTTTCGCTCATTTAAATTATAAACAATATTTCTTTCTAACTCGTTTTTTGCTTGAATGAACCAAAATTCAAAACACATGATGAGTTGGTAAAAGATAAACAAATATTTCGTAATATCGCTTCTTAATGATTAATCAATGCTATATTCTGCAAACAACTTATCACTGAAAATGACTATTAAGCACATATATTTATGCATATTTGATAATATTTAGCTGCTAATCGTCAAATCAGATATTTCTTAATAGATATTTATCTAATTTGATATTTATAATTGATCATATCTAATACTATGAATTTCTGGTCAACATTTCCCTAATTTGATTTAACTGATGTAATTTAATATCGTTAATCGATATTTGTTGGAAATGTAGTAATTACATGCAACCAATTTCTTGAAAAGCAATTTTCCTTTTTTTTTTTTATTTTGCTGCAAAGTTACGTTACGAATTTCACAGCACGCAATGAAATTCTTTTTTCACAATCTTAAAAAGTACTTTAGTATTAAATGACAATTTGTTGAATCAATACTGAACAATTACTTTTCATTGCTTCTTTATTAGGCTCATAATGTCTTAGTGATCAATGAAGAAGCATCTTTGATCTTTGATCTATGCCGGAACAATGCCCAACATTCGACAAAAGATCGTTGACAAAACATCTTTTCTTTGTTCCGAAACAATGCCTAGTATTTGACAAAGATGCTCAATGAAGCATATTGACCCTATTCCGGAACAATACTTCACACTCAACAAAAGATCGCTTCCGGAATTGCGTCGCACAAACAACAAAAGATGCGTTATTGTCCCATTCCGGAATCGCTTTTTTTGAATATGCTCATATTGCTGCTGTCTAATTCAAACTTTATTCGAAATACAATCTTTTTTGCATTTTACTTTTTCTAACAAATTTTTTAGAGTGATTTTTAGGATTTTCATCTGTTTTTCCCCTATGAACTCAATGATATTATTTTATTCATATTAACCATGATATTACATGAATTTATGAAAATGAGCAAATAAATGAAATATTATTAATAATAAAATTGATTTTAAATAAAACAATTTGAATAGACTTGCACTAATCATTTCATTTCATTTGAGAAACACTCAAATAAGCTGCAAAGGAAATCAATTTTTATTAACTTTTTTCTTTCGATAAAATAATTTACAGCATAGAAAAAAAGCAGCAATCATTTAAAATTCTTCCAAAATAAGTTAGATAAATGTAATGAAATTTCTTCATTTGTTTCTACCTCTCATACTTCTGATTTTCTTTTTTTTTTACAGAAATGCTCAAATTCGATCGAATTTTTGAATTTCTTCATCACACATATGTATATCATTTCGAATATTTTCATCTGTTTAATACAATTATTAAGGTGCAAATGAAAGCATAAATTAAATGAAATTATTTGATCAATATATTAGCATTTTGAAATAAATTTTTTCGATTTCAAATTTCCTAACATTTCGGTTTCTTTTTCGTTTCACTTTTTGTTTACTTTTTTTCTCCCTACAATTTATGTTGTTTCCTTTTATTTCCTTATTTTATTATTTTCATACTTTTTCACTTTTTTCTTTTTTTTTGATTTTAATTCTTTATTTCTTGAGTTTAATTCGATCTTATCAACACTGAATTATTTTCTGGTCAAGATTTTTTTGCTTAATCTATCTTTTCTGTTTTATTACGAATTTTAAAATATTGCCAGTATAGCTAAAGAATTTAATGATGTATAAATTCTCCATTGCAAGACACAATGATCGACTCAATTAATTATTTTGTCACTGTTAGTTTTGCTGGAACAGAAAATGTTCTTTAACGAACGATTAGCTTTTTTATTAAATGCAATATTTAAAAAAAAAAAAAAAAAAGAAAAAAAAAAGAAAACTGCAATGTTAAATGATTAGCATATTTGAATAATTGACGTCACTATGGAATTTGTCAAATTTTAAATTTGTTAAAATCAAAGCTTTTCGAAATAATTTAATTTTCGATTACTAGTTGATAATTTCATTTCTAAATCAAATATTACTTTGCAAATGCCAGCAACAATTCTTAACACAAATTTTTTTGTCAAACTATGACAATTTTTAAATTTTGAGTGCATGGAAAATATGTCATCGAATGACTGTACCTAATTAAATTCTCCAATTTAAATTCACTGAAAGTTTAGTTCCATTGAAAAATGGATTATTTGCAATATTAAGAAAGTTAATGTTTGTGTGATGTCATAATGATAGTTATGACTGCAAATAATGATGAAGGATTTTTTCCGTCAATTATAGATAATTCATTAAAAAATTTAAAAATTAAAGATGCTAAAATTAAAGATCTTTTATACTGCATTGAAAAAATGATTTTGGGATTTCAAAACGATCAATTTTATCCTACAAACTTATTTAAGCTCTTTTTCTTCTTTCATCTGAGATTTTTTTCAAATTATAATTAACATTATAGAATATTAAATAAATTTAATAGCGTTAACTATCATTTAAAAAGAATTTTACGCAAATTTTTCAAAGAATTTAAAAAAAAAATATGGATCCAAAATTTCGGAAATAACAATAATTGTAAAGCAATTATTTAAAATTTAAACAAACGAGAAATTGGAATAAAATATAAAAATAAAATGCAGAAATTTCTTTTTCCCTGATTTTATCATCTAAATGAAAAATCGAATAATGGAAATGATTGATACAAGGAATGAAACGAAGTGATAAATAAACAAATTAAAGATTGTAAAATGAAACCATTCGTAAATCATTTGTTTTTTGATTAAGTAATGGTGTCAAATTAATTGTTTCAATTAACTGTCACAAGAAAAATTTTTTAAATTTCTTCTTTAAATATGTGAAATGTTGTGACTGTATATTTGACATGATACAGTTAGGTTTCATCAAATTCCTCGGAATAAAAGAAAAAAAAAAACTCTAATCATAAATTTTTTTATTTCTAGTCGATTTGATAATTATGCTCATTATAAAATGATTTGAATTATTGCAATTCTATTTATACACTTCAAATATATGCAGCACTGTATAATTCGTAATATTGTATAAATTGTGCCGATAATCTGAGTAAATTCAATAAAAATTTGATGAAATTTGACCAAATTATGTCGAATACACAACCATAAAATCCTGGATATTTAAAAAGAAATTTCAAAAATTATTCATCATATTGCACAAATCATTCCAATAATTTCCTAAATTTAATGAGTTATTTAGAAGAGCAAGTATTCTATAAGTATAATGGTTAAGCTAATGAAATCAATATCCAGTTTACCTGATATAAAACTTTCCTGTTATCTGATATTTAAGTTTAAATATAGGACGATACAATATTTTTAAAAATTTCGGTCTGAAATGAATGATTTAAAGAGTGATGGAAATAATATTTTTTTGGCGCAGTATTGTGCAATATAATTGAACAAAGAGAAAATCCGGGGTGCAAAATTATCTTATTGATTTTCAAAATCTCTAACTAAAGTTGAAATTAGCATATATAAACATATATATTTCAATTTTAATAAACAAACCTTTGCATAAAAATTACAATTAATTTGATGAGTGGTATTATGCAGTTCATTGCAATAAGTAAAATTAGAAGATCAAAATCCGGAAAATTCCGGTTTATTTAATTTTGAAAGAAAGCATTGACTTAAATGAAAAAAATTTATGAACGTTTCGGTTAGTTAGTGAATAAAGTCACCAAAATGGTTAAAATGATGAAAACATCAAATATCAATTATAATTCATTCGAATATTTTTTTAATTTTTGGAATTATATTTACCTTTAAAAAAATTCTTTGAACTAAATTATTAATTTAGAAAGCGATATTTTCTAGTTTTAAAGATTATGCAGAATGTTATATATTATGAAAGGCAAGATATTTCGTTTACGTCACAGAATTAATTTGCTATAAAATTTTAATTTCCTTTATGACGCTAAATCATATTGTTTTTCAGGGAAGTTTTTTAATATTTAATGATAGATTGAATATATTTGTTAAAGTTGACTACAAAACACATTGTTTGAAATTAAATGAAAATTCATCTAAAATAAGATGAATTACCTTTAAGCTGAATCACGTAATTGTAAAATATATTTTAATTTAATCAAAACAATTAATTTTGAATTTTTTAATAAGCAACATTGAAATGTGATATTCAATTCTGGCAAATTTACTGAATGAATCAGTCGATTGAACAAACATTATGATCTGGTTCAAAAGTAATAGAAATGCCAAAAAAAATGACAAAGCAATAATTGGTGATGAAATTAATGAATTTTCAATCTAATTAATAAATTTTGATTTTTATGCTTAAAAATTTTACAGAAATTTCGAAAAGTAATAATTGTTTATTGAAAAATTACCAATTTTTTTTCATCATAAACTTCTGATCAATTATACAGAGTTTTCATTTTCATATTATCAATCATATTTACATATTTTTATAGGTGAAAAAATGGAAGAGAGGGAGAGGGAGAGAGAGAGAAAAAGAGGACATAGGATAAAGAAACAAAGAACTGAATTTTAATAAATATTAAAATTTGATAAATGAATGAATAAAAAGATTCCAGATTAGTTTTTTTCAGTTTTCTTAAACTGAAAGCGATTTTCTCAAAGAAACTGAATTTTCAAAAATTTTTACTCATAATAATTAATAATTGAGCAAAAAGAAAAAGCTGCCTATTGAATCTTATTTATAATTAATGAAATTTTGAAATTTGGAACAAAAAGTAGAAAACTAAATTTCTCTTCTTGCAGCTGCAATCTTATTTATTTTTAAATCTTCACTGAGAAATTTCTTTTTCTTGTTTCTTCGATGTCGTTTGCAAAATTAAATTAATTATTGTCGTTTTCATATTATGTGATATAAATGGCAACAAATCATAAATTAATTATTCTAGCAAAATCAGTGGGTAAATGCTTATTCATATAATTAATTGATTTTTCATACGCTTAATCAAATTATATAAATCAAATCTTATTGCCATTACAACATTGGCATTGCATTGCATTTCTGTAAAAATCATTTTATAATTCTTAATTCTTTCTTATTAACAATGAGTTAAAATGAAAAGTTAAAGTAAAGAAAGTTAAACAGTAAATGATTTAAATCTTTGCATAAATTGTCTAATGTTCATTTCATCTTATCACAAATACGACATGCGATGGTCGATATTTAGTGATAACAAGCGGTTTAAAAGTGAAAACATTTAAGTCACCATTTTTGTTCTCTAGCATTCATTTTTAACCTTTTTTTATTCAAAAGGTTAAAAACTTTATCTCTACTAAAAATGATTGCAAAAAAAACTTTTTTCAAAGTGATAATTAAAAATTCTTTTCTTGATAAAGATTTTTGTCGTTATTTCGTCAATATTTATTTAGCAATTGTTTATTATTGATTTGTATGATTACTATAAAAATTAATACTAATTAATACTTCGTTTCCTAAATGTTTTTCTCAAATTGCTTGAAAGCAAAATTAAATTGTATTGACGTGTAGCATTATACTTTTGAATATAATGAAAAAGTTGGAAGAAGAAATGTCAATATAATTTTATTAGAATTTCAAATTTCAGTGACAAAATATTTACCATTATCCATGGCAACGACTTTAAAATGCTTTTAAGCAACAAAGATTATCACCAGGATGCCTATGTTTGACAAGCCTGAGAGAAAGCTGTCGAATTTGTCACCCTAATAATTTGTCATCCAAATTCAATAATCAATGGAACTTTTACTTCTACTATTTTTTTGCCTATTTTGAAAAGTAAATTAACTGGTTAACTTAAATAATGACATTTTCATTAATGATGCTGTTTTTTTTTGTAAATTCCTAAATAAGAGAATAAAATTTGTACCTGAAAGACATACATTCTAAATTTTATACAATACAGATGAACTTGAAGATTGAAATATCTAAAATGTAGCAAATTAATCCCTTCTGTTCTACCGCACTGACTGAAATGAAAATGTATAAATGATTATTTCAATATTGTAAAATTATCGAATGCAAATATGAATTAAAACAAATTAAAACTTAATGATTGAAATTTAAAAAGTTATGATATGTGTTTCGTGAAAATTCTGAAAATTTGATTTTCAACTATATTTTATTCTTTAAAAATTTGCAAATATAAATTTCAATAATATGTGAAGAAATTTTTTTCTCTCAATTCAAAAAGTAAAGATTTTACATTGGAAACATTATTATATCATTTTTATCCATAAATCCTCACCAAATATTACCATTCCATCTCGAATAATCGAGAAAGGAATGGAAAAAAAACGTAAAATATGAAGCAATGAAAAATAAAAAATTTAAATTTATTAAGTATTTGTAATTAAATTAGAATTTGTAAAATGGAATTTAAAATTTGTTCTATTAATTATTTTCATTTTTAAGTTTCGGTTATTGCTTTATTGTTCGGTTTAATTTTATCAATTTATTGAATGCATAATATATTCTTTCTCATAATTTTTTCCTTTTTTTTTTGGAAATCAATTAAGAGAATTGGAAGGTAGCGTTAAACGAAAAAGCAAGGAAAGAACACATACTGATCAGGTCAGATAGAGAGAGCCTAGGCTCCATGGATGGGTAATGTGATGGAAAAGGTATTAGCCTAGCCATATTGTCAGTGTTCCATAATCGTTGCTATAGTCACCGGTATAAAAACTGCCAAGCTTCACGAGATATATCCGATATGTACACACTTGTGTCTATGTGTATCAGGTGGATTTAGTTTGCACAGGTATGTACCGGAAATAACTTGAATATGGTTGTATACCGAAGATAATTTGTGTAGGTATTATGCCGGAATGGTTAGATACCGGAAATATGCCGGAAATGACTTGCACAAATTGTTTACCGGAAATAATTTTGCAGGATTGTGTGCTGTTTATTGTTATTGTGATTTTATACGTCTGTATATCAGTAGGTATTTTCGATCGATAAATCTATATACCGATTGATGTGTACCGGAAATAATTTTTATAGTTATATATCGATTATTACAAACTGGACCTGTATTGCATGATTAATTTGCAAGTAGTTTTAATAAAAATTCTTGAAATATATCCGTCCATCTTTTTAAATTTCATCTTTTTTCCTCTCAGATTATTTCATTCTATTTTTTGCCTTTTTTTCGTTTCTTTTTCAGGTTGCTATGTTTAAAAAACAAATGGAGAAAAGTCATTTGAAAAAAAAAAAGAAATTTGGTTAATGAAATCTATGAAATTAATATTTTCATTCATTTGTTAGTTCAAGCTGACTAACATTTGTAATGCAAAATGTTGCGTTTTGTCACACATTTTTATTAGTAAATTTTGCAATCATAAATTTATAGAATTAATTATCGAAATGTCCATTCAATAATAAACAACGGAAATTTGAAGTTAACAATCTTTGAGGAAAAAAAGAGCTTAAATGATATTTTTGCAAATGATAATAGTTTTTCATTCATTTCTTAGTTGAAGAAATTGAAATTGTTCGAAGATCGAAACTAGTGCATACTCATAATAGTTTCGATCTAGAACAATCGTCAATTTCATTGTTCTATCTTCATTTGCATATTTCGTTTCATTTCAGGATGACTAAAATTTGCTAGACAATTTTACGAGTAATAATTTGATTCGATGCAAAATCATCCATCCTTCTCATCATCCAATATATTTCATGGTTCATCCATACTTTCAATAAAAGTTATTGAAAAGGTGTTCGCTAAGCTGTGAGCCATTAGCTAATCTTTATCATCATCATCATTAGTGTCACCAGTCGTCATCCTTGTCATCTTTATCATCATCATCCTATGAAACAAGAATGATTAATGCATATTATATAGCTTATGTATAGCAATTTCAAAAATTAGTTGGAAGTTATTTGATAGCAACCAATTTTTTGTGTGTCCTAAAAGTTGACACTCAGCAAAACGAGAACAACCAATCAACCAAAAAGCCTTTTATTCTTCATTTTATGACATTCTCCTGGCAGGCTTGTCTCTCAGAAAGTTGAGAAATAAAAGAAGAAGAAGAACCGAATAGGTATTCGACGATATATTCATAAAACTTGATTATTATTTTCCTTCAAACAACAACCAAACATTTCCAGAAATTCTATATTTTACGTGAATTCATTTTCTCCAACTGATAAAAATCGCATTATCCCAATTCAACAATCTTATCATACATCTTGTTCAACTGAGAAAAATTTACGCCAAAAAAATAAACGAAATCGTTGGCGATTAATCAATATCGATAAAACAAATAATATCACATCATCAAATTTCAATAGCACAACAACAACACCTATAAATATTTCTACTACTATTACTACTACTACTACCACTACTACTACTACTACTACTACTACTACTACTACTACTACTATTACTACCGGTGCTTCACGTCCTACGTGTAACTGTTGTCTACATACAAGTAATTTATATTGTAATATACGTTATTTACGTCAGAGGGAAAATCTTCTATCATTAATTTATGCAATGTCTGAAGACGTTGATAGTCATATCATTGAACGATACGATTTACACAAACGTCTCGGTAAAGGAGCTTATGGGATCGTATGGAAAGCTATTGATAGGTGGAATTATTTTTTAATTATTAATTATTTGTGTGAATAAATTATTACAGAGAAGTTCATATTTAATCATTTTCAATAAATTGTAAAATTCTAAAAGAAGAAGAATAATCAACAAAAGAAATGTTATATTCGGAATCACAAAGTGACGAAAAATTTTTATTAAATTTTTTAAATTTTTTATAAAATAAAAAAGAAGAAACTTAAGAGATAATCCATACTTATAATATGAGCTTCCCACTTTTTGATATTCATTCCGCAATTTTACATATTAGAATTATGTATATTTATTTATTAGAGATCAGCAATACTATCGGAAATGGACGAAAGTTTCTTCTCAATTTTAAAAATTCATTTCAGGTGGAAATTTCCAATAAAAACATTTTAAATTTGAGCTTAAAAATTTTTAACTCTAAATTTACAGAAACTAACAAGAGGAAAAGGAAAATAATGGATGGATAGAAATATATTACTAATTTTCAGGATGTAAATGAAAAAATTGCAGGCAAGTACGTGAAACGGTAGCACTGAAGAAAATTTTTGATGCTTTCCGGAATCAAACCGATGCACAGCGAACATTCCGGGAAATAATGTTTCTGCAAGAATTCGGGCGACATCCGAATATCATCAAATTATTTGATGTTCTTAAAGCTGATAATAACAGGTATTTTTGATTACACTAATCGGATTTATTGACGTCACTTATATTATTCATTTAATTTAGCACATCGTATCACTTTCAAAAAAATTCAAAATATTAAATATTAAACTTTTCTTCTCCTATTTCACCAATCAAATAATAAAAAAAGCAAAAGTTAGAACAGAGAAGCAGGAAAATCAAAATAATAATTTAAAAAAGATGGAGTTGCTAAACAATAATGTGAATATCTTGAAAAATGAAGTTAAAATACTTATTCTTCGTCTTTCATGCAAGAAATAATTGAAATTTAAAAAGAAACCGAACCATAATTTCAGTTTTTATTTGTTTATAATTTTAATGAATTATTTTACCGTAAGGGGAAGAAATACGTAAATTTACATTGAAAAAAAAAATTTGTTCAAATTTGAAAAAACTTATTCTTCGTCTTATTAAAAAATTCCTACTACAATACATGCTTTGATTATATGCTTTGTTTTAATTACATAAACCTTTTTAGATTTTCAGACTAGATTTAGCAATGATGTTTATTATGGATCGAGTAACTAAAATTATTGAAATGGTTAAATTGAAATTAACAATATTTCTCGATGATATTTACTTGTCTATTTATTCATTTTCAGGGATATTTATTTAGTATTCGAATTTATGGAAGCTGATTTGCATAATGTTATTAAAAAGCTAACTATCTTGAAGGACATTCATAAAAAATATATTATGTGCCAGTTATTTCGAGCCGTACGTTTTTTGCATAGCGGAAATGTTTTGCATCGGTTAGTTATTTTCTCAAATAATTATCAATAAAATAATAATTTTTCATTTAGAAGAACTGCTTAATTTTTGATTTCACTGAAAAAACTTATTTGTTTTTACATTTATTAAAATTTCGGTCCAGAAAATGGGAAAAGTAGAATTAAAAAGATCCGAGCATTATACTTTAAATAATTTTCAAATACCATTCATTTTTAAGCAGATGAAAGAACAAGTATTTCTGAAAAATTATTTTTAAATAAACGAAAAATAAAAAATGAATCATTCCTATCGTAATAATAGTGCTATAATTTGCTATAATTTTGTACAAAATTGTATGAAAAAGAAATACGGAGCAAAATTATTCGAACAAAGAGGAAGTTTCCAGCATTTATTTACATATTGCTTGTTGGCTTATTTGCAAAATTATAGCATTAATTAAAATTTACCCACTATTTTCAATATTCGAAAGATTTATTGAATTTGAAAAAATAAAATTTAAGCAAATAAAATGAGGAAGAAATATTTGAAAATTTGCAAAACAGTTAACTTAAATGTATAACAGCAAAGCAGATAACATAATGGAATGTAATTTCAGAAAAAAGTCATTGAAATTTGCTTAATTAAAGTAGCCTATGATTTTTTTTATGATTAGTTACGCCGATATTCAATGGCTCTGTTAAATGATAAGATAAGATAATTGCGAATTGTGAATTTCTGTGAATTTTCATCATTTTGAATTGTCATTTTAATGATATTGATATTTTGTAACATAATCATGAATATATTGATATCAACGTGACATTATTTTGATAATAGACAAATTTTAAAATATTTCAAGCATTATGGAATTGATCATCATCAATATTTGCAAATTATTAAATCATAAAGAATAGTTTTGCGGACAAAAAAAAAAAAAAAAATGCCAAGTTTCCTTTCAAGAACAATCATTTAATTTTTAAGAAGTTTTTAAATTCATTTCTAATAGAACTAGAATATTATGCTGAATACAGTGATTTCTACAGAATAAAATAGAAATGCGACAAAGTTTGAAAAAAAAAAAAAAAAACTGAAATTTAGGGGATATTCTAAATTATGTGAGAAGCAATTACCTTAGCAGCAGAAAATTTTTTCATATTTTATAATCATTAAAGGAGCAACGTTATGAAATTAGATTGTACTGATAATTTCGATATGAAATATCAATGAAAGCAATCAAACTAATGATTCGTAGCTAATTTCTTTAATTATCCACTGCAATAATTGACAAAATTTAAATTCAGTGATTTGAAACCTTCTAATATATTACTGGATGCTGATTGTCGTGTGAAGTTAGCTGACTTTGGTTTGGCCAGATCATTATCGCAAATCGAAGACTATCCAGAAGGACAAACTGTGCCAGAATTAACCGTAATATTTAGCTTCAAATTTTAGAAATTTATCCTTTTCATCTTAAAGAATTCCAAACATACTGTAGAATGGTCTAGTTAAGTAAGTACAGTATCATAATAATGAAGATATAGAAAAATACGATTAGTAAGCCAAATGGAGCAATTTGATAATAAGAAGTCGATAGTAGCCAATTTCGAAAGTAGCAAGCAAGTTACTGCTAGAAATTATGGAATTGGAAATGCAAAATAATTTTTTGAATAAAATAAAGAATATATTTTTAGGAATATGTCGCAACACGATGGTATCGTTCACCCGAAATTTTACTGTCAGCAAAATGTTATACGAAAGGTGTTGATATGTGGAGTTTAGGCTGCATCCTTGCTGAAATGCTTCTTGGCCATGCACTTTTCCCTGGTAGTTCAACTATTAACCAAATTGAACGAATTATGAATACCATATTGAGGCCATCAAAGGTTCATTTTCATTCATTTATTTCATTGGATAGACTTTTAGAAATTAAAAGAAAATTAGGTCAAAAAAAAAAAACGAAATTTTTCAATAAATTTCGTTATTGATAGCTTTGTCATTTATTCAGAATCTACAGACATGGATAAACAAAAAAGTACCAAACGAAGCTTTTTAATATTCTTATAAGGCAAGAAAAAAGAATGAGGACTTCATAGTGTCATAAGTTTATTCAAAATTTGAAGATCCTGTCTTAAACTCGTTTATTTTGTTTGAATCACAATTTCTTCATTTCTAATTTAAATAACATCTATCATTTTTTCGCAAAATTACCAAAATTGTAGCAATTACTACAAAAAAGTTTGGAGATATACAGTTAAATTTTAAACCTCAAAAAGACAAAAGATTATATTCAGGAATTCCTAGATTAATTTTTAGTCGGATGTCGAAAGTATTGGATCACAGTATGCATCATCTGTGCTAGAGAAAATGCCACGGAGGCCACAAAAACCATTAGAATTATATTTGATGAATTCAGACCCTCAAGCTATTGATTTGGTTCAAAGGTATTTGTTAAAATTCACTTTTTTTCTTTTAAAAATACAATCATTTTTAAAGTTAAAGAAAAGAGATAACACTGAGGAATAATACTCAAAAAATTCCTATATAAATAAAAATGTAAATGTTCGTTGTTACTTTTGGCAAAACGTTGCAAATTCTCGACCGACTCAAAAGTTTTGAAATAATGTTGTATTTGACTAATCGCGTGGTTTTTGTATGGATATACTTACTTTTTTTCCTAACCTATCACATCTGTGACAGGTAAAAGCAAATGAGGGGAACAAATTTATTGACCACGTCTATCTTCTGAAATAAGATGGTCAGAAAATCATAAAACGTTTACTGGTGCAGGAAGAGTTCCGAAGAATTTGAAAGGTCAGGACTTCGGAGCTTGAGTCAGTTTTAGTCGTACAATTCGAAGGCATCAGGAGTTCAAATTCAAGTTCAAATTCTTTGTGGCGAAACATAAGAACGTCAAAATTAACTACACATAAGCGAATCCAACTATCGATCGACTAGCTGAAATATACTCATATTGGTTACTGAAAATTCGGAACGGCAAGATGCCAGTTGATTTGACCTCAAGACGAATTTTCATTGCTTCATAATTTCTGCAATTTAGTATCGTCAAAAGAAAGAAGTGGTTGAAAAATTATTTCTCAATATTCAAACCAATTATAAAAATCACGATTGGTTGAGTAAATGTGCTATTCTTGCGGCTAAGAACAAAGACATCTACGAATTTAGCAATTTTATTCAATCTAACATTCGAAGCGAGGCAATCATATACAAATCCGTCGACAATGCTGTGGGAGCAATGAAGCGGTTAATCATTTAACAGAATATTTCAATTCACTCAATCTGCCAGGAACCCACGGCATATATTGTAGTTGAAAATCGGCATGCCAATTAATATGTTTACGAAATATCAACCAGCCAAAATTTTGCAACGACACACGTCTTGCAGTAGAAAAATTAATGAGCGAGTCATAGAAACAACAATCTTGACAGGACATTCAACGGTGAAGATGTCCTCAATTCTTGCACTGCTGTGATTCTAATGGATAAGCCGTTTCAATTTAAGAGATTGCAATTCCAAATGGCTTTGCAATCATCATCAACAAAGCTTAGCGCCAATCTTTAGAATTGCGCTGCTTAGATCTAGACATGAATCGCTTTTCACATGAACAATTGTATATTGCATGTTCTAAAAATTGGCAAACGAGACAATCGCTATATCTAGACAGACAATGGAACAACCAAAAATATTCTATATCCACAGCACTGTGAAATTAATTCTCCCTAACATTAGAAACATGCACTTTCTCCTTTCTTTTCCACTTAATCAGACTGTGCTACAGTAACAATGTATATAAAAATACATAAAACATGCGCGTGTTTGAATGCAACGTTGTGTCGGAATTTCAAAGCAATCAATGAAAACTTTCGAAAATTTAAGATTTTGAACAAACGAACATTTGTATTTTTATTTATATGGACAAGTTATATCCGACAAATGTGTACTATGGACCTATTCATTACATTTACATGCAATCCAGTTTGAGACGACATACAATAGCTCTTACTGTTAAATATTGTCACAGTAAGAGCTTTCGTATATTGTCCCAAGCTGGATCTTTTCCACTTAATTAAACTGAGCCACAGCAACGTGTGTATATAAAAAGTGCATAAAAACATGTGCGTATTCGAATGCAACAGTGTGTGTAAAAGTTTCAAAACAATCGATAGGAATTTTCGAAGATTTAAGATTTTGAACAAACGAACATTTAAATTTAGAATGAAATTTTCGGAAAAAAAAATGTAAAGTATTAAAAAGACACCACATGATTCAAGATGAAATTAAGAAATACTCAATTTATTATGAAATGAAGATAAAATAATCAATATAAAGAAAATTTTATCCATTTCCAAACAATCTGAAATTAAATCTTTTTAAAATAATATATAATAAATATAACAGGAAATGTTTCCATCAAACAGATTAGATCTTCTTATCCAGCCTTCACATTATTAATAACTATGATAATTTTATTTCAGGTTATTAATATTTGCTCCACATAAACGTCTTAATGTTGACCAGTGTTTGGTACATCCATACGTTCTGCAATTTCATTCACCAGTGGATGAGCCAGCACTAAATTATGATATTCTTCTCCCATTTCCGGATCATATTCAACTAAGCATAGACGATTACAGGAATAAGTTATACGAAATGATACAACAAAATAAAGCATATATCAAACGGATACAGCACAATCGAACCATCACCAATAATAGCAAGTAAAAAGTTAATTAACAGCAATAAAAGTAAACAGTAAACAGTGATTCGGAGAATTCAGATTAAATAATAATGGCTGAATTAATAAGTAAAATAAGAAAATAATTTATTAAACCGAAGTTTTGCAATTATTTTTTAAAAAGAGAGGAATTAATTTTATATTTTGCGGTCAGCTAATTTCTAATTTACTTCGATAAGTTACGCAAACTTTTTTGATATTCGCAGAATTTTTAAATTGATACTAGAATCCTATTTAATTTTCTCCTGTTATCTTCAACAGGCGATTAAAAAAAATTGGAAGGTTTCATTAATTGAATGTGAAGAAAAAAGAGAGAGATGTAATGAACTGAAAAGAGAAAAATGAAGTAAACAACTTTTTTTAAACGGAAAATTATGTATCATAATATCATTACTGCAAAAATTGCAAATTCATTGAAATTTCAATTCTGAATTTATTTTACATTCACTAATTATATCGATATAATTTTTATGCACAAAATTAAAGAAGATATGTATGAACTTTTGAATGGGAATTTAGATCAAACAATACAGCAAGAACAACAACACCGCCTACGAATACAAATGGACACGCTGTTGTCACAAATGGTCGTTTGTCATCTGTTGTTCGTCGATCATCCTCCAGTATTGGGATACGTACCGTAAAACAATCAGTAACGGAACCAAAAGCGCCGATTGCGCAAGCAGAATGTAGCGATACCGACTATGATACATCTCGATCGATTCATCGATCGGTATCTATTGATAAAACCAAGAATATCAATACAGTTGTCACTGAAAATAAACAACTAAGAGGTATTTTTTTAGTTTTATATTCGACTAGAAATTCAAATCAAATTATTATATTATATTGAATAGAACGTATTCAATATAATATAATAAATTACAAAAAAATGGAACCAAAATTTAGAAAAATAAAAAATTTTATTTATGAAATAATGCAAAATGAACGAATCTTGCATAATAATTCTAAATGTTGGTTTTAATATTTCATACTTAATATAAAAATTTTAATTTTAACTTAAGTGATTTATTTCCTGATCAGTTATCAAATTGTAGAAAGAGCTCAAAGTGTAGAAACTCCGCAGAATGAAACTATTTGTATGCAACGAATAACATCATCACCGAAAGTTCAACCAAGGCGTCGTTCACAACATCGTACCAAAATTTTTGGATCATTCCGGAAATCTGCGCAACATTTTGAATCATAAATATATGTTATTCCTGATAAAGTATTATTTTACGATTATTTTATCTTCAATTAGCTGGAACGTTCATCTAATTACCTGAATATATCGTATAAGTAGTAAATAAATTCATTATTTAAAGTGGAAATTTCGATAAATTCTAAAGGATGAAATTGGAAATAAATGAGACGAATTTAATGACCAATATGACGAGCTTGGTGAAAGACTCACTTTGCTAATATCTATTCAATATGTTTGTATCAAAATAATAAAAGACACTGCATGGAAAAATGTAACTGGACAGTTTGAAGATACAAATTTGATTTTTCATCAAAAATGCAATGCTATTGATGCTTTGAAAAGTTGAAATAACTGAATATTTCAATTATTTATTGTTGATAAGATATGTTCAGACCATTTAGCGGTAAAGGTTGATTTTTTTGACAATGAAAATTTATAAGCGACAGATGTAAAGACGCTTTGGTCTTTTTTTTTCCAAATCACTTATTTTAGCATCTTATTTCGAGATCGTCAGCATATGTGTGGTATTATTGGTATTCTTGGCCATTTCATATATGATCGAAGTAATTTCCCAAGATCTGCAAAGCATAATTCAGTTTGAGAATATAGGAAATTAGACTTGATTATGACAGGAACATTCATTTTTCTTTTTCTATAAAGTTTGCACATAATTATGTATAAACATACATTTAATGATGAAATAACAATCAATCGCATTTTTTAATGATATAATTTGTGATAAAATATAATGTGCTATAATTTGTAACATATACCATATAATCTAAAATTAAAATATTTCTGCATTTCTTGTTTTATCCCACGCAATTTGGGTAAAAATATATTGTTGCGTATTAGGATAAATTTTAATTAATGATATAGAAAAGTATTCCGAAATATGCTATAATGTAATTGAATCACAAATATGATCGATATACTAAATCTTCCATTAAAAATATTTTTTAATTATTTAAATTGTATATATGAATCTCAACTTCATCACAAAAGATTTTTTTTTTCGTCATTTCCAAATAACCAAATCAAAAATATCGCTAAAAATTAAATCTTACATATATATAGCGAACTAAGCAATTAATCTTCAAATTGATATCTATATCATGGAAGATATGCAGCAATTAAATTGATATCATAGAAACTGATTTGCAATAATCAAATTTTTCCATTAGCTATAGCTTTGTGGACTAATTTTAGATTTCAGTTTATTCAAGCAGTTGATGAAAGTTTTTGAAGGGAAATAGAATTAGAATAAATTGTTTTAAATCATTAAAAAATAGATGGAATTCTTTTTTCGTTATGTGTATTTTTGAAAAAAAAAAAAGAGACGAGATGTTAATCTATTAATGATATTATCTGTGTCTGTGTATTCATTCCTTTATAATAAACTTTGTTTTCCTTGCTAAAATTAAATAAATTTATCTATCCTATTCCGGGACATTGGAGAATTTTTTCACTTTTTAAAAATATGGTCCAACATTATAAAAGCTAAATTCTGGCATGTCTAAAACTCTGGGGATTTTTCGTATAGATTTTCGTATGGAATGTGAGATTCAATTCTACTATAAATCAGGAACTAAAAAATATCAAATTATCTCTGTAGCTATAATTAAAAATTTCTGATATCTATCAAATTAATTGTAAAAACTTCAATAAATCAAGTCTCATATATACAATATTTTGATAGAAATAGTTCATTGATCCAAAGGATATAAAGGAAAAGTTCAAATTGACATTTCTAAGATTTCAATGAATGATACTACGAGAAATTGGAACAATTCCGTTGAGGAAAGGATCAATAATGTGAAAATAGTAAGAACAGCTAAAGTACTTAAAGTTCTATGCAGAACTGAGCAACAAAAAAATGCCATTTGCCATGGAATGGATGAGATATTGAATGGTGACAGAATATGTGTATATAATTGTTAATTCTTATTTAATTAAATAATTTCAAGCTATTACTGAACTTTGTACAGTTTCATGCATGAAGTAAAGTCCCAGAATGACTGAATTATAAGTATTAAAGGACTTTTTAAACGTCTTGCTTGATATACTGCATATTTTGAATTTTATTCATATTGATCTTTGATCGACAATTTCTTCTTGTTAGTAGAAATGTAATGCTGCAGAGTTGCATTTGCGTTGCATCGGACGAATCAGCATGCTGTAATCATTGCCAAAAAATGCTGATAACTGATTGAAAATTCTTCGTGATCAGAATCAAAAAGGAATTCCAATTATTCGTCTTGAACAAGGAAGTAATGTGAGTCTCTTATAATTAATTCATTGTAAATTTTATAAAATTATTAAAATTTAACGATTATATCAACTAGAGCTATATATAACTAATTATTTTCCGATCATTTGAGACACAAATGTAATGTACTGAAAACTTTTTTGCTTTTAAAATGCTTCTTTTGATTTCCCTTAAATGATCCAAAATTATGTGTCAGCTGACTATTTTCTATCCATGTTCAGCTTCTCTTTAAGAACAATTCCATTTTCGTTTAAAAAATTGTTCAATTTTCCATATAATAACTGGAGAATTTTTAAGGACAAGAATGAATTATGATGAAAGGAAAATTTTCAACTTCTCCATTCTTGCAAAGGAAAAAGTAATGTAAAAATTTTTCGTTGAGCGTATGAATTGATAAAAAGGAGGAAAAGCTCATCCGAATTCTAATCTAATCAGTTCGTTATGCCTTCAAGTTTATTGCATATACATCCGCTAGTTAACATATCGCACAATTGCTTCATCAAAATAAAGCAATATGACGGGAAAGTAAATAACTGCGCCAATGATTAAATAGTTGGATAAATAAAAAAAAAAAAAAAAAAAAAAAAAAAAAAAAAAAAAAAAAAAAAAAAAAAACAAGTAAATGGCATGGGAATAAATAAGCCATTCATAAAACAAAGCAAACAATTAAATAAAACAGTAATTTAAATAAATCAATACGTGGATAAACAGAAAAATATAAAACATCTAATAATGGTTGCTTGCTTGCCTTATTTTCTTCATCTAATCCCATACAACAAGTTCATAAAATTATTAATAATGTACATATGAAAAAGTATGTGTGTGTATTTGTGATAGTTTCTCAAATGTGTTCATTTCGGATTGTATAAAAAGCTTTTTGCCTTGACGATCATAATTTGAAGAATCTGGTCGAACAGGCGCAGTGTAAATGAGTTTCGTGAACGATGAAGAGGATACACAACCAAGACGAGGACATGTAATTATTGCAATTAGACTGGACTAAATTGGACAAGACAAGACACATATATATGGTTTAGTTTAGTCTAGCTTAGCCTAAAAAATATGTATTTATTTATTTACACAAATGTATATGTACATATCGCATGTACAAATGTATCCAGGAGGATTTGGAACGGCTTTTCCAGGCATTTCTTTTTTTTATTTTTATTTTTTTTGACAGCTAACTATCATGAATAGAAGAAGAATGGATGGATGGAACTCTTGCAAGCGTCGGGAAATTCGTTTCTTTAAATTCGTTTCCTCAGTGAGGAGGGCTAACAGAATGTACTCACATCAGCCTTGTCGCCTATTCATTCAAGGCCTTTGCTTTTCTTTCTTCTTCTCCCCTTTCAAGGAAAGTTTTGAATATTTTATGGAACTTTTGTGTCGATTTCTTTCCTGCCTTTCCTGCTTACTGTTTGATTGAAGGAAATGAATGAAACGATACTTCCTCCTCGATACATTCTTAATTACTGTCATCCATCCAAACATACACATTTATGAAATTAAAATTGAAATTTGTATACTTTTGAAATCTGAATCATTGAAAATGTTGATCATTTGCACATTCTTAGATTCGAATATTTTCTTTCTCTTCAATACTTTTTAATTGTTTCAGCACATTAAATATAAAGTTTCTCGACTTACAATGGCAAGAAAAAAAATCTTTCATGGGGAAATGTAGCATATTTAATTATTTTTGCATTTCTCATCAATTTTTAATTTGAAGTTTCCACATCGATTAAATTAGAATGAGCGGTATTGATTGGTCATTTTTTGGAACAATTTTTTTTAGCTTATAAATTGCAAGTAATTGAGTCATGATAATTATATGAGAAATTAGAAGAATATATATAAGAAAATTAATTTCATCTAGTATTGAAATAAAGCATTTCTTTTTTAAACAATTAATTTAATTCTTTCATAGTAATCGAAATCTTCTATGCTCAGCTAAATTTTTGTTTAATTTTTATGAATTTCTTGGGAAATATTTTAACAAACATTTTCGATCGCTGCTTGATGAATGTTAACTTCGCCCATTTATTTCAAGTGGAAACTTCCTCTTTCGACGAAGATGTTCCTATTTTTTTTCTTATTTCTTTTCTTGTCCCTCTTCTCATCAAGCAATATATCATTTCAAATTATTCAATTTGTATAAAAATTCCTCAATAATTTTTATTGCTATTTTACTTTTTATTGTTTCAGTTTATTACTTCAACTTGCTAAAACGAAGAAAGAGTTTGCATGAGCAAAACGAATAAACTAAACTTTCTTATTTTATATGCAATTTCTTAATAAAAACTCAAAATTGCACATTTTAAACACTTTCCCGACTGCTATCTTCCATACATGCTATTAATAATATTATTCATATTCGAATCTTCAAAGATGGTTCCAAAAAATTTTAAACAATCGCTAATTACTTAAGTTTTCATTGTATAAATTCATCTTAAAGTTGATTCTTTTTTATCTATTACTCACAACATTTTTTGCGATATTAAATTTGAACAAACTCATCTGATCAAATTATTAAAATTATCAACTATCTTCAGTTAAACGACGAATATTAGTATTTTTAAGTTAATTTTTCTTGTGTGATTCTTTATAATTTTCGATCAATTTTCTTGTTTTTAATAATTCGGTTAATTTAATTTTTTGAAGTTGCGAAATGTTTTTACAAAAAAATCTTACTTATTAGATTAAATTCTGAAAAACATTATTTCCACTTTCTACAAAGGATTTGATATTAACAAAAATTTCATTGCTACGCCAATACTTCTGAATATCAACTAGCAGTTTGATTATAAGTATACAATCGATTATTTAATTAAATTCTGCATTTTCGACTGATGAACTGCTTCATTCTATAACAAAATATGGTCGATGTGCTACACGAGAATATCGAATATAGTAATAATTAAAATATTGAGAATATCAAATGTCATTTGCTGCTTGCTCACTATCTTTTTGATAAAATTTGAAAATTATAAAAATCAATATAAGTAACCGCTCAATATTTTAATTATTAAATTTTTAAATTTAATTTTCATTTTATTTTTTTTGAATTTAATTTGAATTTAATTTTTAATTTAATTTTTAAGGACGAAACATTTAAAAATTCTTTTATTGATGGGTTACGTGCTTGTATTCAAAGTTATTCTTATAATATAAACATGAAAAATCAATATAAATTACATAATCACGCTGTAACAAAATCATTTTGGAATAGGTTAGTCCTTTCCAACGTGTCTCGCATCATTGTTCCGAGGAAACTAGCAGTTTAATTAATTTATTCTAATTAATTCACTAATGCTTATAGTTAAGAGGATGATTGTATTATCAACATGAAATTACGAAGAGATTTGCTGAATTATAAATTTTGAAAATGAAAAATTAATGATTTCATTGCTATTATTTAATGATTTACTTTTCCAAAAAAATACCAAAAAAAATAAAAAATAAAAAATTGCTTTGTCAAATCAATGATTGATTCTTTTTTAGATTATTGATTCAAGCAATGTTTTTCTCAAAGTTGAATCTAAATTTATGTCTTTTAGCAGATAGCGTAGATATTTAAAACTACTCCGATTGTTATTTATGAAGCATTCAATTTTTTTAAGTCGTTTCTTTTCTTTTGCATTTTCAAATTTTAAATTAAACACAGAGTTTTGCTAGTAAACAGATTAGCATTTTTAATACATCAAGTATTAATTAATAATGACAAATCTCAAATTTAAAAGTTTTTTTATATTTAATTCAAATTTAATCGATATTATTAATTAGGAAATCGATTTTACAAATATCATTTGTAATTTCCGAATAAACGATTAGTTATTAATTTATAACTTTTATTATCAATGATTCATTATCAGTTTATTATCAATCAATAATTTAAAAAAAAGCTTTTCTTTAATTTTTTTCGAAAGTATTACTGGAATGAAATGTGACGTTGAATTTATCTTTAAGTTATAAAGTCCTATATAATTATTAATGCAAATACAACTTGACAGAGTAAATCGATCAAAAAGAATATTTATTTCAATTATGCATATAATATATCATTTCATTTTTAATTATTACTATTTCTTCTTTATCTACCACTTCACCGTCTAATAATAATCATTATCATACATATAATCAATTACTTCTTCAATTAAAAATCATAAACGTTTATTCTTTTCATTTGTCTTCGATCCTTAATTTGTTTATTGCGTTCCTTTATTGAAATACTTTTATACTTACTAATGTGATCATAGATTAACAAATCATATTTTAAATTTAGTCAGATTATAGTTCTCGAACTAATGAGACCAGTGATAACAATATTCAAATATTATTGCAAAACATCAGTAATGGAGTTTCTTTTTAATAAATTTTATTTGAAACGAGATCAATTTCACATGATCAGAAATTTCTAATGCAACAGTTGTTTGTTTGTTTGTTTTGATTAAAAAATTGAAATTTTGAGGATACTTCATTTTAGTCTAACGTAAGCGCGAAAAAAAGATAAACGAAATTTTTTCAAAGCATATTTTTAGTAACATTGACATTTGATAATTCATCTAACTTTCCTGACAGCATTTCGAATTTCGAACTAAGAGTATCGGTCTAATTGATCGTGTAAGATTATGCTAGCAGCATTTAATTAGTGCAAATATATTATTCAAAAAATATATGTTGTTTTTAAGTCATTTTCAAGATTTTAATTCAGTCTCATAATTCAAATTAAGTCTAGCCTAGTTAGAATTTATATTTAAATCAAATCACGAAGAACAGATATTTTGTTACTTTCACAAATCTCGAGATATTGAGTGTTTTCTTATTTTTCAAATATTTTGTTGCAGTCATTTATTTCGGAGTATTAAGTTGCTGTCCTATGTCATATATTTCTTTCAAATGCCTTGGGATATTAGGTTACTTTGTTTTATCTTATATCTCAAAACGATTCCTTCTGTTTTTCATAAATCTTGCTGCTTCCTCAAATCTCCAGAAATTAGCGTCCTTTCATACATCTCAAAATTTTCGGTTTTTCTTTTTTAAGTGAAAACACTTCATGTGATAATGATCAAGAAAAAGGAATGCTTAAATGAAAATTTCGGCTGGAAATATTTAACGTTTTCAATTTTAATTTTCCCAGAAAAAGTTCATTTTAGAATTACGGAATATGCATTTATTTTTGCAAAGCATTATGTTTTCCCTTTAAAATACCTAAAAATGATAAACTGTTACTTTTGTTTTCTTCATTTTTTCCAAAATTTATGGGAATCTTAAATATTATTATATTTTACATATCTTTTAGCTATTAATAATATAATGATGAAATTTGTTAGATTTATTCTAAAGATCAAACTATATTAAAAATTTGTTTAATTTAACTTGTAAAATTTTATAACTTCTTTTTCATTGCAAAAATGTAACTAATCTATGAAAATGATAAAAACAGTTTTATAAATTTAAAAATTAGACTTAAAATATTTTCTTTTAATCCATATTGTTTTTTTTGTGCAAATCATAGTCAATACGGATGGTAATAATGATTGTATTAGATAAAAATGGGATTAATTATTCAATTGATAAAAACTAAATGACGAGCAATTGCAAATGACTAGCTTAATTAATCGCTAGTACCTATTTTATGGATTAATGCAGATTTTTTAAATTGTTTCACTTTTTTCAAATTTATTAATAACCTCAATTACTATAATTAGAAGAATCAGAATTGAATATTTTTGAAAAAACAATTTCTTTTGAAGCAATCTTCTCTTTTACTTTTTTTTATCGTTTATTTTTTCTTTAATTTTATTTGCAGCGAGAGTTAGCTAAGAAATAATTAATTAGGACTCAATTCACTATGATTTTAATGAACTTCAAATGTAATATCAATTGTATCGCACATAGAGTTATTAATTTCACGAGATTGTATGAGATTCATTAGGTAAAGGTCATTTGATGAGAAACATTTAATTGGAAACAATTCAAAAATAAAATTTCAATTTAACTTTTTCTGATTATTTCCACACAAGAATTTTTCATTTTGATAAAGAAGATAATGTTTCAGAAATAAATAAACTGATCAGTCAAAGAAGAGTTAAATTGAAATCATTTCAAAATCTTTGAAATTTGAAGATTCATTTTAAAAGTAAAATTCAAGAATAATTAAAATTTACAATTTGTAATCTTGCTTACTATTAATTTAATTTTTGAGTTTTTCATTCTTAGTATTTAATTGATGGTTTTTCAACAAGTGACTTTTGTCAAGATACAATTTTTGATGTTCATTAGAGGTTATTGAAAATATGTGCATCATTAGATGACAAATTAAAATGCTTATTTCATAATTTATTTTACGACGTTCATTATCTTATGAATGAGCAGACAGATAAGTGGTACTTGATCTAGACTTTTAAGAATGTCCATCAGGAAGTGTTAATAATAGTAATGATTGTTATATCTTCAAATAACAAAATTTCTTTTTTTTTTCCTTTATTGAAAATTGCGAGAGTTCGCGCATTTATTAAATTATTTTATGGCGTTTTTTTTTTAAATTACAATTTATTTATTTATTTTTTTATGCAAAAATCATTTTTTAATAATTTATTCAATTTTGTTTAGCGATGAAAATGAAAAATTTGCCAGCGAAAAAGAAACTAGCAATGATTTTTCCACAAATAAACTAAAATCAAAATAAATCATTACACTTTTTTTGGCTTTTTTAGTTTTTTTTTTCAGCTTTCAGAATACCAATAATTTTTTGCACCAATCATTAAAGCGTTAAAAAAAATCATAAGATAGATTTAATTTTACCAAAATTAAAAAATATTTTCTATTTTATACATTTCAATTTATATTCATTTTTCATTTATTGTTATGTATGCACAAAATTTAAATGTTTGACATAAAACAGCAAACATTTACATTCGAATAATCGAAAAAAAAAAATTAAAATTTTGAAATTAAAATGTGTTTAAAAATTTTGAAATTAATTTAAAATTGGATTTAAAGTTTAATTTCTTTCGTTATATCGTAGTTTATAGAATTTTCAAGGTGGAGTGATCTATTGACAAAAATATTCGCAAGAAAGATGATTTCACAATTTGATTGATTATCTTTTTCTTCCCCTCATGCTTTCCTGGAAAATCATCTTTTATTCCTCTTTTACATCTCCATATTGCTTTCCAATTTCTCATCGATTGTTGAAATTATTCATTTTTATTTCTCTCATATAACAATAACAACTACAACAACAAGAAAAACTACTACTACAATAAAAACGACAAAATGCCATTCATACTTGCTTTTTTTATTTTTCTACATTATTTCATTATATTTCATTCTAAAGCTGTCAAGTTTCGAAAAATTCAAACTTTATTTCCATATCGTTTCTTTTATTTGTCTTATTTAGCCCTTTCGTTACTATTCTTTTAGTTCGAAACGAATTAATACGAAACTAATTTTAAAGAAAAAATAGAAATCTTCTCTCTCTCTCTCTCTCTTTTTCGTTCCTATTTGCAGAATTTTGAAAATTATTTATACTTTTCAAGTTACATTGAAAATTGCTGACACAGAAGTAGATTACAATAATTCATCAACAAGTAATTTTACTAGAGATTAGATTTATTTCATTTCAATGATTGAATTTTTGAACTTTGACATTATATTGATTTCTTTTTTTTCTGTTCATACTTGAAATTTTGCATACTTTTCAAATTGCTTATATAACAAGAGCATATAATGTCGTCGAATGGAAGACAATTGATTGATTGATTGATTTAAATCATTTCTCTTAAACTATCAATTTTTATAATTAAATCTTCACGTAATTGTCTTTTAACTGACGAGTTATTTTAAATGGTATTTTAAGTGATAGATTCTTTTCAAATTAATGTAACAAATTAACAAAAAGATAAATATTCAAGAAAAGAATAGAGGAAACACTAAAAAAATCGAAAGCATAAGTGATCATGAACTAGTAAAGAAATTAAATCACACAAGAAAATAAAAGAAATAAAAAATTTCAGAAATTTTCAAATAAAATTCCGAATAGATATATTAGCAAGATTTAAATTTTAAGAAGAAATAAAATGCAAAAAATCTCAAAAAAATTTCAAAACTAAGTTGATTAATTACCTGTGTGATAGAGTTGAAAAACGAAGTAAAAAATATTTCTATCATTTATTGAAATTCCAGTCTTACAAAGTTAATTAAAACTGTCATCTTAATTGATTAGAATCCTATAATATCGATAGATATTTTATTTTCATATATTTTCAAATCTTGCTAATATATCTCTTTGAATTGCAAAATTACAACAAGCAAAATATATTGATATTTGATACGATCATCAGTTAATTGGAGAAAATGCATCTAATAAATAAAATTGATAGCCAAGTAAAATATCAGTATATATATTTTTTTCATTTTCCCTTTAATTTTATTTTTTAATTTTTCCTTTGATTTTAATTTTTTAATTGATTAATTCTTACATTTAGTCAAAAAAAAAGGTGTAGAAATATTTAGAATTGCCTTTGCCACTTTTTCATGCTGGATTGGTAAATTATTTATTTCGTTAGAAAGTCTAAGTTAAGCCATTGTGGGAATTTCTACGCTTGCAAATCGTAAACAGTTGAGGCTCTTGGCGAGTAGTTAGCTTACCAGTTGGCTGTTACAAATTTAAATAAATTTCATTTTTCTTCATGTAAACTAAGATAGTATTGAAGCATATAACTTATTGATTTTGTTTTCTTATATTGTCATTGCAATTTTCTATTTTCACTTTTAACGATAATTGATGTGAAATTTTTAAGCTTTAATAAATCTCACTGCCAAATCGCCATGAACAAAACGTCGTAAAACGTCATAATCTGCTGTTTGACTTTCTCAAAAAATCATTTTTAATCGAATAGGAATTTACATTTGAACAAAAAATTTGCTTTAATTATGAATTGATGAAATTTTTAAAACTGATCTTGTTAATCAAAGAAATCTTATTAATCAAAAAGATCATTCGAGTTTTTCAGTTTGTAAAATTGCAGATTGTCTATTTATTTTCTTCATTTTATTTCTAATCCGTGAATTTTCAAATATTTACATATTATTTCTGGATATCAGTTAAATGAATAATTTCTTAAACTGATGTCTCATTAGACCTCAATCTAATCAAATAAAATTGCCTTAGAATAAGTGATATATAATGTATGTCACATTGTTTTATAATATCAGTGACAGAAATACGTTTCGTTACTTTAGGACGAAAATCGATAATAGTAATATTAAAAGCAATAATGAAATTAGTGATTCATGATTATTTAGTAATTAAGTGTAATAAAAGTAGTGAAATTCAGAGAAAATTATCTAAATGTATTTTATTTATAAATTAATGATGGCTAGATTTGTTGAAATATGAATAAACAAAAACAGTGTTTGCTAAGACCCGCAAATATTTCTCTTTTTTTGGATTCAGTTTCATTTATTAATCTATTGTTGAGTTCTTCCTGCTAAAAAGCATTCATTTATCAAATTAGAATTAATTATCTTGAAGAAAATGCGTATTTGTCTGTTCGAATGAAGTTTGTATGTCATTTGAAAAAGGATATCAATAAAAATTAGGCTTTAAATTAACAAAATGAATTTTTCGACAAGATCTCTTCTTATTCGCATTTCATGGAATTAATTCTCTCTTAATTTTTAACTTAAGAGAAATGTGAAAAAAATGGAAGAAACAAAAATTAACAAAAGCAGTTTTTATTTCTCTTCAGATGACAAAAAGTTTTTCATAAGATCCAAATACTATTGCATAATCAGGGAATTATTTAATTTCTTTTCTTAATATTTTCAAAAATATGGAAGTGATGAGATTCCGAAGGTAGTCAGAAGGCAAAATCTGATGTCATGAGTTTCTGTGTGTGTCACCAATGGATAATTAGCATATAGTTATATCAAGCATATGGAAATTTGATGCACTGAATTATCGGGAAATTCGATATTTCACAGCATTTGTGGACAAAATTCAGTTTGAAATTTCTTTTCTAATAATGTGAATATTGACGTTTATTCGATCACATGTGGCTTATTTTTTATTACATCTATTTTTATTTCCATAAAGTTGAGAGAGAAATAAAAAAAGTAGCATTTTGATTAGTTGGTATATTCCTGGATGATGTGTTTCCCTAAATTGAAATTGTATAATAATATTAAATAAATCTGTGCTAAGGGCATTTAATTTAGAGCGCAAATAATTAGCATGCAGTAGCTTTGTAAAACTTCCAGAAAATTTAAACTCATGTTGAAATTAATTATAAATTTTTTCCAAAATCAATTAAAAACATGTGATTAAATGCATTTCGGAAAAAATTTATTTCTTTAATGATAAAAATTCAAATCTTTCTCTCAGGAAATTTAATAAATGAGTCAATATGAATAATTCGATGATTTTTCTAACAATAATAATCAAGTTCAAATGAATTTAGTTAATGACATCGACCAATTTGTCGCATTTTTTGCCAAAAAAACAAAATCCCGTTCTTATATTAGGTTTAAAATTGCATGATATTATTATGGAAGCTGTAAATTTTGCTCAGATTATTTTGCAACTTCGTCTATCATGAATTATTCTTCACTAAAGAACAAATAAAATCTGAATATTTTGTTGAAATGCTTCTAATATAGCAAAATCGAAATATTAAAAATTTCATTAAAATAAACAGATCTTCTGTATTTCCTGAAAAAAAAAGTTCAAATTTTTCAAAATTTAGCTATTAATTATCAGAATACCCATTATTTTTTCGTAATGGTGATGGTAACAAGCAAAAAAATCATTAAGATTTGTTTAATTCTCTCGAGAATTTCTCAGAAATTCATTTTTGAATTTTCATATGCAGTAGTTTGATTTTTCAATTTTTCTAGATAAAGATGGCATTCACAAGATTGGTTGTTATTCTAGTTCACTTCAACAAGAAAACAAGGATTTGCAAGATTTTGTGTTCAGTTGAAATAAAAAGTTTGTAAAGCTAAAATTTGAAAGTGTCATTTGTATCAAATTATAAGCTACAGATTCCTATAAATTTGATTTATTTGAAGTACAGATCTAGTAAAACGAAAGTTACTGCACAAAAAATGCGAACTGGATATAAACCTGATAGCAAATTTCCCAGAAAGTAATGAATAGCGGGATAACGGAAAAAAGGAGTACAAGCCTGTCATTAGTAAGCAGAATATAACCAAAATTTCAGTTCTTTCAAAGATCAATTTATTTCTGCTAGAAAGTTTTTAGTAACATTTTGAATTATAAAAGTAAAAGAGCATATCTCATAGCAAATAAAATAAAAAACAAATTGATAGAAAGGAAAAAAAACTCTTTCATCTAATCAACGAATAAAAGTTTTCAATAATTTTTTGGAATGCAATCAACAAGATTCACAGTTTTCAAGAAGTGTTAATAATTAAGCAAAAGTTAAACTTTAGAAATTTCTAAATTGTTCAAATTTCTGTACAAATAAATAAATGGACAGCATTTATGATAAGTTTTCATCACCACAAGAAATAACTCCAGATTTCTTTTTAAATTTCGAAGCTAATGTTCTGCGCTACAATTGAAACATTCAATTAAACCTTAGGATTAGAGCTTTAAACTTGAATAATTTTGAAAAATATGCATTTCTTATTTTAATATCTCCTCGACTTAAGTCATTAATGCAAAAAATAAATTTAAATATTTCACGAAATTAAATGCGAAAAAACGTCATGAAAAATTTATGTTTAATAATATGTTGTCCAGAAAGTCCGATAAAAGGACAAATTTGTACTTATGTATTGGGCATAGATTCATATTGTTTTAATTACATGATTCTACATAGTTTCGAAAATCGATTTGATTGATTTTTTCGATTTTCAAGCTTGATACCATGGTGCTGCATATAAATTGAATATCAAATTACTTTTTATTTAAATTAACAATTTAATTTGATTTGATTCTATTAAATTCAAATGAGATAGTTCATTTTTGCATCAAAAAAAATAGCAAAGTTTTTTCTGTGGTAAGATTTAACTTAAAAATTCCAATATTTCTTTTTTTTTTTTTTTTTAAGACTCATCTAATTAATATGACACTGTCACAAACAGGTGATGAAAACTGATAGATTTTAGAGAAAAAAAAAATTTTTTTTGAAGATTACAGTTAAAAAGTTATATCAATAAATGGAATTTTTGTAATGACGCCAAGCAAAACTTTTTTCTTTTGTTTTATGTTTGTTAAATATCGATTTGTTTTTCAATGTTTGGCGATAGCTTCTCATATCATTGTCTGCTAATTAGTAAAATGTAAATTAGTGACGTTAGATGATCATGTGAAAAGCATATATATAATTAGTCTTATTTATGCGCAAATTTAATCGTATTGAATGATATCAACAAAACAATATATTCACAATGCATGGATTTTCCACGAAATTTCAAATGGCTCAATTAGAAAAATGATCCTCAGAAATTAGCTTCGTTTTCATTCTAATTCTGGAAAATTAAATTTTTCCGCTATTAAGAATCTGCAATTTTTTTAGTTGAAAAAGACTTTCTCAAATTTAATTGAAAAATTTTCATTTTCTAGTAGAAAAAAATATCTTATATTGGAAAGCTTTCAAATATTGTAGTGGGAATGATTAAATAGGAAAATGAATTGAGTTTTAAAAAGGAGAATAGATTATTGTATATTCCATTTACAAAGTTACAAATCAATTTTCATCAGCAGAATCATTCAAATAATTTTGAGGGAAAATTTCGCGAAACATACCGATCTTATCCGGAAAGATGATATATCAATTTTCTAATTCTTGAAAAAAGTTTCAAATTTCAATTCAATAATATTAAAATTTTGATTAAACAAAACTTTATCTTTGTACAGTTAATATGAATTCATTTATGACATTGAAATAATTTAGTCAAATTTGGCTAGGAAGAAGAGCATATAATTTTTATCAGGAAATGAGAAATTAAAAATGTAACTGGATCCGGTCAGATCCGGTTGATCCATCAGTAATTGGTTCAGAAGTAGTAGTTTAAGAATTTGTCATAAGATTTATTGGAATTTATTTGACAGCAACAGCATCATCGTAAACAACATCATTATCCGATTTTAAAGAGACTTAAGACTTCAATGTTGCACTGCATTGATCGATTTAGTACTGATGACTTGACAAGATATTATAGGACCTAATTGGCCTGTGGCCTTAGAGCCTAGGATTTCTATCAATTACATCAGAATTGGAAAGAAAATAAAGCGAAAAAAGCAAATCCATATAATTGCATTAATGCAGCATTTTAAGCTAATTAGTTTCTTAGTTAATTAGTCCACTGACTCTAATTTAATTATCAAAATGCACCAATGCCTAATTAACTTTCAACAAACACTTCTCATATCATTTTGAGTTAAATCCAATTTATTCAAATTATGCGATATTTTCTATTTCAAATCGTTGTTTCCACAGATCAGAAATGATAAATTTTGTTATTTAAACTTTTAAAAATTGATTTAAATGTTAGAATTAACTATATGATAGTGTATATGTTTGTATATCCCTTCTCAAATTGTGACATTTTTAAACGACAAATTTGCAATTAATTGTATTGCAAGAATATTTTAAAATCGAAGTTATGTAATTCAATAAACTTAAAATTTTGACTACTTTCTTCACTTTTTCCTTCTTTTCTTCTTCATTATTTTATTAAAGTAATTCATTTCATATTTCATTACCTTCATTTTTTCTTCGAATTTTCAAACCTTCTTTTTACAGCCATTTGATAATAATTATTCTGAATCAAACCTAACAAACTGAAATATTTATCATAAATTTTATCATATTATCAGTCGTATTTCCTTGTCATATCATTCCTCGTCGTCGTCTTCTCTTTTATTTTGAAATGAAAGTTAGAAGGAAGAAATCTGTTTGAATTTGTGTTTTCTAAGTAAATCATTTAATTAATGAAAGGAATTGTTTGCATGTCACATATACGGAAATGAAATGAAAAACCTTTCCATTACTTTTTTCCCTTTCTTTTTCTTCTTTTTCAAACTTTTCCTGTCATCACATTTGACATATCTGCCTTAATTTGAGAGAATGAGAAGAAGAAGGAGGGAAGAGGGCGAAGAAGAGAGGAAAATGAAGAAGTCATAATTCTAAACTTTTTAGTCCACAAAGAAATGTGCTAATCAGAAAAAAAAAAGTTTTTTTTTTTTTGAATTTTCTCAAAATCAATGATAAATCTCAACGAAATGCTCTAGTTCTCGGGAAAAAGATTGAAAGGCAAAAAGAAATAAAAAAAAAAAAAAAAAAACTTTTGAAGGAGGAGAGAAAACTTGAAGAGAAAAAAAAAAAGTAAGCTTAGAAGGAAAAAGAAAAGGTGACAGAAAAAGAGGAGGAAAGAGTTAGGAATGATTGAATTGCCGAATTGGGTTCGATTTGGGAATATATGGCTGAAATGAAATCCTACGAAATGAGGCCCGAAAAACATCCAAAAGGAAAAGGGCGGCGTCATTTTTCATCATCTCTCTCTCTCATCTTCATCTTCCCTTTCCCTCTCTCTCTCATCTTCATCTTCCCTTTCCCTCTCTCTCTCTCTCTCTCCCTCATCTTCATCTTCCCTTTCCCTCTCTCTCTCTCTCTCTCTCTCATCTTCATCTTCCCTTTCCCTCTCTCTCTATCTCTCTCCCTCTCTCTCTCTCTCTCTCCATCAGATATATAAATATAGAAATACAAATATACATTTATATATATATATATATACATATCAAACGTATATCAATATCGAATGCATCCAGCCTTCATCATCACAAGAAATGCTGTATATCAATCCCGAATTTCACTTGTCATTTCCATAAATCTTCATGAGAAATCCTACTTATTCACTCAACGACTTTATCATTCATCGAACTCTTTGATCTATTCTCATCTATTTTTGCAAATTATCAAATTCTAAACTGATCAATACTGATTGTATTCCAAAAATCTGCACTGAATTCAATCATTTAATTCAACGAAATCAACAACTTTTCACATTTATCATTTCTGTCGGCTCAAATATTGATTGATTTACTTTCTGTAATCCCTAAAAGTGGAAGGAATAAATACGGCAATACTAGAGTAAAATGCATGTACGATATTTACAGCATCAACATCAACCGTATCTACAACGATTACCGATGGCGCATAGCGGACCGATTGATTCAATTCGAAGGTTTCTTTCTTTCTTGTTTACTTCAATTCTTTGACTGAAATTTCAAATCACTTCAACATTCATTTCCTTTCGAATCGAATTCTACCAAACAAATTTCATTCTTCAATTGCAAACCAGATGGTTAACAAATGTTGGAGGATATTTACCATATCCTCGAGAAAAAAATCGTCCTTCCTCCCACGCTCTCTGAAAAATTTCGATTATTTTGGAACGTCACTCTTCATTTTATTACGTTTTTATATTTTTAATTCAAATTCAAATTCTTTCATATTAACCGACATTTTTTTTGATTTCATCCTATTCATAGCAATTATTTTATAATCGAAGCCATAGAATCATTGCTTTAAAAAAAAAAAAAAAATTCCAAATTTAAGTAAAAAGAATTGAAATATTAACTGAATGCATGGAATTAGTTGAAGTAAGTAATAAGTAAATCAGAAATTTCCACATTTCATCAGTCAATGAAATGTTTTTAATGTATATCATTCCTTTTCTTTAATTCCTTCAAAATTCATTTAAATTAAAAGCATAACTTCAATAAACAAAGTTATCAACTGTGTAAAAAATTTGGGAGTAATTATTGTTCACCCTGTATAATTTAATTAACGATACCGCTTTCACTTAAAAATTCTCTGAAATCGATTAATCGAGTTCATTTTTTGAACTTTGCATTTCAATCAAACTTAGTATGAAATAGATCTGAATAGTAATGTTATTTCGAGTAACAGTTGATCATTTATTACTGCTTTAAAGCGTAAATGTATAAATTTAGCGCTATTATGCTCACAGTAACAAGAAATCAAATATAATATATAGAAATTGATAAATATAATTTAAAAAAATTGAAATAATGAAATTTGTAAAGCAACCAGGTTGAATAAGTTTCATTTCACTGACAATCATGTGATATTAAATCTCTTATGGAATTAGCAAATGATATTATCTTTTTTTGTATTTTTTTTGACTTAATTTAATAAGGCAACTTCTAATTAATTCTTACATATTAAGTAATCGAAAGAATTTCATTTAATAATTTTCTTTGAAATTGGATGCTATTTTATTACTGCCATAATTGCCATTTTTGTTGTCTTATTTTTCCATTCACTATTTACTGCTTTCCATTTTAGTAATTTGAATTTCCAATTCTTTCTTGGTATTTCTACTCTTTAAAAAAAAAAATAGCAAAAAGCAAAAAAAAGAGAAAAAAGTTGGAAAGCAAAAGAAAAAAAACAAATCAATTTTCATGAATTCTTGCTTTTGACTTATCTTTGTCATGAAATCAAAACGATTCATTCAAATCACTTCAAATGGGATATTTTATCAGTTGATTGCGAGCGTTCAATTCCATTTTTAAATATTTCAATAATTTCAATTCTTTCATTAATCTATGATTATTTTTTTGTTTCCAAGAAAGGAAATATAAAATGATCAATACTTACTAAAAAGAAAATAGTAATTTATCATATTTTACAGGTCAATGGACCAGTTATCAGCGGTAAATGATGATGAAAATGAGTTAGAATCAGTTCCATTGCCAATACAAACATTTTTATGGCGACAAACGAAGTACTACATATTTATTATAATGTTTATTGCTAATTTGAATGGATGAAATTTATTATAAAAGTTGAAAGATACTTTGAAATTTAAATTTGATCAAATTTATAACTGAAAACAAAAGAAAGAAAATATATGCATACATAAAAAATATTATTGTTAAAACTTTGAATAACAATAAAGCATAATATAAAACGAAGTTTAGTTTTATTTTTGTCTATTTATTCATTTTTTTTTTAATCTTAACTTTTAAATTATTTTGTTCTCTTCAAAATTTGCAAAATTATAAATTTTCAGTCCATTTTTGGGTGCAAAAATTGGTAAACTTCACGAAGCATCATGCGTGGTCAGTATTTTAATATTTGCAAAATTGTTCGCAAATTGTGATAGTTGTTATCGTGACATTTATTCCTTGAACAAGAGATTTCTGATTATAATTTGAAAAATTTGTTATTCGGGATATAAAAAGATCAAAAGTGTCTTATGTGATGCCCTGGATTTAAATTAGAAAAGAAAAATATATATCAATAAGAAATCTTTTCTAAGCATTTTATATATACATCAAAGTTGACTTTAAATTATAAATAATTCTTTCTTTCTTCGAATTAATCAATAAATCTTAATTATTAAAGTCGAGTAATTGAGTAATTTTGTATTAAGAAAAGCGGTAAGTTATCAATTAATATGAAGTATATTAAGTTATTAAATTAGTAAATTATCGATTTGCAGACATTTGAACGGGTTGTTGTACAAAATATACTTCACGGACTTAGTCCATCACTTTCCGATGCTATTAATTCCGTTTCACGTTGGCGTTTCGTACGTGCAACATTTCCACATATTGTACAAGTAAGTGAATTATTGGAAATTCTTTTATGTTTACTTAAAATACTCATAACCTTTGATATTGATCAAAATATATGATTTGGCGTAACGTACGTGTCATCTGCTTTGATAATATATATTTGTTGAGAAAGGTGAAATTTCATGAAATTTCGGTTATTTGAGATTTAAAAAAAATTTAGTGTTGTGCATCGTTATTATCGGAAGCTACTGGTCAGGATGGTGTACCAATGAGTGGATCATTGGTAAAAATGTTGTACATATTACATTGGCTTCTTCTCGACTCGGCCAATGAATGTTATGATGTTGAAAGTAGAAAGGTATGATAATTGATCTTTCACCTTTTCACTAATCTCTTAATTATTTTAATTACAAATCAAGGAAATATCCAGAAATTTAATTCTGAATATTTCAAATAATTGACATTATCGACTAAATTATTAAATTAAAAAGCCTACACTTACTGTACATTGGAAAGTTATGTAAAGTTTGGATATTTGCTGCTATTTTATTGTATTTGCAATAAACATTATCAATTCTTTGATATAAAATATAGTGAAATATATCTCATTTCTTTTTTTCTGATCAAACTTTTCTAATAGTTTTTTCGATAAGATTTATCAGATTAAAATTTAGAAATACCACTTTTTTGATCGAATATTAAATTTGCAACTCCAAAATATGCTGGCCTAAGGAACTAACTGCAGTTAAGAATTTTTAAAGATTTATAATAAATCCTCTGATACTGTATGGTTGATAAATTAGTCAAACAAGTTGAAATAATTGGGAGAAATCACATTAGAAGCCTTGTCCCATGATAATTCTGTCATAAAATAAAGAATAGCTCTTACTTAAAAAAAAAAAAAAATATTCTTTTCCAAATAAATATTTGAAATACAGCCGAATATTTGAATAAATTGATACTTCACAGCTTAAGAGATAATCATCAATTTCATTTTTAAACGGCGAAAAATTTTGTAAACCAAAATTCTATGCAGCTAATATTTGAATATAATCATGATAATTGATGTATCTGCCATAATGACCTCTTTTAATTTATCTTTTCAATAAAAATAGCTTTAAAATGAAAAAATAAATCGAAAATCAATGTTTATTTGTAAATATGATAAAAGTCAGCATCAGTAATGAGATGAAGATATTTTGAAGGATATCCCTATTACTTGAATCATTTTCAAAAATTGCGTAGTGGAAAATTTACGGAAATGACGAATTTAATTAAGAAGATCTTTTGATCGATTTTATCTATCAATGATTAAGTATTGTGAAGTGATTAAAAAAAAAGTTCTATCTTTAGCGATTGAATTTCTTTTTCATTGCCATATTTTGAAGATTTCAGCAATTTCTCCGAAAACTTCTAAAATTGTCTTCTTTTTTTTTTTTCGTAATTTTCCTGCATTTTCAGATTTTTCTATTATCTTGATTGGATGTGCTATTATGATAATTTTTTTTTTAATATTGAAAAAAGGAATGAAAAAGCTAATTTAATCTCGTCATATAGCTGTAAAATTCCGATAAAATTTTATTTTATTTCTATAAAATGCTTTATGATTTGCATAAAAGTAAAATTGATGAATTCATATTTATTCTAAGCCAGTTTAGAGCGAAATTTTGAAAAAAAAATAGGCGAAAGAATGAATAATTTTACATTTAAGCGTCTTCTTCTCGTAAATACAATTGTTGCTTACTATTTGAACCTTAAAGACCGATGCTTAATCGACCATTTCATCTTTTATTTATGCAATAATGCTTTGAGTACCACTGAATTAAACTTAGCTAATGTGATTTTGCATCTTCTAGATGAATATTAATGAAAAACTTTAACAAACATTTTATGCATGCTTTGCGGTGAGAAGAATCGATAGACAAATGTTTTTCATGAAAAAATAAATTTGAATATTCGCTATAATTTCATGTTGAAATTTGCTTCAAAATTATTGTAAAATAATTTCAAATTGATTAATTAATTGATTAAATCTGAGTATGAAATAATTTATAGAAATGAGATGAAATTTTGATCAATACTTCGCAAAAATAAATTTGAATTATTTCAGAATTCTTCCTTTTAAGTGTGAAATATCCCAAATATATTACTGTAATTTTAGAAATTTCATTTGAAATGCTTAAAGTTATAATTGAATAAATATGTTAATTTGATTCATTCGATTCTATCATGCAAAACAAAATTTCATAACCAACTTTATAAAATACAACTTTATTATTGTAACTTTATAAAATGAAACTTATTATCACCATTGTTATCATTAAGAAACCAATAAATCTTAATGATAACTGTAAAGAAAAAATTCAATAAGGCTATCTTAAGTATTTTAAATGTCTTACGAAAATCTTTAGAGAATCAAACTAGTTTTCAGTTTGCTAACTTATCAAAGCAAATAAAAACAACCGTGTTAATTATTTTTAAATTTGATTAAATAAATTTCAATAAATATATTTATACTTACTGTTAAAGAATATTTAAAAAATCGGAGTTTAGCATTAATATACAAATTTCGCATTTCTTATATTAGATATGATTGATAAGAAAAGGACAGCAAATAATCATTGAAAAGCATTCTCGAAACATTTTCACCAAAGTATTGAAATTTTTCTTAAAAACTAGAAATGTCACAAAATCTCGATGAATTTCATTTGACGATGGCGCTTATCGGAAACACTCATTAGCTTATTTTAATTCTTAATGAGCTAACTTATTAATTTTTTCCTTAAACTCCTCGAAATAATATGCTATCAGTACAAATTATTATTTTTAAATGCATATAAACAATATTGCATAGCAATGAAATATTCTGTATTTTACTAGTTCAGTTATAAAAAGAATTCAATTTTAGAGTTTAGCCGATTCAACAGATTTGACTGTACACTCCATACGACAATATGCATTTTCGATTAACAGTATACAATTATTCGTATATATGATTACGCCATTATTAAATATGATCAATGAAAAAGATTTGACATCAAATTTTCGTCTAGAAAGTGGCCTAAAAATTTGGCAATCACTTTGGCAGGTGAAATCGTTTCATTTTTGTTCATTTCGAATATATTATCATTTTTTTACCGAAAATTCGTTCGCTATGATAAGAAACGAAGTAATAGCTATTTCGATTAGACTGATTAATTTGTTCTTTAAATCAATTAATTCCTCACCTATATAAAGTTACAGTATCGACAACCGGAAGTTTTATGTTTTTGTGCTCCGGTAAAACAACGCCGCTCACGTTTTCCATTTATATTAGTTGCCAAAAAAGCACAACCAACTTGTGCAGTTCAAGGAATTTATCTCGGTATACGTTTAAATGAACTTTCTCATCGCAAACTGTAATTTGAAACTTAAAAAAATATCCAACATGATAGTATTAATACTAATGAAAACATTAACTAAAAATTAATAATTAATTTTTTGCTACAATAAATGATACTTTCTGGTTTAATGATTTAAATTAGTCGATAAAATTTGAAATAAAATTTTCATCTTTCAATAAACAAATTTAGGTTCTTTTTTTCCTTTTTATATACGATGTGAAAGTATGCTGATAAGCCTTTTATACTAGTATTCCCTGCAATTACTTTCACAAAACTTAGCAAAAAATAATTGCCTGACATAACTGTTTCATTGAAATAAACAAATTAATAAATTAAAATGAATTTTAGGCGACGCAGACGAAACAACGACACGGCGACTATCAAATATTCAGGCGCAAATTGCCAATCTTCCGCCATACACTGACGTGCCACCACCTAAACCACCGCGTCCTTTTTTGGAAATTTTCTCAAACTTGAAAAAGAAAAAAGACGAAGAAGAAAGGGAAGTTGTCCCACCTCAAGCAACTCCAACCTCAGGTGTTCATCAGCAAGCGCAGCAAAAATCGCGAATTTTATCGGTAAAAAAGGTAATATCCAAATAAATCCGTCCATTATCATGTTATAAAATAAAAGAATGAAAATATAACAAATTTTTGTTAATTTTCCACGTGAAATTTCTCAAACTTTTACGAATTTCGCATTCAATTTTTATTTCTTCAAATTTTTTACCAGCCAAGCAATAAGGAAATAACTCGATCAAATTCAATTGTTCGAAGCATTAGTGATTATCATACAAGTGAAGCTCCACGAATAGTTATAAAAAGTCATACGACAGTATTTGATGAAAAATCACCAAGTTAGTTTTACATATTATTTATACATAAAATTTTCTTGTAAGTAATAATACACTTAAATTTAGCTGTTAATTTATAAATTTTCAAAAATTTAAGACAATAATTTGAATTTAAAAAGTAAAATTATAGCAAATTTTGTTGTCAAACAAGAAAGTTTCATCGAATTTGAATTTATTTTAATGTTAAATAATTCAACATTTTCTTTATTTCTATTCTTAGGTTTTTGCAAAGGAATGGCAGAACTTGATAATGTACTCAGTTTTACGGATGATAAATCGCTTAGTGATGCAATGAATGATGTTTTATCGGCAAATAAAGCACCGCTGGCATTATTGCAAGAAGTATGTTCCGGTATTTCAATGGATTTGGAAAATATTTCACATAGTGATTGTGAGGTAAAGAACTTTTCAAAGACGTTCGAAACTTCAAATTAAAATAAAGTTGAGGGATTCTATCTTTACCTAGAAGTTTCGGAAACAAACTTTTACCGTCATCCAGAAATTTCGGGAAGAGATTCCCGATTCCCCGAAATTTCTTTTTAGAAAATTTCAATACTATGAAAATATAGATTTATTTTCATCCAATCATTTCATTTATAAGTTCAAAAAAAAAAAAAAAAAAAAAGAAAAAATCGCAAATTACACAAGTAATTTTTTACTCAAATATCTTAAGGATTTTTTGCTGAAAAAAGCACTTTATCTTTTTTAATCTTTTTATTTCTCTTTTTTAATCAATCTCATTTTTATAATCATTTTTATTTCATTTCACTAATTAGCACTGTACGAAGTTCATTTCAGATTATTTGTGAAAATTGTCATACGGTAGTTTGTCGCAATGGTACAACGATGAATGCATGCAAGTGCAAACTTAATTCGACCCCTTCACGTTTCAAAATTATTCCGATTATTTGCACAACTGATTCCGATGTAGCTTTACCAGAATCCAAACAAAAAGGTTTCATTCTTCTAGCTATTTGCCAATCTGATTTCGCATGAGAATTCAATTATTTTTCAATTTTTATTTTCTATTTTGATTCCATAATTATTGAAAATTAGCTTATTACTGATTGGATACTGTTGCATTGCAGAGGAAAGAATTTCAACACAGAACAATGAAAAAGTCATCAAAAGAATGCAAGAAACTACCTTAGCCAGATCGGTGAAGATATTTGATCCGTTAGAAAATACTCCAGAAGAATGTAATACTATGCAACAGGTTAAATCGAACTTTTCCAATTTTCTAAAATATAGCGAAAAAATTGAATTAATTTACCTTAATTTTGAGTAAAATTTTGTGGCAAAAATATTTTTGAAAAGAAAATGGAAGAATTGAAATGAAAGATTTTTGCATAATTTCAATTTGAAATTAAAGGATATATCACAATTATTTGTTGATCCACAAGAAGCAACATATATGGATGTGGCTGTCATACGTTGTCTTCTAATTAAGCATTGGGCTGAAAATGGTGTTTATTGGGCAATCAAATATTTGTTGCATCGTTTATACGAAATTAAAATGTATCGAAATTCACAAACGATCATACATCGTTCACGAGCTAATTCGATGCCAACAATTCCACATTTGAAACTATTCAAAATGGTTCAAATTGTTTTTAAAATTTTCTAGTATTTTCATCTTTAATTTCTTTTTTCCTTTTTATTTAGTAAAATTACCAGCATTCATAATTATTGCTACAATTGGATTTCTGAAAATTTTAGGATAATCGACAAATTTTGCGAGAAATTCAATATCATCCACCAGTCTGGGATGATTTACAGTTGGAAGATGTTGAGAAAAGGTTGAAAAAATGCAAAAATAATAGAAACATATGGAAAAATTCATTGATTAAATCCTGTAAAAAGTATGTTTTTTTTTTTTTTTTTTTTTTTTAATATGATAACTTCAGGATAATCTTCGAAGTAAATCGAAGTGCTAGGATTGTAATTCTTTCCTGAATATGCTTCACCATTTTAGAAGTTTCATTCTGATGTTGTATCGTTTCGTATCATGGATTGTTCGGATTTTTACAATCTGCTGAAATTTTTATTGATTAATTAACACTTCATAAGGCTGCTAAATTAACAGTCGTGAATCGAAAAGGAATATATTTTTAAATGAAGCAAACTTAGAAAAAAAAAAAGTTGAAGCTTGATTTGTAGATACTCTAGTTTGTCATCTGATTCATTGCTTCAAGTAGCAGCTTCATCAAGACGAAAAAATATGGTGAAATCAGTAAACTTCTTTAAAAGTCGTAATAATCGTGGACATCTTGAACGAAGAAGGTAAGTAATCATATACTTTATCCGTTATGTATAATCTGATTTGTTTAACTGATTTTTTTTTTTTGAAAATCCAAAATGATAAAGCAAATTTAATACTTTTTTTTTACATTAATACAATATAAAATGGGAAAAGAAAATAGTTCAATTAAATTGATAACTCTTTGCGTTTCTTTTTTTTTTCGACACAAGCATTTTTTTCAATGATATCAGGATTTTTGTTTATCAGAAGTGATCCATCAGCAACGAATTCATCTGATGGTCTTTCATCGCATGACACAAGAAATGACTCAGTTAGTGGATTGCCCAAACAAGTTGCTAATGAATTTAATGCTCGACAATTTTTCCCCGAGGTTTATGTCTATGAATCTACCAATCATACATTTAAATTTCATGAGTCATTGGAAAAATTCACCTTTTAGGAAGAAATATTTACAAAATTTTCAATTTATAATTAAAATAATTTGCATTTAAAATTTTAAGAAATGTATAAATGTATATTTAAATAAAAAACTGTTATTTAAATCTAGATAAAAATTGAATAAAGTTACAATAAAGTATTATATACTGGAATATAATTTCATGTTATCCTTCATATTTTACTGAAAATAAAAATTTAATTCAAGATACGAAGATAGTTCCATTAAAATTTTTTAAATTTTATTTTTCACAACGCATTTTATTTTAGGCGCTTGGAAGTACAAATTTCATCGAACAAAATGGACAAATCAGTTTTATCGTATTATTGAAAGCAGTTAATTTTGCCATCGAACGACGTACATCTATTCGAATTTATGAATTGGCATTAAATATTTGCGAAAGTTTGCTGGAAATGCCTGAAACAGAGTTGCAATCATTTTTCAATGATTGTATCAGTATAGTACTTAGGTATTTTCAATTTTTCGCTTGTATAATTTTGAAGCATGTTAACAAATAATTCATATCTTATCTTTTCCAATATATTTATATAGATGACAAATAACATTCACAATTTCTGCTCTCTCTACTAATTAATTAATTAATTGGTCAGAAAAAATTTTTGGTCTATAGTCCATTTTATTAGAAGAAAAATGCATAAAGAATAACCAATTACCTTATAATAAAAAAAAAAGTCTTGATTTCGTTTCGTATTATAATTTCCAAATTTTAAGTAGGTTTTGAAAAAAAAAATTCGAAAAAAAAAATTGCTCATATTGTTGTTGTTTATCCTGTTAAATTTTCCTTCTGAAAATTAATAAATGATAATCGGAAAATTTTCAGGACCTATTTATGGTTAGGTTGTCCACACGGATGTAATGATGGCTTGCATTCACAGCAGAGTGATTTCTTGCGAGTTAAAGCACGCAGTATTCTTGCAATCATTTATCACATTGATCCGGAAATTTTCCGGAATTTATTGGTGAGCCATATCGAGGAGTTAAATGCACAAATGTTAATTGATACTTTGCATTCGGTGATCGGTTTCTGCAGATGTGGCGTGGCTGGTTAGCATTTCTAGATGTTACATTAAATCAAAACTATTTGGATCATCTCAATATAACTAGTAAACAACTTATTTACTTAAGCAGTAAGTACCATGACTTACCTTGATATGACTATGGAGTTACTTATTTAAACAGTAATATTATAGAAATTCTAAGAATTCTGATGCCATTTGCTTGCTGATTTAATCTTAACCTAAATGATAAAAACCAGTAATTACTTCGTTATATTCATCCTATTATAATTTTTTTTTATTTATTTTTTTTCTTTTTTTCAGTTTCTTATTTATTTATTTATTTTTTTAATGGTAATGAAATTACTTGATTGCACAATTTCCTGTAATTTATCCTAAAATTCATTGTAGAGAAATTAGTGAACTGAATATACGGTTTTTGAAACTGGATTTCCAATTCTAAGATTATTAAGACATTTGAGGATGAATTTTGGTTTCATTCAAATGCTTACTTTTTTTCACATTCTTTTCTAGAAATCGTTATCAATTTTCAAATTATTCCACTGCAGATATTTACTTATAGCTGAAATTTATCGTACACGAAATACTTCATCACCACGTCTTCGAACTATTGCTTCAGATTCCTCTACACCTTCGTATGCAAATAATTTTAATGAAAGTTTGAAAGGAATTGACGGAACAGTTATCAAAGTGGTACTAAAACCAGTTGTATCAAAATTAATGAATACAATGAATGAACTTTTGCAACCTGAAAATATGGTTAGCTATTAAATTTATAGCATACTTCCGTAATGAATTTTTTGTCATTTTTCAAAAATTAAAATGATTTTTTCTTTTCTTCTATTTTCATTTTACATTTCATTGCAAATCTAGAAAGACAAAGTTCATTTCCCTGCATGAAATTCAAATTTTTGCAATTATTACAATTTTTTCTTAATGACAGATATTGAAATTGCTAGATTACAGTAGAATCAGTCAATGATCCATCGCATCGTCAGCATATTGACATGTTCGAATTTCTCTATTATCCTGTCATCATCCGGCAAATTTCAGAGTTTATATCAAGATGTACGATTATTTGTATCATTTATTCAAGAACAGCACGGTAATTCATTTCGACATGTAGGTTTGAGTGCTTTATTAGATGGACGACCACCAGAAAATCAAAATCAATTTCTTGATATGTAAGTTGTAAAGTTTATTATCCAAAAAACTTAGCATAAAATAAAAGTTTGACAATAAAATATATTAATAAATTAAATATTTAAAAATCAAAAATTAATTCTTTTTTAGCGGTACGCATCTGCATTCTTCCCGTCGGACATCCTTACTGTGTCCACTCCCTGAAATCTTTCTATCCGAACGAAATGCGAAATTCGCAAGCAACGATGAAAACGAGTAATTATTAGCATAATATTATACCGAACTTCTTTAGTGTCCTTCCTTCTCTTCTCATAACATTGCTTAATTTAAATAATTAATTGATCTAATTTCAAAGCAATTTTAATTTTCCCATATCAATCTAATCTTTGATCCTTGAATGCAAACACGTCATTAACATTATTACTATTAACTTATTTGAATTCATACTGTTCGAATATAAATCAGTTCGCCAAATTTAACTTATCCTATCTTTAGTAATTTACAAAAAATTATAGATTTTGTTAGACCGTAATAATCCGGTTTATACGGAATTGTTTGGCTGTCCTGGCACAATCGAAAAATATGAAATATTATAATAGTTTTGAAAAATATGGAATATTGTAATAGATATGATCATGAATTCCTGAAAATCATATATCGTAATCATATCATTAAATTTCATTCGCAAATAACTGATGATTGTATAGCTTCAGTTTGGAAACTTCACTATTTATCATTTATTAATTCTTATCAATTTACTTCCAGATATCTTGATGAAATATTGAGATTCAATCTTTCTAAAACACGAAAAATTGATATTTGAATTGAACGGTTTTGAACTTCATCACATTGCCATTCTAATGATGACATTTTTCTTTTTAAAATAAAATTTGATATTTCAATTAAATATCAAATATTCTTGTAAATTAGTTGGAATTTAAACAATTTTTTTGACTTTTCCAATGTTTATCCATCATTATATTCTCAATTCCTGAAAATGTGACAATTGAAGGACACTGAAGGAAGTTGACATGTTCTCAATGTTGTTCAATTTAATCACTTGTATAAATCCATGCATAAACACCCATACATCTATTTACCTCCACAGAAGCACTTTTAAATTAATTAACAAATTCACATGCCTGCAATTAACAAATTCATGTGTCTGCAATTAACAAACTCACATGCCTGCACTTTTTTTTTGGTGCAAAAAAGAAATCTATTCGTAGTAATAGCATAGTCGATTTTTTTTTTGTTTTATTTGAGCTGAATAGATATTTCAATGCTATCATTGAAATATTTTGTAAAATTTTAGCAGTTAGATTGTTTCACTGCTGCTTCTTTTTATTGCCATCTCTTGGAGATAACTGATCTCTAAATTGAACGAAATTAATTATATTGCTTAATTTGCTTATTTTCCCACTTAGCAACAATGTAAATGATGTGTTAAATATCAGTACTGATAATATTAGCTCATGTCATTAATAGTTTATGTAAGCAATTTATATAAAACAATCTTATCAATAATATTAATAATAGTAATTAATCACATTTGTGGAAGATTACAATTTTATTGATTGTTTTAATCAAAAAATATTCTTTTAGTATTTTTGCATTAAATAGTAATATAATAGAAAAGTTAAGAAATTAATTAGTATTAAAAATTAATAGTTTTTTAAAACAAAAAAATTATCATATATTTCAAAATTTATCATTTTCTCCACTGAAAGTTAAATTAATTTAGGATTTTTCGTGTTAATGTTAGTAATTTCGGATAGCATTATAGCTAGCTTTAATTATTAGCAGCACGATAGTTGCAATGTTTTTGCCTGATTCAAATTTTATAAATTTCAACTGTTTTAATTTTAAAATTTCATACTTCAGAAATAGGAATGTTTCAGGATATTTTGAAAATTGCTTGCTATGTTTGGTGAAGAGCTTCTTTTACCACTCATTTTTTTTTACCCATTTTATGTATTGCACCTATATAGCACATAATTTGTGAAATTTTCACTTTCTATTTTAATGAATTTTTTAGGATTGAATTAAAATCGGATAATAATAGCGAAGATGAAAGTATACGTTCAAGTATTAGCGGTACAGCAACAGCACAAGTGCATATCCGTGAATCTGCATCCTTGAGAAGAGGCTTATTTAAAAAGCGTGAAAAAGTATTTGTTTATTATTTACTTACACAAATTATTTAATTATGCAAATTATTCAGCATATAATAAGTGCGTTATCATTCTTTTATTATGCACCATTAACGTAATATCCATATTAGCATTGCAATTACACTCTTACATTTACTATTATGTTATGAGAAGCGAAATTTTGAGAATGATATACAATTTCAGCCATTTTTACTATTTATGTTAATTTATCTACTAAATTTAGAGTTTATCAATAGATTAAATTACATTTAATTTCGCATATTGGATTCAAATTTATATTAAACTTCTAAATATTTGAAAATGTTGTGCCATTAAAATGAGCAGCTCTTTCTATTGATATATATATATGGCAGTATCATCTTATCAATGAATATTTTTCCTACAGACACAGCTTTCGAATACTGATGATAGTGATTTGGATTCCTCACCTTCTACTCCAAAAAATCTACAAGTAACTGATGAAATAAACATTGCAAGTTTATCCGCTTCACCTTTGCTACCTTTCAGTGTTGTAAAAAAGAGAAGTGGTGGCAAACTTCATTTTGGTATGTAAAATTTGAAAAATTAATTAAAATTTTTCTTAAAATTTTTTTAGAAATTTTATATACCTTTTTTATTAAATTTGAGTGAAATACTCACTTGTCGGGAAAGTTTTTTATATTGTGACAGGAATGAATCTTGGTAAAAAACGTTTCATTGGTTGATGAAAGACTGATTCTTCGTCTACGTTATAAATAGAATAAAGTCAGATAATACTACGACTGCAGTTGATCTCTTGGTTGTAGAGAGATGAATTGAATATAAGTATGTTGGATTGATTGTTGTGTGAGTTGAGTGATTGCTGAATTGATTGACTGAGTTATCACCACAGAAGCTCCTTCTTATATCCGTAATCCTTGATATTGTAGTAGTATCCGTAATCCTTGATATTGTAGTAGACGATGATTTACACATTTCAGAGAATTAACATGATTTATAACCTTTCATACAATGCACACAAGCTTCAGCAGATCTGAAGATGACAGAACAAAGGCTGTTGTATCAGACGGAAGGATAAGAATGGATAAATGACTCTTTTGACTGAGAAATATTACAAATTTCTTTCATAAGCACATTTGATTATTCTACCATATTCATATTGTAAATACCTCTGTTTTACCGACATCATTCAGTTAAGATTTGCAAATGATAGTTTTGACAAGATGGTAACATAAGAAAAAAGTATCACACGAAAAATTCCGGAAACCATCAAATCAGTTTAATAAATCACTCAGAGATTAACAACGCATGAGCATTTTTTTTCTCAACTAGTTAGAATTAGTTATATAAAAATTAAGATTTTAAGTTTTCTTTTTTTTCTATAGATGATATGTTTTGGCTTAATTTTGTCATCATCAGGAAATTTTATTAAACCGTAGGTTGAAATGATTGTGAGTTGGTTTATTAAATTCCCATAAATTTATGTAATTGAAGTTAGTATGATAAAGCATACAATTTTGTTCATTTTGAATAAAGTCAAGCATGGAGAGAAATGGTGACGATCCTTTTCTTTCTCAGCAATTATAATTTATTATTATTGTTGTTCATTTAGCTCTGAACTTGTTAAAATCAGTGCGACTCGACAATAATGATGATATCAGTTCAGATGTCGAAATAAATGACGATGATAAAAGTCAGGTAATTCAATATTTTCAAATTGTATATTGGGATGAAAATAAACGATATTTTCCACTAACATGTTGTATATTGCTAGTTCAACAATTTTCATTTAATTTATTGTAATCAAATTTATTTTTAAATTATTTTTTCTTTTTTTTTTTTTTTTTTTTTTTTTTTTTTTTTTTTTTTTTTTTTTTTTTTTTTTTTTTTTGTTATTCTTTCCATTGTATTTATAATTTCTACATAATAATGATTATTTAGAAATTTTATTTACTCTAAACATACATTAAACATTTTGCAACCCAATGATAACCTAATTAATTATTTAATTGCACAATTTACTAATTGATAAAAGCGGAATAAAATACATTCGAAATATGTTTTCTGACTGTTACGTTTATATAATAAAAGATTTACATATTTATTAGCTGTCAGTATGATAATCTTGTAGAAAAATTAGACAAAGAATTGTTTCATACAATTATAATTCTTCATCTCAAAAATATTTCTGAGTTTGACGATATAAAATTGGTAAAAAAAATCCTCAAAATTAACACATATCAGATTTTTTTCTTTCAAATTTTAGAGAAATGTTAAAATCGCAAATATATTGCCATTTAAATGAATTTAATTTTGCAGAATTTTTTTTAAATTTTGTATTTTCATTATTTTGAACATTTATATATGCTCAGAATGGAATTGTAATGCATGATGAACGTCGTTCGAAGGGTTTAACAGTACCTCCTTCATCGAAACCTCCTTCGTCGAAAATTCTTATAGTTCAGAAATCTGTCGAATCTATCGAAGACAAGCAAGGTTTTGAATTTTTAATTAGTATTTAAATTTGGAATATGAATTATTTATGTGATTTTATGTGACACATTTTTCTAAATCCCAATTTAAAAAATACTGCGTCACTCTTAAATCACAAAATGAACAGAATCCTTATACATTATTTTCCTATTCTAGAAGTGGAATTTAAAAAGATAATTTTGATTTCAATTAATTTTTTTTTTCTTTATAATTCCAGAATCATTACATCCGAGACGAACCTCTCTATTAAATCTAAATATTCCATCACGTAAATTTATCAATTTGCGCGGTATTCAAGAAGGCGTACGACGCTTTTCGTTTTTCCTCGAAACATGTCGCCCGGGAAGCTTTCCAGATCCTCCACTTCTAGCTGCATTATTGGATTTGAAATCTCCCGTACTTGCAAGAGCTTCACTTCTTCTCGAATGTGCTCTTTTTGTTCATCGATGTAATAAAGGTATGCTATAAATATTTGACTTATCTTGAGCTGCCAATATTTGAAAGAATGAAAAGAATTTGAAACTCGCCAAATTCAAATTTAGGAGATTGGCCCGAATGGATACGTTCGAATAATGCATGTCAGTTAAGTAACTTCGTTGGTGGAAGTTATTTCGGAATCCGTGGCACGCCAAGTGCAACACGTCGAATGCACATGATGCAACGTGCTGCTGCTCGTTGTTTCTTTGACTGGGGATGTCAGGTTTGACGAATTGCATTTTCAAAAAGTTTGATAACACATCAGTTTTTAATACGAACCAATTAATTATTTTAGTTAGTCATTCCATTTGAAATTTCAATGTCTTTTAATTAATTTTAATTAATTCACTATATGAATCATGTTTTTCCTTATCATTTAGCATTTCCAATTTTAATATTTTAGCTTGGTGAACGAATTTATAAAATCATGGAAGCTAATGGAGCGGTGCAGAATAAAGTTCCAGCCAAAAAGACTGACTTGAATCGACGTGAACTTGTCATTGTTGATAATTTAGAGGATTTCTTCGATGAAGGTTTCTATTTGTTTTACAGTTAAATTTGTGAAGCAATCTTCATAAATTTTAATTGTTAGAAGTAATTTGAAAAGAACTATGCGTATTTATCTTAAGGATTACTCCAGAAGAATATCAAAAAATTCTTTTTTAAAAAGAGAACAAAAAAATAGAACATTTCAGGAATTGTAAATGATGAGAGTGGCGAACGTTGTCCACCAGCTATTTTATTTTTGGCATGTCTTTTACTTAACGAAATCACTGCCTTCTTGAGAGAAACATTTCAGGTTCAAATATTCTAAAATTTAAAAATTTTCCTCACCGATTATATCAATGATCATAATAACAATATGAGGAAATACTTGAAAAATTTTCACTTCCTTTTATTTCTTGAAAATAGATGAAATTATTTGAGTATTTTAAATATTTATGTGATGAAAATTTGTTCCAAATGAAGCAATTATCTAAAGTAATAATTTATTACTTAACAAGAATTCGATTTTTGCAATATTCAATTTATAAAAAGTTGTAACTATTTTTCAAATATACCGTAGAAACAATTTAATTTTACGTGAAATTTGACATCACTGAATTTAAGACAATACCACGTCCTCGAGGTAACAAAGGACCTAGCGTAGTTACGTCAAACTTTGATAAATTAATGTTAAATCGACGTTGGTCCATTCTTTCGAATACATTTGCCGCACAACAGCATCAACAAACAACAAGCAGCATACAAAGCATTGCGGATATCAATTTATCAATTCATCGTAATCAATTTATCAATTCATTTTTTATATTTCCACTTACTTTTTTATTTCAATATTAAAGTCTAAAATGTTAAAAAATAGCTTTAATTTCAGGCAAATTTTTATTTTCGTTGCATTTGTATAATTTTATACTCGCTTTGCAATTTATGCAATGTTACAACAAGCGTTTAAACCAAAGAAATCATAATGATAAGAGAAAGCAGTGAAATCAAACAAAGTAATTTGAAATTGGTACCATAATAACAAAATTTTCAATAACTATTTTAACTTATCCAATTCTGTATTTTCCAATATTTTGCAGAAGGTGATCGTCGAATTAGTTTATCAACAAATGAAGAAAATTCATCACGAAGTTCACACGAACATAGCGATGACATTGTGCAACAAAGTGATAAAAAAGGTTTGCATATTTACGGTAATAAAAAAGTTTTAAGGATAAATTGTCGCTTAAGCTGAAATTTGTTGCTTGTGTAGTTTCAATTTTTCGTTAAGCCTTATTATGATGTAAATGATATAATTGACTGATTGTTTGCTTTGTTTTGTAAAGCGAAAAAAAAGGAAAAATTAGGTAATTTTATCATTTAAATATTAGAAATATTCATCGTTCATAATCGTACAGCAGAATGTATGAATTTTCCATGTAAAAAGTGACCCCTCAGCAGATGCTGATCCGATTGGTGACAGACTGAAGCGTTGCGACGATGCTAAGCGTTACATTTCGCTAAGCGATCAACACCTTACGTGTAAAAAAAAATCAAATTATGAACGAAAATACGGGAAAAAATATCCGTGCGTGAGACGTTCCCATACATTAACTCTTCCAACATATTCAACGGTCATCACTGCAATTACCTCGAAATCAGGTTTTGAAAAAAAAAACAAAAAAAACAAACAAACAAAAAAACAAAATTGTCTTTCTTTCTTTCTTTCTCTCGTCCTTTAAAAGTAATTTTTTATACTATCAATTTTATTTGCATAAGTTTAGTTTTTCAAATTCTACAAAATTTTATTAATGAGATGAAATTAGTTTCACACTGGAATTAAACTAATGATTGCATGTACATATTATTAAAACATGATGAATAGAATTATGATTTAATAGAACTAAATGTTATAATAATTTCGAATTAATTAAGTAATTTTCTAAAATATAGGAAAGAAAAAATGGAGGGGAAATTTTGATTATAATGGTAGGAAATCATCCGATGATTTTATATTATAAAATAAATTTTTCTTCTAAATTTATTCCTTGACCTATTAAAAAATTGGAAAATATTTTTAGAGAATTTACTACTGATTTTTTTTTCAACTTTAATTCATTGGAATAGCAACAAATTATATTATTATTAGCACTACTGGCAGTAATTTGATTTGATTTAATTTGATTTAATTTATTTTAATTCAAGCATAAAACTTATATCATTGGATTTTGAATAAATGCAAAAATAAAATTAAAAAAAAAATTCGCTGAAATTTATTAATTTTTATTGCTTCATATTTTTTTCTTTGAAAATAAGATATACAATTGGGTTAAATTTTCACATTAAAGTAAAAATTTTGCATAAAGAAAGAAAGAAAGAGAGAGAGAGAGTTCCAGCTCTGGAAAGTTTTTTTGAACTTTTTTTAAATGAATTTTAAAGTTTAAGAAAGAATACTCTTCTTCTTGCTTTTTTCTAATTATCCAACAAAACATGAAGATATGTTACTGTTATTATTAATTGTTTGTTTGGCTTAAGTGATTCGAATTCAACTTTTTAATCTTTCTTTCTCAATAATTCTGTCATAGAATCTCTTTGCTTTAATCTATCTTTACTCAGCAATTGTATCGCAGAATCCCATTGCTTGAATCTTTCTTTGCTCAGAATCCTATCGAGAAATCATGCTGCTTTAATTTTTCCTTACTAATACTTTCCCCGAAAAAACCAAATTAACTGCAGAAGTAAGAAATAAGTGAAGATGAAATCAATCAGATTCTAATAGCAGTTTATACCGCTTTTCTGTGGCTTTAACAGATACGGAATTTTCCGAAGATACACTAAAAAATTATGATATCTATGCATGATTTTCTTCCATCATTTTGCTTTTATTGTTTATTTAGAATGCATTCAATAAATCATTCAATCTGTTTATTTGTTTACTTTCTTTTGGTCTGCCATTTTTCCTTTCCTGTTAACTAAACATTTGTTGTTGTTACATGCAACAATTTTTCGTTTTTTTGACAGTTCATTTTCTCGCTTTTGTGAAAAAAAAAAAAAAGATTGTCAATTATTTATAACGAATATGTCTTTAAAAATTTTATTTATCCGAATATATACCATCACAGAAAGAGAAAATGGACGACTAATTCCTGCACATACGTTTTGAGCAATTGCGATAACATTTTTCACATAATTCGCATATCAAAAGTGGGAAAATTTAATAGAATGAACGTGTCTTTTATAACTTATAACTTTCTTATTAACCAGAATTGAGTTCTTTATAATTATAACATGTGTGAAAATACATAACAAACGATATTTGCAAAAGTTTCAAACTTTTAATCAAAAATTTTTCAGTGTTACTTTTCCATTTTTCTTTTTCAGCTCGACGATTAGCACAAGGTCGTCAACGATTGTTCAAGTACGGTTCACCATCTAATGTATCTTCGCAACCGTTTGAATTAAATGAGAGACTTCGTCGATCTATGAAGTATGATTCTTCCGATGTAAATATCTAAATTGATAATTAATTTTAAATTAATTTTTTTATTTCAATTATCGCAGCACTGTCAACTTTCTGATAGAATGATTTGATTCATTTTTTCAATTTTTGAGTTTTATTGAATTACTGATTCTTGTTTGTTTTCCAGTTTTTGGAAATCGTTACAATTTATTCAACTTATTTAGTACTGAATCAGTGAAAATTTAAAAGTAAAACGAAGTACTTAAAAACTATTATTTACTCTCAAGTGAATGATTTTCTTATATAATTTGTTGTAAATTATTTGATTTCCTGTTTTCTTTTTTTCTTTTTTTTTTCTTAAATAATTAATAAATTAATAAACCATGAAGTATATCAATTCATTTTCTTGTTATGATTCTAAGAATTGGAATTAATATATCGGATATTGAAAATTAATTATCACTTTATTTTTTATGACTCATAAATTATGTTATACACATTAATTATCACATCGCTTGCTTTGTTGATGATTATGCATTAAAATTTAAATTCATTTGATAGTAATGATAGTAACATCAGATGCATTCTGTTGTAATTATAAAATAAATTTTATATTTTATCGATATTTTTGTCTAGACAAAAAGTTGTGATTTGACTTTTAATTATGCTAGTAATTTAATTCGAAGATTAAATATTGTGTTATTTGTGATATTATCGTTTTTACAGGAATTTAAAATCTCCAAAAAGTACGCAATTTGATGATGAAAAAGATGGAATTTGTGAAATACGTAAGTAATTTATGCCATTATTTACTTTTAATTGGTTCTTTAAATTGTTTTTTTTAATTTATAGCAGAATGCTAACAACATTTTATCCTCAATTGGAGCTGGTCCAACAAATTTTTTGAATTGGTCCTTTTTTTTGAAAAAAAAAAACTCAATTTTTTTTCCCAATTCTTCTGAAATTTTTTTCAAACAAACGCGAAAACGCTTTGGTTTTGCCGTTTATCAGAAATTTCGTTAAATTTTAAAATTATCACTGGCCACACTCTTCTTCATACAATGTTAATTTGAAGTAAGATTAATTCAGTAAGCAAAGTTTAGGATTAAATAAGTATAATTCTCAGCATTCTTTGAAGTTTTAGAAAAATAAAGGAAAATAAATTTATAAGAATTGAAAGGTTGAGAATTGAGTTGTTTCAAAAAAGATTTCCAAATTCGTGACATAATTTTGCAACTTTTGAATATTCAAAATATTTTTCGACTTTTTTTGAACAGCTGTCTTTGGCTTTTTTAAAATTGATGTGAATAGATTATTTTCTTATTTAATTGTTTCTTCTTTTATAACAAAATATTTTCATTTTTCTTTTCTGTTTCTCTTTTTTTCAACAAAATTTCTTGGGAAATCCTGACTAATTCTTGTGATGATTAATTCTTGACTGTAATTTATTATCGTAATATTACTATTAATATTACATTTGATTTTATAGTTCCAATATTATATATATTCTTACTGTAATATTACCATTAGAAGACTTTGTTGCTATGAAACAGAAATGTTTATTTACTATGCAATATCGTGCTGCATGAGTTATAATTTAATTTCTTTTCTAGAAAAGTGATTTCTCTTATCTTACTTAATCAATAGTTAATCAATAACTACGGTTAATAGCTGATACTTCAATACTGCATTGCTCTGAGCACTGCGAATTTTCACAATTTTGATCTTTTTATTTATCATTCATTTGTTTCAAAAATTATCACTATTTAAATACCAATTTTTAGCAACACCAGCCATTACAACAGTTGGGTGGGGAGAAGGAATACGAGATGGCCTGAAACAGTCGAATGAAGCGATAGTATCACCGGAAAATGGATCAAGGATAAGTTTAGTAATGCCGATACCGCCATCAACACAGGATGGCATATCACGGCCTACTGTATCATCTCATCAGCAACTGCAGACAAATTTTGACGAAGATGAAGAAATGATGTTTAAAAATTTTCCGTGGCTGAAGGTATAGATTTTCGTAATTCAGCTTTCGCAACTTCAAGCTGAAGTAAATATAATTTAGAGTTGGATTATATATTCATTAAAGAAACAGTATATTAATGAAGTTAAATTGGATAAAATTTGATGAGAATTTATAAATAATGATTATGACAAATATCAGTAGCAATAACATTGAAATCTAAATTTTTTTTATAACTCTTATTTTTAAAAGAAAGATTCTTAGACGCATAAGGGAAGGATTCTCAGCTCGGAATATGCCTACAATTGATGTATAGTTATGTTACTGTTTTTTGTTATCATAGTCCGACATATGCTTCGAATGTTCCAAGTAATCTCACAGAGCGAAAATTATAGATGGTAATTAAATTGGCAAATTCGTTTAATTTATCATGTAATCATGAGCGTTTTTGCCATCCATGGTGTTTCGAAAGGGTCTATCGACAATGTTACCGTTTAACAGAAGCACTTCGGAAAGTATACGGTGAAGATTTGCCACCTCTCGGATATCTCGATAAGCGTAAAGCAATGACCGATGCGTGGCTCAATCGTCAAGAAAATGTCAAAAAAGTGTGGGACATTTATTTTTAGCTTTTTTTACTGAAATGAACTTAGGTACCAAATAGATTGGAGACATATCCAACTAAGTTTATGAAAAATTTGCTTAAAATATTTAGTAAAACATAAAATACTGTATGAAGCAAACTTCAACCTGATTATGTATTATATAAGCAGATTACTGTATCCATGACTGATTACTTTAATAAATCAATAAATTGTACTATTTCACTATTGTACGAATTGGATTTAATTTGATAGTTACAATGTCTGCTTTGATTGCAGTTATCATCAGAAATGTAAGCAAAATAAATTTTTGTCAACAAATTCGTCTACTTTTCGATGTTGCAGGCAACACAGCGACATTCTGGACTACACTTAACTCGTCGAGAAAATGCTGCAGTTCGGCAAGGTACAACACCTGATAAGGCACCAATGGCACTGCGAAATTTACTTATCGAGAAACTTAATGAAATGGAAGAAAATAGGGAAGGACGAATGGGAAAAAGCAATTCTCGCGTATTTCTTTTCCTTTTTTATGACGAAAATATGAGAGAATATTTGCGAGTAATTAGTTTAAGCTATTCAGATAGCATAAATTATTTTTGTCTTCTTTTTTTTTTATTTCTTCACATCTTTTTATATTCTTTTCTCCAACTTTTATCTTTCAAATAAAATTGAAAATACGACTAAGATAGAAAATAAGAGATTAGTGTAAGGCTTAGAATATATATGTTTTAATTATTTTGGTACCGGAAAAATGTTAATTAGTATGTTTCGAATGATTTCATGTTGAAATTTTGTAAGATTTAAATGAGTTGATCTAAATTAATTAAGTACATGTTGAAATTTTATAGGATTTAAGTGATTTAATCAAAATTAATCAATTAAATAATTGAAATTTTATAGGATTCAGATGATTTGATCGAAATAATGCAAATTCAGAAGCATCCACCTCAATCTCCAATGCTATCCTATATCACCACACACATGTTATGCATAGCTCATGCACCTTTTTCAACTCTTCTCAAAAGTTGTCTTGTATTACGTAATGAACATTATCGAGAAACAATGGATATCTGTTGGCATTTGCTCATACATCGTGACAAGCATATTGTCACTTCAGCTGGTTCAGTTTTCTTCCTTCTAAATTTAAATTAATTAATTAATTAATTATCATTTATGAGATTAAAAGTAAAATTCTTCAATTTTAGTTCTTTTTCTTTTTTTTAAATTCAATTTCAGCTTTTTTTGTCAATAATAGTCTTTTCTAACTTTAAAATTTTTGAATATTTGAAATAATGATTTTTCAATTTTAAAACTTTAATTTGAGAAGTTATAATATTGATAACTAGAATTTAAACAACATTATTTTCTATCTAATTTGAAATGTTCATTTTTTAGCATCCCTTTTTATCATATCATCGGTGCGTAATCCAGAGGGAACTGTCAACGTCATAAAGAATAGTTTGTTAAGTGATGATCCAACCATACGTACGGAAGGATTACGACGTTTTCATGCTTTATGGCGGAATCGCTTCCATGTTTGGTTGAAAATGGAAGATGGAGCACAGCTCGTCTTTAAAGTTTGTTAAAAATTTAAAATTCCATTTATTTTTTAAAAAATATTTCCAGCTTTCTACTTCATCTTAAATTCAATTAAATTTTTGGAAATGTTCTAATGTTTTATATTATCCTAATGAAATGCTTTTGAATATCTAGGTTCCGCCACCAGGTATTGATTTCACGTTACCGTCTCCTCCTGTTGGACAAAGCCATGTATCGATCGTTGATCCACCATGGATGCCTCATATAAAGACGAAAGTTGAGGAGCTATGTCTGAAAGAAGAGGAACAAACGGTAAGTAATGAAATAATTAATTAAAGCATATTCAATACTTTCAATAAATCCTTAAAGTTACATAGGTGAAATATGAATTTCGCTCTTTTAATCAAACTTTCAAATGTTCAAATCAGATCATTCTACTTGTTATTTTTATTAACTTTGAAAGGAAAAACGAATCTTTTCCTATCTGAATTTAACAAAAAATAAGTAAATAAATAAATAATAAATGAAATAAAATAGAAAGAATTAAATTTGAGAGTCAAACAATAATGACGATGACACGTACACGTCGAAAACAGAAGCAAGAGATGATACGTCGAGCAGCGCACGAGGCAAGTGAACGTGAAAGTACTTTACGTCAAAAATTTCCATTTCGTGCAACGGCGATTATACAACAAGCAGCTTATGAGCCAGCATTATTCCATCATCAAACTCAAGCCGTGGTTGATAATGCTTTAGAAGGCTTGTTTATTTCAAAAACGAAAATTAATGAAGAATTTTGAAAAATTAAAAGAAATTATTTGTTCAAAAAGAATTTTGCAAATTAATTTGTGTAGAATTTGTATCAAGAATTCTCCCACTCATTGATTTAATTCTTGATATTGCATTTATAAATTTTTGTTTCGTTTTTCTTTCAATTTTCATCCTTTTTTTTAAATTAAAATTTTAATCATATTTTTTAGAATGTGAGGTACATCCAAGTTCTTCACGACAACAAATGCCGGTAGCACAGCCACTTTTTCCGTCATCATTACTTTCGGTTGTGCCAACGATCATCGAAATGTTGGATGATGCACAGCTAGATTGTTCCGGAAAATCTGGTGATTTCTTTTTTTTTTTCAGGAAAATGCGTCATTTTATAAGCTGTTATTAGACAAATATGATTTACTGTAAGAGTCGGAAAATAAGTTGCAGAAACTAAGATAAAGTAAGACTTAAAAGAGTTATTCGAATTTATTTTTTTTTTTTTAATTTTAATGTAATTTTAGTAAGTGATACGGTAAAAAAGATTGTTTGGTCATGCATCGTAGAAGATCCAGCATTGTTTTTGCGTCATTTTTTGGAAAAATTAACCAATCGTGAACGTCAGGTAAATTTGTTACCTCATTTTATCATAATAATACTGCTTTCTCTCAGAATAAAAAAAAAAAAAACTTTACACGTCTGTTCTTTAATTGCGACACTTTTTTTTTCGCTTATTTTTATGTAAAATTAAAATAGTTGATTTATGAGTGGCAGGGAAAGAAAAAGGGATGAAAAGGATGATAAAAAGAACAAGTATTTGAATATTCAATTTAAATACCACACGAATATCATCGGAAATAGCAAGGAAGATCGGTCATTTAGAAAGCTATAATATATATATATATATATGTTTATTGATTTTTGGAAAAGAAAAATATTATCGATGGTTTTCTTTCTTTAATTGTCTTTGTTTGAGATTTTTATAGAATATATTTTGATTCAGCTTTATTATTTTAAAAAAAAAATTCCCAATTTTTATTTTCCAAGCAAATACATGCATTTTTTTCATTTTCTTATTTTTTTGCCCAATCTCATACTTTTTTTATTTCACATATTTCTATGAAATATTAAAGTTTTCAAAATGTTTAGTCGACAAATATTGAATTTCATACGACTGTTCATTGGGTAAGCAATATTTTATTGTATCAAATTGTTGCACGAGCTATTCATCTTTACATTTGCATGTTGGATTTTATGAATTTCGACGAATTTTATAAATATTTATTTAAAAAAAAGAACAAATTTTGATGTGAAAATTTTTTAAAGTATTTCGTTGCGAAGTTGTTTTATGTAAGTTAAACATGCATGTAATTTTACTACAATAATGTATGCAAATGCAATTGATATAATTTAAATTATAAGGTTGGAAAAAGGCAGAATGAAAGAGATATAGGATCGAGAAATATTAGAAATATTATCTTTTTTTAAATTAATGAATTTATGATGATTAGCAGAGGAATAGCGCCGATGATTTTGCCGGAATATTCTCCCTTGTAATTTATTTGTTCTAAATTGCATTTTATTGAAAGCCCAAATAATGAATTCAGTATTAGTATTAAGAAATTTTAACAGGAAATTAAGAATACTCGGTGTGTACGTGGAAAATTAATAAAAAATATTTAGAATGGATACTCGAATCGTTCATATATTTACGCGTAGATTTTGATAATGAAAAGATTTAAAATAAGAATTTAAAAGAAATATTCAATGCAAACTTTATAAGTAAAACAAATGTTTAGTAAAATAAAACTATTTCATTTTAATTTCAGGCAAAAATTTATTTAGTTTAAGCAGAAAAGGAATTTATGAGAGAATTTGGTTGAATGCTTTTTTTTTGTTGTTGTTGCAAAATTTTATTTCATTTTTTAAGCGATTTGATGTAATCGCTTCATTGTAGTGATGCATGTCATTCTTTTTTTTTTTCTCTCATTGAATTGATATCAACAAATGATCATTCAAATAATGCAAAAATCTCTTTTCAGGAACATTTAATATCGCTTTTAAGAAAATTCATATTACGTTTTCAACCCTTGCCATGTCAGACTGCTTATACCTTAATGAATTACTTCGTAAGTTTTGTCAATTTACATCGAAATACAACATTTTAAACTTTGTACTAATAAGTTGATTTTGTTCCAGTTTTGAAAACTTTTTCCTTTTCGATCTAATGCATATTACTTGAAATAATTCTTGAATTTAAACTAAAAATTAAGATATGATTAAGCGTAATTATCCAATGTTATTGAAATAATTGAGCATGTAGTTATTCTTGCTTTATTTCATGTTTTTGTATTGTTCACTTTTGGAATTCTTGAACAAAATGACTCAAAATATTCCTGTTTACAGTTCGGTTTTGTGATGCATTATGTACGAAGTCCATGTCAGGGAAGCGATCAAGCAATTGCGATGGCATTAAGTATTATATGGCTTATTATTCCACATGTGCATGGATTATATTTTAAAGATTTGAAGCAAACATTAAAAAAGGAACAATGTGATGTAAGTAATACTTTAATTAATTATACTCTTCATTAGTTTTAATTAATTATGTTTTAATCAATTTTATATAAGTAATTTTTCAATTATATCCATTTTATAAGTTTCATATTAAGTCATTGAATGAATTAGATACGATAATGTTAATGGAACTATTATAATCTTTCATCTCCCTTTATCTCATATCTTTCAGATGAATATTTTAAAATACTTTTCACATGCTATTCCAATTTGCCTATCATTTCTATTATTCTATTTTATTTATTGTTTGATATAATTATTTGAAACTAAATAAATCGTTATGAAAATCTCACAAAAAAAAATGGAATTAATAAGATCATTAATAGGCATCAGTGATATATCATATAAATCTTTCTTTTTTAAAATATTTTAATCATTTCAGCAAGCACTAATGATAACAGCAAATGTTCCATCAGCAAAGAAAATTATTATTCATGGGCCTGATAGTAGTTCCGGTGGAATTCCATCACAATTTCCGATTCATGAGGACACACAATTTCAGCAGTTACTGAAAGATAGCCTCGAATTTTTTAATATTCCCGAAAGTGAAAGTCAGTGCTATTTTCTTACTGATGCTAAAACAAATCTACTTCATAATCCTTCATCGTATGTTAGGTAAGTTTGAAATAATTTGTGTTTTTCTTTTCTTTTCTTTTTTTTTCTATTCTCGCAGAATTATGATCTGGTCATTCTATTGATCGATTAATACTCCTAATGGTTTGAATGCAATTTTGATAATCTAAATAATATTTGCTATAGTATTAATGATGTTTGTGTATTTTTACAAAGTTTAATTTTTGATATTAGTAATGAATATTTCAATTAATACTCATTTGTCTAACTAATTCCACGTATTTTCCCTCAACATATTACCGATCTACCGAAGAGGTGGAGTGGAATGATCAGTAGATAGTAAGAGAGACAAGAAATATTGTTTTATCATTGTAAAATATCATTGCGAATTCGCAAAGTTAATATTTGATTAATTTTTTTTTTCTATTTTTTTAGGGATTTTTATTTTTTTCATCGTTCGTTATATCCGCAATTGACGTTGATTAAGTTGAATCCTGACGAAGCGCATCTTCGGATGCGTCAAATAGCGTTCACGCATAAACTTATAGAAATGGGAAAAGTATTATTAACTCATAATGCTCTTGCTCACAGTCCTGAAAATGTTGTAAGTGAATATATTTATTCAATTCTTTCCTTTTTTTTTCTTTAATGGATTTTTATTTATTTGTAAAACTTAAAAAATCTTCAAATTTTTAGAAAATTTTCGGAAAATTCAATTAATAGATTATTATATCATGTTGAATATTACGAAAAATTAATTAATTAAAAAAAATAATTTTTTCAGATACCACAGCGTATATTTTTCTTACATGATGAATTTACACATTTACCATCGTTTCCGCGAAAAAGTTTGGAGACATGTTTTGGTATGTATAATGGCCCATTAGGCCATGAATTATATTCCGTGGATACTATGCATAAATTTGTTTGGACTTTGGTAAGCTTCGCAGTTTATTTTTATTTCAAAAAATCTTCGTAAATTTGAAAAAAGCGTTTCAAAAAATAGTTTTTTTCTATTTTTAAATGAAAAATCCTGGAAAATATTTTGAAAATTCTAAAAATTTTATCCATTATGTTAATGTTTCTTACATATTTATTTCATTATTGAGAAGAATGATTATTCAAGTTTTAAATTCTAATATTATGATTTAGCTGAAAATTTTAAAATTTCAAATTTCTAAACTTTGAAAATTTTAAAAAGGAATTAAATTTTTAGTTAATGTCTGATATGTTTGAAAAGATGGAAAATGCTTTTATGTTCGGTGATTTGCATTTATTTATCAATGTCATCAATGGTGTCACCTTATTACATTGTGAAAATGTAACAATTTTACGCCGTTGTATGGCTACATACCTATCCATGGCTATACATTTTAGTACGCTCTTTACTAATCAGGTAAATTTTTAAAAATTAGAAAATTTCTTCTTACGAAATTCGTATTAATTGTATTTCTGTGAACATGATCTTCCCATCTTTTTTTTTTCCCCTTTTTTTTGCAAAATTTTTAACTTACAATAATAAGAATTTTATCATTCAAATTAAAAATAAAATTTTAAATATTATGAATAACATCAAAAGAAAGAGAGTCAAATTGAGTTATTCTAGTAATATTCTCAAGAATTTGTTTATTAAAATACTTATAATCGCATTATTGATTTTTTTTTTTTAAGAAAAAAGAGGCGGAAAATTCGAGAAAGTGCCGAAAAGTTTAGTCTTACTTATTATTCGTTTCATTTTCTTTCAGGGCTTTTTTCTCATAATGCCAACAATACTACGTTGTTACAGTCAACGACAAACCAATCCATTACTTTGTCGTACAATTGAATATGTTTGCAAACAATTTTATATTATTCATCGAAAACCTTTCCTATTACAAATGGCAGGTGCTGTAGCAAATATTCTCGACACTAATGATAATAATTTTGAAGTAAATCCGATGAAGGTATTCGTTTCATGCTATTCTTTCTTCATGCATCAATTAATATGACGATGAATTTGCTGAATATTTTCATTCTTCTTTTTTCCCTGAATTCATTTAAAAGTTTGTTATAGGTGAAAGCAAAATATTGGTTTAATTTATTGCACAGCATGGAAGATATGACTGATATGAACGATCCAATTGATATATTAGATTTAGTCAATGAAGCAAAACCATTAAAAGTTTGTTGATAATTGAATTTTAGAATTTTAATTTCGTATAATTTTTCTTTTTTTAGTATGAAGTTTCAACTTTTTATTTAATTGAATTATATTCTGAGAACAGTCTGTTAGATACTCGTTCCACAGTTTATTTTTAATTAATTATTTATAAAATTTTGCTTCTCATTTATTATGCCGAATTGTATCTGAAAAAATGCATATCAGTTTTTTTTTTTTTTTTTTTCTGGGAGAGGGAAAAAATTTCTAATTCGTTTATTTCGAAATTATTGATGCAGAATTATCAGAGAATACAATTAAAATTTTTTAAATGAAATAACACTGAACAATAAATGATTTACGTACTAATAAAATCATTTATGATATCATATTTTGATAAATGGAAATAATCTATTTGATGTGATGGAAGACTTTGCATTTTTTTTTTTTTTTTTTTTTTGTGATGTTTGTTGTGGTCGATTTAAAGAAAATAATAATTTTTTAATAATTTCAATCAAATTTTAAAAAACTTAGCCAATTTTAGGCTTTAGATTTGTGTTATCGTGATGATCCCAACACGTTCAATTTACTTACGGATGCGTTAGCAAGCGCTGTAACAGTATGCGCTTTTACGCCTGAATCACGACGTTCTTATCAGATGTTGGTAATGTTTACCTTCACTTTTTCCACTAATATTATCGGTAATATTTGTTTGTTTCAAAATTATTCCATCCCATTACCGTATATTATTTTACCGTAAAATAAGAAAATAAAGTAAAATTTTACTTTCGCTTATCTACAATCATACGAAAGAGAGAAAAAAAAAGATTTATTAACAAATAAATTTCATGTAAGCTTTTTTTTGATTAATTCATATTGCTTTATATATGTTAATGAAACCATTGAATTTATTGTTATTAATGTGGTTTTTTATCATTATAGTTAGTGATGCAAGCAACGATACCGTACTTCTTGAAGCAAATTGAACAGGATACGGCAAAACAAGAGAACAGTATTACTGCTATAAAACATGAAATATCTATTTATACAACACTCTGCGTTGAAATGAAAGCATTAGTAAATTGCTGTGATATTCTTGCCAGGTTGATATTTGCTGATTTTTTTAGAAATAATTAAGATAAGAATAGAATTGGTTTATTTATAAATGAAATTAATGTATTGGTTCAATAATTTTTGATAAAATATTAATGAAAATTTATTTCAGAGGACCGACACGAACGTTAGATATCGTTAATAGTGTTAGTGATCGAGGGAAATCATTTATCGCAGATTCGCCTCAATTTTTTGATCCACCAACTTTGATCGAAGATGAGACGAAAATAAATTATTCGTAGATTTTTTTTTTTTAATTTTCTTTTTTTTGAAATAAATAACGTAAAACGATCGAAATGAATTTTCAAAGAATCAATTTGAAATTTCTTCAAATAATCAAAATTTAAGTGGATATGTTTTAAATTTAACCATTTATAAGGTAGCTGCCATTTTTTTGATCCAAAATAAAGCTAATGATATTTCGATTAAGAATTGAATCAAGTAATAATAGTGACATGGTGGCATGTGGTGAAATGTCACATTTTGATTAAGATTTTTTCACAGTAATGCAGCCATGAATTTTATTATTGTGGTTATCATTAAAAAGAAGTGCTATAAGGAAATGATCTTTCGAATGATCTCGATTATTATAAATCAAAAGTAAAAAGAAAGTTTCGGACAAAAATTTTTATTTACATTCCTGAAGAAGTGTTCCATGTCTATTTAAATTAATTCGAAATACCAGAAAATTGACATTATAGAAGTGTGAAGGATAAGAAGAATGTTGGTGCCTCAGAAGCTATGGATAGTTCCGAGGGACAACGTGAAATGTTCCGACGTCCACGTGACGCTCTTCTTGTGTTAGCAGCTACGTTTATCGAGAAAGCAAAACCACGACTGAAAGAACTAACTAAATTAGCATCAAGTATTGAACATATCAAAATACCGGAATTATTCGATCATAAATGCTATGTGGTGAGCAGATTAAAATATGCAAATTTCAGAAATTATTCGAGAAAATGTAAAAAATTCTCGAAATCACCTTATTTATATGCTGATAATTTCATAGATTTTTTTTTAATTCCTATTTTTGAAAAAATCTATGTGTTGTAATATTGCTGAAATTAATTAGCATTTGATTAAATTTACAAAAAGTAGAGGGCAAACAATATTTTTAGAAATGTAAAAAGTTTCATTTAAATTAAAATTATCCTCTCACTTCATTTTACATTAGATTTTCAATAATTCTAATAATAAAAGACCTGTCATCAAAAAAAAAGAATTACAAAATTTTTTCAGAAATTGAATGAAATTGCTCTTGCATTATTGAAAATTTCACCTTACGATTTTGGCACAGTATCTTGTCTTGGATTGCAAAAGTAATTCTTATCACTTTTTCTATACTATACTTATCATATGAATGAATTAAATGATATAGTTCAATTTCTTTTCTATCATTTGTTTTTTTTCAAACCTTTTTTTTTTCATGTAAGTTTAGATTTATGATTTCATGAAATCATAAAATCCATGAACTGATATAGTTACAAATTTTGTTTTTTAAACTTCATAAAGTTTGTGTTATGGATTTTTTTTTTCGAAACGTCAATTTTAAACGTTAACAGATACTTCTCTGTGATTCTATTGATAACTGATTGGTCTGTGGAGAGCAATCGACCAACGTTGAATTTCTTTTTGCGACGTTTGGATAAAACAATTCAAAAGATTGGCAAAAAAATTGTTTTTCGACGTCGAACAAATTGGACCGCATTAACAAATTGGCTTAATGGTTTACATCAAACACTTGTCGCCTATCCTTATATCGCTCATTCACATTCATTAAAGGTATCTGTTAATTAATTATTCCGGTTAATTAAACTTCTATTGAATAATTAAATAAAGTTTAAATCATCCTTTGATAGAAAAAACACATAAGTAAACTTTTGAAATGCTAATTTAATACAGTCTTTTTTCTTTCTATCTTTTTTTTTTTTTTATTTTCAGTCTATAACTTTAATATGTTTACGAATAGTGATCGGTGATCCAATAAATGATGATCTTTGTACTCAATCAAATGCTGGTTACTGTTCCGTAGTACATAGTGTTTATCCACCACAGCCATTTTGCAATGCAGCTCTTAAATTTGCTTCTTTTTTAATGCAAACGCTTGGCCAGGTATGAAATTTGCATGTATTAAGTTTTTTAAAAGATTTTTCAATCTGCAATAATATAATTTAGTTCTAATTTTTGCTTCTTTTCATTTCTCGAGACAGTAATTTTGCTATTAATACTTTTAATATGTTCAGGCAGCATTTTCATTGGACTATTTATGTAGTATCGAAGGACTTGGACCAACAGCTGAACGTTTAGAAGTTGTATTGTGTCACATTTTAATTCCATTATTTTTTCGAGCTGCAGTTGCCAAAAATGGTTTCTTTTTATTTATTGCTTTAATTTTTAAATTAATTGGATAAGTAGAATTGAAATTTAATTTATCTAGTCATTCAGTCATTTGAGTAAATTCAATTAAAATTTTGGGTTAAGAGATATAAATTTTAATAATCATACAACATTCGCTAACAGATATAGCGCAATTATTTCTTCTCTGATTGATTTAGTTGTAAATTTGCGCCGATGAAATAAATCTACAGTAGTAAATTACATGTGAAATGTGAAATCTTTGACCGGAAAATAAACTTTCCTTTATTTTTATCGACAATAAGCTTCATTAATTACTTCCATTACAGATAAACCACAATTTCAAACAAAAGATTTAATATTTTGTTTGAATTTGATGCAAAATGCCATAAATCCGCCATTGGCACGGCAAAGTGTTGGACCATTAATGAGTTCAAATCTGGCATCTACTTTAATACGAGGATCCAATGCTCATGGTAAAATGTCATTTTAATTAGTAGGATAATTCAAAAAACAATTCAAAGTTTATAGCATTTACTAGATTACTAATTATGAGCCATTACTGAATATATTCATATTTATTGCTTTTTTTTTATTTGTTGTTGAAAGTAATTATTTGATTTTTTTAAAATTAGTATTTAGAAAATCTTTCTGAATAAAATTTATTTGTTAATTTAAATTTTCGTATATATTTCAATTTCCAATTCAGCAATTAGATTTTCTTCAAAAAATTCAACTAAACTGACGTTTTAATAAATTAATTAGTTTTCAATAAATTAATAAATCAACGTCTCAGGTATTCAAAACTTAACGGTATATTATTAAAGGCTTTTTCTATTACAGGTTCAATGATTATGGATGTTACCGGACGACAAGGTTCGGTATCCGTAACAGAACGCGGACATTCTGCAACCGTAACAAAGCACCGTATCGTTCGTGAAACGGTTTGTCAAGCTATATTTCTGGGTATGTTTTTTGCTGCAATTAAAAAGAAAAAAGAAAATTCCGAATAAATTCCAACAACTTTTATTTTTAACTTTTTAGAAAACACTTCCTTCTGTACCAATTTCTTTTTATTTTTCAAATTGAATTCATTTCCTGTTTAGCTCTCAAAGTAATGATAATAGTATTCGAGAAGCAGATGACATTACTATGGCCACGAATATTTAAAATAATCCGTGATTTGCTCAGCAAAAAAATCGGCGGTACCGCATTGTATTCATTTATTGATTTTATGATCGATGTCAATTTGCCAATATCATTAATCATTTTACCGTTCCTGCAAAGCAAGGTTCTTTGATTGTTTCACTAAATTAATTGATAACATGTTATAATTAAATCTTGACAAACTTCAACCATGTCATTAATGCTAGCTAATTTATCAATTTAAATCTATTACTTTAGATTGAAATTTACATCTTTCAAATAACATTTTTTCTTTTTTTCAGAAAGCATATACTTCGTTTTATTTTTTATATAATTTATCCTCGTATCTAAAACTTCTTTTCTTCTATATTATCAATTATTTACAATTGCATTTTTTTTTTCGTCCTTAATATATCTATATTTATAAAAAACAATACTGTAGCTTTGAAATTAATTTTAAAATTTCGCATTTCAAATACAGTCAAGAATTTCATGCATTTTGAATGCAACTTTTTTGTCTAAAACCCCTTTACCTAAAAACTTTTTTATCTAAAAATTGCCTCATGGATTTTTGATACATTTATACATTTAAGCATAATTGTAGATGGCACAGAAAGTTTTAACTGAACAAGAAGTAGCATGGCAAGCAGAATTCAAAGAACGCCTGCAATTATTAGGTTGTGCATCTGGGACCAAAATTCATGGATATGGATCTTTATTGGCGGAATTGTCGCAAGAGCTACAGATGATGAAAGAAGAATTCTCAACAAGAGGTTTTGGTATGATTTTATAATCCGCATTTTCTTCTAGGCGATTAATTAATTAACATTTGACATGTATTGGAAATTCTTGGATAATTCGACATCTTATTCCATCTATTATTGATTAATCTGCATTCTAAGCCTTAATTTATTCAAATACTAATATTCCAAATCTTTGCAATATTATTAAACCAATTCATTTTAAAGAAATTTGAATTAATTATATTAGAAACTGTTCGATCTCATACACCAACGATTACGGAACTTCATAGTGATTCGGGTAGTTCACAAAGTACCGTAGGACATCGTCATTCAAATGCACGATTGAGTAGTAATGAAGGACGACGCTTATCAACTGCAACTATCATGAAATTAAATCGAATAGCTTCTTCAGTACATCATAAAGGTTTTCCTCATCCATATATGTGTAGTTTTTTTTTTTTTTTTTTTTTTCGAAAGTTTTGAGAATTAAATTTGAAGAAGAATAATCACATGAGTGAAGTGTTACACGCATTTTCAAATCATTGTTAATTTTATTCAGTTTTTAACCTTTATATTGTTGCTCTAGCAAAATGAACAATAAGTCAAATTTGTAGAAGCAATACCTGAAAGGACTATCGTTGAAGGTCGAGAAGATGACAACTTAAATATGATGTCTTCATCAATGACTACAACAAACAATCATCCCGCTGGTTAGCATATCATTTAATTGACATATTTTAATCATTTTAATTAATTAATAATATCAAATAAAGTATATTCATATGAATTAATTTAAAGAAACTTGAAATTTATCATTAGAAATAAATTTTATTAATATTAAAATTTCAATAAAGCATTATAATTTTAACAGCAATTAAAAGATAGAATCATATATACAGTGTATTCACATGAAATAAATAGCAATTAATCTTTAGTGTCAATAGTGCTAAACAGAAATTCATGAATAAATTTAAACTGCAAATTAAAAATCCGAGTAATTGTAAAATAAAAAACAGCAAAGTGGATTTAAACGACTTTGATTATTGTTCATTTTCGTTTTTATTATCAAATTATCTCATCTGAATATGCTATTTCTGGTTCGAAATTGTATGAAAATTTTCAGGTAATAAACTGGTGATAAGAAGTAAAGTTGTAAGGGAATTGACATTTGTTAATTATTCCTTCTTAGTACAATTTTTGTAGTTCATTTTCATTCCTACTGATAAAATTATACTTTGAAGCATCACATAATTAGAATTTTTTTTTTTTATTCTGAAAGGAAAGAGAAATATTTTTGGTTGAATCAGATAGATTCACTAGAATTTGATGCTTTGTTTTTCAGATTCTGAAAGGCGCACAATTGTTGAATTGCATGATTTGCCGCTATTTTCAAAATGTCGTAAATCGCCAAATGTTGAAAAAAGGTGAACTGTTGGACAAAAAAGTTTAGATTCCTGTCCGTTTAGCTCGTAATTTAGTCGCTTCGTATATCGAAATTAACTACGTATGAAATCAGCGAAAAAGATTTCGACGAAAAATTAGTGGAAAAAAATGTCAAGCGTTATATTATCCCAATTAATTCATTCCGCTAATTAAATCTTTATCGACCCTATTTTTTTATGTTAACTGCTTGTTTATCTCTCAAATCATTAAAAAAAAACAAAAAAAAAAAAAAAAACCGAGCAATCTAGAAAATCTAAAATGGTAAAATTTAAATTAACTAGAAAATTTAACAAGATATTAATACTGAAAGGTGTTAACTGTGAAATTTTTGAGAAATTTTTTTAGAGGGATTTTATATAGTCGGAAAGATCTGGCAAATGGATATTTTAATGACACTTGCAGTTATAAATTATATCTTAGAAATCATTTTAAACTTTATAGGCAATCAAAACTGGAAACTCTTGTGCTTCCATTGAATTTGGAGGAACCACCTGTTACCGCTTCGGAATCAGAGAAGCCAAAAGGTGATCACTTTGATCATTTACTTCAATAAACAGGAAATTCGAAAAAAATATAGTCAATTTGTGGCAAATATAACATTACTGAAATACAAAAAGTCAATTTCTAATATCAAAAAATTAATTGCACGACCATTCAGTTATAAACATAATAGCATTGAATGACGTAATTAGGCTCTTTTTTCAATCATTTGTGATAGGAAGAAATTATTAAATTTAGAACTTTCAAGATTTTTAACACTTCGCATCTTTTTCAGTCGTGTCATTTACAACTCCAATGAGACATCGATCTGATTCAAATGGTGATGAAGATTTTATGAATCGAATTACGGCACGACATCATTATGTATAAAATTGCTCGTCTTGATATTATATGTAAAATCTACTGGAATATGCATACCTAATAGTCATTACGATTCATAGACTAAAACATTTGCAAAAAATGGTTCAATATCAACCGTTAAATTATTTGATTAAATTGAACAGCAAGATGGTTATGCTGTTTTGTCGATAATTTTTGTTGTTTATAATTTGTAAATAATGTCTGATAATAATAAAGAATTCTCATGCTTCTGCTTATACAATGATATGAAATCGGACTTTTTCTATCAAAGTGCTTCTTTGAAATTTAAAAAAAAAAAAGAAAAAAAAATCGAATATTTCACATTCGTAACCTAACGAATTTATTTCTCTTTGATTTGTTGCGCAGCCTTACTCACTTTTTCCATCAAATTGTCAGCAAAATCTTGTTCCAACAGTAACTGTTCTGCAAAAATTATCTTTTCTCAAAACGATAAAATGTGCCGATGAATTTAAAAAGTTTCTTAGAAAAGCTATTGACTGAATTTAAAGAAAAGGATAGTGTCGTGAAACTTGGTGTATTTGTATGAGGGTGCTTCACGACACTAAGTAATAGAAATACTTTATTACTTCAAATNTCTTCGAGAAGTTTGACTAAATTCTCTTTAGTCGGGATTGTGCCGCCGCGTTTAAACTGGAAGGCATACCTCACCTCGGGCACCAGATAATGTCGTGAAATTCGGTGTATTTGAATGAGGGTGCTTCACGACATTAAGGAATAGAAATACTCTATTACTTCGAATATAACACGTGAGGTGTCGTCCATTACTAGCTGAGGCGGCAGACAATAATTGACAAAATATATATGAATAACGTATAAAAATTTAGAAAATGGAATGGGAGATGGTAGTTCGTTGAAGTAGAGTTGACATCGTTGGTTGATTGTGACTGAATTGCACTGATCATTTTGATTATTGCCGTTGCTTATATTTCGTTTTTTGTCCACGCCCCGTCTCTGTTTGGGTGTCATTAAGTGCCGGCGCAGACGTTGATAATTGCTTCATTTTGTTGGTTGGTAATGTGATTTGGTCTTTGGACTGGATAATTATCCCTTTGTTGGAAGTCATTATTCCATCGTGCAAACCCAATTAAATTTAACTTTCAATAGATTTATAATTACATTTAGACAACATTATAATTGGTTTCCCGATTACTCAACAAATTAAACTACCATTAAAATTACGAAATAATGTAAACAATTATAAGATAATTACTTTAATTGCTCCAATATGTGGATTAACCTTTACTCGGTTATCCCGACACTCCCGCTTGAAGGAGATTAATCCTGTCAGGGGGAAGTAAGCATGGGACGTAGGCTATCGGTTCAGGTACTCCAGCTTCAATCGGTCTGCTAAGGCCTTTGATATGAAAGACATTTGAGCACCAATATCGAAGAATGCCATAACCCTTTCGGTCGTTTCTGGCTTATTTGGCTTGGATACTGTAACTTCGTTACATAAAAGCAGGACTTCTTTTTCGTCCGAGTCAATTTCTTGTGTNAATTTTATCAGATTCTGTTTACAAGAATTATTAGAAATTAGGAGAGAAAAACAAACAAAATCCATTAATAATGGAAAAATATATTGAATTCTTTCAAAATACAATTGAAATGTAAAAATTTCAATACAATTCGGTTTAAAAAATTATTTTAATTACAATTAGAAAATGATTATAATTATTAATTCTACAAAATTATTTTAATTGTAGTTAGAAAATATTGAAATTAGTACAATGATTTGACAAATTATCAGGAGCAAATGTGCAAAAATATTTCCACAATCCATTCTTTTTTTTCACATTACTGCTAGTAAAAAGCATGTATGATCGGATAAGCATTACAGACTACGAAAAAATACAGAATCAAGTAGATCACAACAAATGGTTCTTGTCGGAAAACCGAAGAAAAGGTGATTCATATTAGTATAATTCTATCTCATTTTGAAAAGTAAAATATAGTAAATGTCCGTTCAAATTGTTTGATCACACTATTGTAAAGACTAAAACTCAAATGTGATTTCGACATTATTTGAAACTCTAAACTATTTGATTTTTATTGATGATATCTTAAAACTTTTTTTTTGCAAATGTATTAATGACTTCCGCTACGGAATTTTTACCACCCGGTGCCAGGACCAAACTCATTTACGGCGACAGATCAAATAATTATCAAAGACGGTGCCCGCTTGATTGATGCGACCCCGTCTCTGATTCCAGACACCAAGACATCACCATGGGTGGACAAAAATGGTATATAAGCGATACCAAAGGATCCATTCGTTTGCTTTTACTCCTTTTCACCCAACCAGGATGACGAGCTGCTACCACCACCACCACCTTTTTTCATATTATTACGCTATATATATATATTTTCATTCGTTACTTATTGTGTACCGCGTCTGGACGATTCCTCACGCTTTATATTGAACGTTATAAAATACTCCTATTACTTAGTGTCGTGAAACACCTTATCCTAACAAAACCAAGTTACAAGACATTATCTGGTGCCCGAGGTGAGGTATGCCTTCCAGTTTAAACGCGGCGGCACAATCCCGACTAAAGAGAATTTAGTCAAACTTCTCGAAGAGGTCAAGACCATTGATTTGACACCGGATCCAAATCTCTCACGAGAAGAACTGAAGCGGCATTATGAAGGAAAAGGCAGAATCTTCAAAGAAAAAACCAAGCGACTAGACCTCTATATTAACACACTGGAATCCCTCGACAAAAGTTGGTTGGAACTCGTTCAGAAAACAACGCTTCCAATTCAACGAAAAGAAGAAGAAGCGAAATACGCCAAAATGGTCGAGGATGAAACAGGTATTCTGAAACTAATTAATAGGGGAAAAGAAGCAAAAATTACCTTAGAAATGTATATGGATGACTTCCAACGAGCTGTTCAACAACTAAGCGAAGTGAAAGCCGAAGAATCAGTCTCTTATGGGGAGGTATCTCGAACAGCTCGAGCGACTGTGAATCTACCGCAGCTGCCGCTACCAACGTTTAGTGGCGACCCCAAACTCTGGAGAGAATTCTGGAGTGGGTTTAGTGCCGCGGTACATTTCCAAGACATTCTCGACATCCAGAAACTTAATTACCTGATGTCGTATCTAAGAGGCGATGCTCTATTGGCCGTTAGGGGTTATGATATCGCCCCAGAAAATTACGACGTCATAAGAAATGCATTAACTGAGAAATTCGGCCAACCAACCACAATCAAAAAGTCGCTATACAATGAGCTCCAATCTATCAAAAGGAACGATAGAGAATGGAAAGCAACAATCGAAGCGACTGAAAGGGTTCTTCGACAACTGGAAGCAACAGGCGAAAACTTGGAGCATTCCAGTATCGATACCCATTGAAAACAAACTACCGGCTTGGATACTAGATAAAGTATACCAGTCAAAGAAGGAAAGAAGAATATGGTCGGTACAATCCCTCCGACTTTTTCTGGCAGAATTGGTCCAACGAAACGAAGAAGTGACCAGAAGCCAAATCTCCAACAGAGAAAGAGATTCAAAAGAACGCAAACCAAAAACTCCTTACAAATTTAGAGGAGAACCATCAGCTTTAGCTATTACGAAGAAAAAAATGGTCCTAAACTGACCGCAAACTCGAAGAAACCCAATCAGAGTAAAAGACCATGTGGATTCTGCAACGAGGACCACTGGGACAATGAATGCCGGAATTACCCTACGTTCAAACAACGTATGGAGTATCTGGCAAAAATCAAGGCATGTCTCAACTGTTTAAAACCGGGACATACCACAGAAAATTGCAACTTGAGGAAACGATCGTCTTTCCATTGCAAAGGCCCGCACAATACAGCATTGTGTTGCATCAAATATGGCTTGCAAAACAGTGAATCAAAAGGGCAACAATCAAACGCCATCGTAGCTAATCCAATAACACAAGAAATTGACTCGGACGAAAAAGAAGTCCTGCTTTTATGTAACGAAGTTACAGTATCCAAGCCAAATAAGCCAGAAACGACCGAAAGGGTTATGGCATTCTTCGATATTGGTGCTCAAATGTCTTTCATATCAAAGGCCTTAGCAGACCGATTGAAGCTACAACGAACAAAGGAAGAAATGATCACAATCGTCACATTCGGAAATAAAAATTCGAAATCGTATTCTTCCACGAAAGTAAAATTCGAGATAAAGACCATCGAATCAAGAATTATAACCATTGAAGCCTATGTGGTAGATTACCTAACAAATGAACTGCGGATGACTAAGGCAAACTGCGATAAACTACCAGTGATGGTACAACAAGAGCAACTGGATAGCAGAGATGGATATTGGAAAAAGCCTAATCGGTGCTAACTACTTCCTTGACCTGATCCAGTTCGAATCAATCATCACGATGGAATCAGGATTTTCCTTGGTCTTTACAAAACTTGGACCAATGATAACCGGAACGGGATACATTAACCAGATCTATAAGCACAACCAAGGATCTATTCATACCCAAATTAAAACTCTTCCCACTAAAACTACCCCATTAATTATAAATGATGTGACACTAAAGACGTAGACAACTTCTGGAAATTAGAATTGTTGGGAATACACGAACAACCTCATAACTACGATGATGATCGGGCACCAAATAATGTCGTGAAACTAGGTGTATTTGAATGAAGGTGCTTCACGACACTAAGTAATAGAAATACTTCATTACTTCAAATATAATACGTGAGGTGTCGTCCAGTATTAGCTGAGGCGGCACACAATAAATGACAGAAATATATATGGAAACGTATAAAAAATTAGAAAATGGAATGGGAGATGGTAGTTCGTTGAAGTAGAGTTGACGTCGTTGGTTGATTGTGACTGAATTGCACTGATCATTTTGATTATCGCCGTTGCTTATATTTCGTTTTTTATCCACGCCCCGTCTATCTGGGTGTCATTAAGTGCCGGCGCAGACTCTGGGTGTTATTAAGTGTCAGGGCAGACGTTGATAATTACTTCATTTTGTTGGTTGGTCATGTGGTTTGGTCTTTGGGTTGGATAATTGCATTTAGACAACATTATAATTGGTTTCCCGATTACTCAACAAATTTAACTACCATTAAAAGTTACGAAATAATGTAAACAATTATACGATGATTACTGTCGGGATAACCGATCAAGGATTAATAAATATTGGAGCAACTAATGTAAACATCTTTCAATTGCTCCTATCTCCACATATTGGAGCAACTAAAGTGATTATCGTATAAGTGTTTACATTATTTCACAAATTTAATTTAACTTGTTGAATTATAAAATTGTTTACATTATTTCGTAATTTTTATGGTAGTTAAATTTGTTGAGCAATCGGGAAACCAATTTTAATGTTGTCTAAATGTAATTATGCAGTCCAAAGACCAAATCACATGACCAACCAACAAAATGAAGTAATTGTCAACATCTGCCCCAGCACTTAATGGCACCCAGGCAGAGTCTACGTTGGCACTTAATGACACCCAGACAGACGGGGCGTGGACAAAAAACTACATATAAGCAACGGCAAAATTCAAGAGGATCAGTTTTTCAATCCAGTCAAGATCAACCAACGACGTCAACTCCATTTCAACAATCTACAATCTCCCATTCCCATTTTCTAATTGATTTTTTATACGTTTCCATATAAATTTTGTCATTTATTGTGTGCCGCCTCAGCCAACGTTGGATGACACCTCAAGTATTATAATTGAAGTAATAAAGGATTTCTATTACTTAGTGTCGTGAAGCACCTTCATTCAAATATAACCTAGTTTCACGACAATTACTTTGATTGCTCCAATATGTGGAGGCATGAGCAATTAAAGGATGTTTACTTTAATTGCTCCAATATGTGGATTAATCTTTGATCGGTTATCCTGACAGCTCTATTATGATCCTTCATTTTTACAAATATTTCACAAAAATATTTCCCTCATCCTTAACAGTATATGTGTATAATACCTTATGTCGGAAAAATTCGAAAATTATAATTAATATAAAATAAGAGAATAGTAAACGTTCAAGAAACGCGTAGTTTCAAGTAGATCAACTAAACACGTTTGCCGCCAAAAGAATAAACAAAAGGACAAACATGTTTGACGTCAAAATGCTCCGATTGACAGGTAAACAAAGCGAGATCGATCAATCATGAAGCGACAAATTGAAGATCAGGAAAGAAAGAGGGGCCCAAAAGGATAACATGCGGATCGGATTTTTGAGCAGTGGGTTTTCCAACAAGACTCTTCGCTACAAGTTCTCAAGAACGGTCTACTATATCAGTTTCTAAAGCGATGCAGACGATATAGCAACGGTTTCTACAACAAATCGACAATCTAAGACAAATATTCTTTTCTACCAGCAGCAAAGTAAGAATAATCCTGTGATCAGTTATTTAGGATATTCTTCAATAACTGTTTGCATTATATTAGGAACTATCTATCAGTAAAATTTTATTACTTAAGGATTCATTTCTGTTATCATAATTCAAAATCATCTTTTCCAACATCTTACTGAAAAAAAAAAAAGAAAAACTTCAACAAAATTTTTCTCCAACAAACTTGACTAGTTCAGAAACAGCTTGTCGCTGAAAGAAGCGAGAAAGATCATACAAAAGTGATTTCTTTGTTTTAAACGAAGCAAATTGTAACCGTTGATGGTTGCAAGAAATTTATCTCTTTGTTTAACTTAAATGGCTTAATTTTATGGCTTTGTTGAGTTGCTCAAGCTTGCCATATGATTGTGTTAAACGTGTTGACCTTTGTTTCATTCTGTTGTAAATTATACCATAAAAGCACTATCTCAAGCGCTAACAAAGAAATGATTATCATGTTACAAAGATGCCTTTGTGCATCATTTTTCAAAGGAAGCTAACAGGGAGACGGTTGGTTCCACCGTCTGGGTTTTTTTTTTGGTTTCTTTTTAATGATATCTTTATCCTCTTTTCTTATATTAACGAATCGTCATTAAATTGTTATGTTGATATAATTGATTTGTAATTTTCGTATGTTATCGTGTTATCTAGATTTCTGTAATAAAGGTTTAATTACCCAAGTTTGAGATACCGCTATACATTCGATAACAACACGATAAAACAAGAACGATAAAATAAGAACTCTTATTATTGTCACGATTAAGAAGATCGGCGACACAGCTAATCGGATTGATTAGAGCTGAGGGAAGAAAATCATTCAACAAAATCAATGATATAATTTAACATTTTCAATAAACAGAATAAAGAATGAACTTGAAATTGAACAATCAACATCTTCGTTTCAAAAATTTATGTTTCTTCATCCTAAATGTGAATGTTATAATTAGCGTCACATTAATGCCACAAAAGGATTAACTACAAACAGTAAAAATTATGATTGGTGGAAACAAAGAATTTTCATAAAGGATCGATGTTAAAACTTGACTTTTACGAAATTATATGTAACCCCGTGAGTCGGGTTTTTAGTAGAGAGGGTGAACTAATAAGTAGCATGTAATTTCAATGTTCCTTTCCGAACTTGGCAGGTTGGTTAATTAAAAAATTGTTTTCGATAATTTATTTTTCCTTTTTGCTAATTTTTTGTTTCATAACAACACTAATGAGGTAATCTTGAAGCCGTACAACTTCTTTGATTTGCAACAAACGTTCATTGTTCTGAACATTTCTAGCCGTTATCTTCAATATGTCTTATTCAGGTAATTACGAAGTTGATTGAATGGGCAGTGAAACAGAGGATTTAGATAAGGTCGGTGGACGATTATTGGCATTGGCTGGATCACCATCTCAGTATATCAAATTAAATGTTGGCGGTGCATTATACCAGACAACGATATCCACTTTAATCAAACATGATTCCATGCTGCGTGCCATGTTTTCTGGCCGCAATGAGGTTTGCTTTTATCTTTTTTCTTAATCTTTACTTAAATTTTTCACTGGAATGACTAATATCAGCTGTTCTAAACCTTTTTTTTTTTTTTCTCGAAATTTTTATTATTTGGAATTTTATGATGAAATACTTCACTTCCCCTAAATTCCCGCAATTATATAAGAAAATTTTGCTGAAAATAAATACTTTTCATTATCTTGTCACTTTGTTAGGAAATGAAATATGATATATTGAATGAATTAATCGAATGATCTGAATGATGTCATGATATTTCAGGTTTTAACTGATGTAGATGGTTGGGTTCTAATTGACCGTAGTGGAAAGCATTTTGGCACGATTTTAAATTTTTTGAGAGATGGTTATGTTCCATTACCAGAATGTCGGGTTGAAACGGTTGAGATATTGGCTGAAGCGAAATATTATCTTATCCAGGTAAGCTTGTATCATCGACTAAAATTTATTGCACAGAGAATTTCTGCAATCCATGCTTTTCTTTTTACATACTACTTAATTATAGGATTTAGTACAGCTGTGCCAAAATTGGTTGAAAGTAATAACAAAGGAAGATGTCGAACCTCTCGGTATCTGCAAAGTTCCACTCGTTAATACTAAAAAGGATTGTGACCGTATTATGACTAGCACTACAAAGGTACTGATTCCATTACTCTTATGAATCAATGAAATATTCAAAAGCTATCAGAGCAATATTTCTTTATCACTTCCATAAGAGTGCAGCTCTGGTAGTGTTTCATTTGCTTAGCATCTCATCTGAATAACTCATAATGGTGTGGGATATCAACAGTTAAGTGATGGCAAATCTAACGAAATATGATGCTTGAAAACTTTATACGAAACCGGAAAACTGCGCATATGTATTTGATTAGTTAAGAGAAGGTATTCGAATCACCTAATAAATGGATTTAATGAGTAGTTTTTTTTTTTTTTTATAAGATTGATGCGCTGCCAACGTACAATTGTGTAACAATCAATAAACATGCTACATAGGGGTAAATCCTGATATATATTTCTCTTAATATTTTTTACTGAAGTTAGCCCGACGAAAGAGATCAGATGATCCCTTCGCTAGGCCGCATTTTTAAAAAAGCACTGATAATCAAGTATGCGGAGTAATCTGTGCATAAATTTTTGCTTTTAGCCCGTTATAAAGCTTCTAATTAATCGACATAACAACAAATATTCGTATACTTCTCAGTCGGATGATAATTTTATGAAGAATCTGGAACTATTTGATCGACTTGTTACACGATTTAATGATCGTGTCCTTTTTGTAAAAGGTAATTGTTCTTCCACATATTTGTTAATTAATTTAAATTATTATTATTAGTTAGTGAATATACTCAGATTATTATTGCTTAATGCTTAGACGATCTTTATTGCTTAATACAGTAAATTGGCAGTGATATGAGAAAAGTTATTTCTGAAAAACTCAAGATGTGAAAAATTCGATGTAGAAAGAAAGACTGATCCTAATATAACAAAAAGAAAAAAATCTATGCTTCTAAAACATTTTTCTTCTATGAAAAATTGATCGTTCGTTTTACAGATATAGGTGCAGAAAATTCAGAAGTATGTCAGTGGACATTCTTTGGGCAAGGCAGAAAAAAAGCAGAAGTAAGCTGAAGAAATTTTTTTTAATCATATTAGGATCAGTTTTTGTTAAAATAGCCCGGATTTTTTATTCTTTAATATTTTCAGAAGTAACTTTTCTGCCCAATTTATTATACTATGTAGTATAAATTTGCTTGTGTTTCCGTTAAACTGATGTTCCATTTTTTCTACTTATTTTTTCTTGCTGATTTTAAAACATTTTGTGCGATGTGGCATGTGACTAATCGGTTTGTCAAAATAAATGATCTGATCATTAGCTTTTGAAATTCATTACCAATAAATAAATTACAGATTTGCTGTACATCGATAGTTTATGCGACTGATAAGAAACAAACGAAAGTCGAATTTCCAGAAGCTCGAATTTATGAGGAAGCAATGAATGTTTTGCTATTTGAAGAACGACACATCTGTATCCGATGCGGTGGTGAAGGTGGAAGCTGTTCACCACCACGTGGCCTTTCTTCGTCGCAGCTGCAACTTCCACCATTTGTTTATTCGTCTCACAGCGCTTCAGTTTCGGTACGTTAACTGAAACAACAAATTTAAACATTTGAATTCGTTTTACCAGATATAACTGCATATTTCTGGTGAGAATTTGTTAAGTGTAACTATATATTTTTGCCAATAAAATTTTCTATGAAATGTAATATTGAATTTGTTTCAGCCACAATGTACTTCACCTGCTTTGTTTGCTGGCGATATGCCAGGAACTAGCGGACAGGATGATCGACGTCGTGTTTCAAGATTAGTTGACGGACGATCAAATAGTCTTGTTGTAACAACCGTTAGTGATGATACAACTTAGTTTAAATGCAAAATTTACACTTTTAAAGTGTCAGAGATCAAATAACATCGGCATAATTTTGGGAGGGTGCAAATTAAATTTCTACAACTTTCTTTACCGAAACTAAGGTAATTATTGTTCGTCAAAAAGTAAGCTATTATGGAAAATTTACTGGGTATTGTTGCTGTTTAAATTCCAGTCTCCAAAAAATTTAATGAAATTTAATGTACGCATTTTCGGTAACAGTAAAATTTTTGTTAACATTACTGAACTGTTGACTGTGTAAAAAGTGGATTTTTAGACGAGAACTGTTTTGATCAAAAAAGTTTTTTTTGGATTTACTTGTGAAATGAAAAATACATTCCTATCTATTGCTTTTTTGGAATTTATTTCAATATTTGGCTTTTTCTGCCAAGGGAATACTTGAGTTAATTTCTTGTTTCATCATAATTGACCAAACATACATGGCTCATCTTTCTATATTCCATTTTTTTTTTTTTTTCTGTTTCGAATTGTGTAGGAAAAAAATGTTGTACTACTGTTATGAGCTAGAGTCGTATTCTTTAGCTCATAGCAGCATTACATAACAATGCTTGAAAAGCATGTGATTTATTGTATTATTAGATTTATTGTATTATATATGTGATTTGCTATATTATTAGGTGTTAAATATGTTTCATACTGTGATTGTGTTAGTTCTCACAAAATTACATTTCGAATTAAAAAATGCGAAGTGATATTAGGCTATGTTAAATTACTCATATTATTAATTAATATTCTGTGCAGGACGAATTTCTATGCAAATTTGTTTGGAAAAAAAAGAAAAAAAATGAGGTTATAGAATTATAAAAGAAGTTAACCCTTTGCAAAATTCTGTTTTCATAGCTGATGATCCATAGGTCATATAATCTTTCGATGTTTATATGCTTGTATATGTTAATGATTTGTTTCAGTATTTTTAAGTGGTGATTGTGAAAATAAAGTCTTTCAACGAAGTCGTAAAGAGATACTGAATAGCATTTCGTTCATGCGATTATATCCTTAATTACTTATGCGTAAGATTCAGTTGTCGAGTTGCTAGTTAAAAGGTTTATTTCTGAAAAGCTCATATTTTAGTAATGACTGCAGATCTGTTGAAATTGTGTGACCCAACAGCTTATTACAATCAATTCCTTTCGGAATCAATTTATCCAGATGGTCGGTCAATTAACTGCTTTCGGTCAATATTACTACGAGTTAGTTTTTAATTTTCCTCATTTCTTGATAAATGAAGATTATGTCATGTCACAGAAGTACTGAAATATTGGTCATGATACATTACAAAATTTGTCTGTAGTTTCATAAATTTAAGACTTGAAAGCTGACACAGAATAGTAGATGGTATCTAGAAGATTAGAAATTCGGCTCTTCTTACCTGAAACAATAGACAAATATTTAGATGGGCGTTAATGGAAGGTCGGCAGGTTCCAGTTTTGCTCGGCAAGGTGGCGCAACTGTCACATGCAATATTGAGGCATTATTGGCACCTGTTTCTGATGCTCCTATTATTGTGCCCGTTATACAGGCTGCTCCAAATATACCAAAAGTAAGCCTCGTTTTATTTTAGTCTTCATGATCAAATAAATGGGAAAATTAATTTAAGTTAGAATTCGAACTATTTTATAATATTCCTTTGTTTGCAATATTAGAAAATATATTGTACAATCTGATAGTTAGAGATTTCATAGAATTTGGTCGAAGATGCAATGGTTATGGTTAATCAACTTGTGGCACAAAACGCTTTTTGTACAAGAGATGCATTAAAAACAGCCGGTGGACGGCTAACATGGCTTCTCAATTTGCATATCATGGTAATTTCAAGACATTTATATCTTTGATTTCATGTGAGAAGAGCAATATATATCAATTAAGTCAAAAGTCATTGAGCATAGCAATTTGATATTGTTATAGTCGATTTGTGCTACTCGCGTTGAATTGGAATAATACACTGAAAGAATTAGCAAAATTGGATCTTACAAAGCTCAAGCATAAAATATGAAACGGTCAAGCGATATAATCTACTGCTCACGTTTAATGTAATTCATGGAATATTTGCAGAATGATATGAAAGTTGTTACAAAAAAATACATTATTACATTTTCAGAATTAGGTCAAACATTATATTACATTATAATTATAGGATATACTTTCTAGATTTTAAACGTTGACGGAGCAATATGTGATGCCTTGTGTACATGTATAGCTGGAGCGTTGGTTGATTTACGCCTTCCCGATGCTTCTACTGATTGCGAAGAAGATATCCCTATCGATATCAATAAAGTTAAACTGAGTGAGACATTTCATCATATCGAAGTTGCTGATATTCCAGTTTCATCAACATTTATTGTTTATAAACCACCAAATGAAGAAGTGGGTACTTTTATTCATCACCATCATTGTGCGAACTTTTTTCTTTTCATTTTTCAGATAGAAAGACTTCGTCATTTTCTTAATTTTTCTCCAAAATCTTGTAATCTTTTCAAACATTACTACATAAACATTCAAATTTTGCTAACGTGTCCATCTCATAGTTCTCTAATTGGCAATTTCTTCAACGAATTCGATCATTTTATCGTTATTTGGAAGTATTAACAGTTATACTGAATATTATTGGGGCATAAAGTATTCAGAAATTTCAAATGATCGAAAATACTGTCACTCGATAATAGGTAGTAATCATTAGAGAGAAGTGTGGTGAATTAAACGAAATTTATTGGAGGCCTAGAAATGGAGATTGAAGCCTTAATATCTCAAATTATGCAGGATAAAAAAATAATAAATACTGCTAATAGATCTATTTTACAGGTGAAAATTCTTTGTGATCCAGTGTCTGAGTTGTTTCGGATAGCTCCTAATACAGCAATGATAGTAGTTGGAAATAATGCCCGAATCCATCGTATAAATCAATCAGGCATATGCGGTGATGAAATGACGATGAAGCACATGGTTAAGATGGCTATTGGCCGGCAGAAAGTAGTAGCTGAATCGATGCTTAAAGCTAAAGAATCTCATTTAATGAAAGGAAAGGAATATTTTTGAATATGTCATGAATTATTTCTTTTAGATTTTTCCGGATAAAGAGATATATTTGAAAGAGTAAAGAGAGACCGTGACTCAGATTTTATTGCAATTTATGTTAATTGAAAATTTTTCAATAACTAAAATAATAAGGTGTTGGTGAGAATTCAATACTGGTTTTGCTTTTAAGAAAAATGAGTAAATTGGCTCATTATATTGCTTATTTCTCACTAATTTTCGATTGAGTTTGAGACTGGGTTTAAGTAAATAAGAAGTTTCTTAGTATTATTTAAGTGAGAGTGAGAAACAAGTTGCTTGAATAAGACTAATTGATCAAAAATTCAAAATTAGCGTAGGAAATTAAGAGTTTACGACGTAAAATTCTTTTGATGGACAAGAAAAATTGAAGAAATTTTCATTCTTTAATTTTACTTCTTTTAGTTAGTTTACGACTAGTTAGTTTCGATTGCAAGAAATGGAAGATTATTAAGTTCTGCATCAGTTATGTTAAGTCTCTTACTGATAAGGTATTGTCCTATATTTCTTTATTGAATATCACTTTCGTGGCACTATTCAGTAAATTGATTTGATATTTGTATGTAATATAGTCATTACTCAGATTATTTGTTGTTATTTGTTTCTGTCTGGAGATGATAAGATCTCAGGTATATTGTTTCAAAGGAATGTCTGTTTGTTTTGATATCAATTGTTATATGTAATCCATTTTTGATATATTTTCATGTAATTCAACAATCAGTAGTCTCTAATTTGATGTATGAAATATATGAATCATCTCATTAAAATGAAGAAATAACGGAAGAGTTAAGTCGATCAGATATGATATTAATTATTTAGTGTGAGAATTTTTGTTAAAGTTATCAAAATATTCAAATAATGTAGAATTTGACTCCGTAAAGTACAGTCGCATTGATTAATCTGATAAATTAGTTCATCATAAATTTCTAGAAATAAGGAATTTTGCTAAAAATGAAAACGTGGACTTCTAACCGACTGAAATAGTTCTATGAATTAAATGAAATTCCTATAATTGTATAAATTGCATTGCATGGTGATTATTTGGAGGATGATCTAAGTAATAAATGTGATAATCAAGCGCTCTCATGACATTTGTGCCGTTAAAATTTTAATGTGACTATATTGTAATACTACTATTGATTTATTTTAGTATTTCAATAGTTTTAAAAAGGATTTTTCATTAAATTTTTTTCAGTTACAGTTACAGTTTGCATTTTTCTAACATCAGATTTAATTCAATAGTATATCTTAAGTCATTAAGTCAAAACATTCCCGAATGATCAAGTTAAATTTTTCTCCGCTTTGGCAATGATTCCCGTGTCCAGGAATGTTTTTCTCACTTGGAGTGGATGACTCATAGGTCTGACTCATTCACCAAATATTAACTGATCGATTGATTAATCGATTGGGTTCGTAAATTGATTAGTTTACGCATATGTCCATATTTACTCATGGTATGTAAATATGTATTTGTCGCATAGTAAACAACATCATAAATTGTTGTATCATTGTTTCTCGTCGTCCTATTCTTAACAGATACTAAATAATGCTTTACTTTTATTGATTCATTTTCATCAAACGAAAAAAAGTTTCTCTCTCTTTGTCTGTCTTTTTGCATCATCGAAATATTTCGCTTTGATTTATGGAAATCTTTCATTATTTTAAATTTTATTTCGAAAATTCTTTCTTTTCATTTAAAAATTTTAAATTTTAATTTTCATTAAATATCATTTAATATTTTTGCTATCATTTATAAATGCTGCCATCTTTTTAAAGTTTGATTGCTTGTCAATAAATCAATCTAATTACCATTTTTGAAAATAACTCTTTTTCTCAGCTTATTCAATTTGCAATAGTATTGCTTGGTGAAAAAATGTTAATATAACAAAGTAATTTATAATTAAAAAGTTTGTAAGATCTTCCAGTGTAACAAATTTATATCGAGTGTCCTGATTTTTAGATCTTTCCTTTTCCTATATCTTAAAGTCAACTATTTTTCGTATTCGGGAATTTCAATGTAAATCTGGAGTGCCGAAAAATCCAAAGAAGAAGGAAAGATTTAATTAATTTTTACTTCATATAACATTTCAACATGTGCTGTTATCAGAGGTGTTGTAGCACTTAAGTGTTTAAAAAGGGACGAAGTTTTACGTTTGAAAATAAGAAAAGTTAATGTCAAAACTAGTTCATTTCTTTATATTACTTTACGGAAATGTATTTGTCCTTTCTATAGCAATAATGACTCATTTTTTCCATGGCTATTATTTCCAAAAATTTTCTCGACTTTTGAATGCGTTTTTTATTGGTTTTACATATTTCATTCCAGATAAAACAGTTCATGATGGCACTACCAAATCCATCACTGCAAAAGATTTTTGCCAGTGTAGATACTGATCATTCTGGTAGAATTAGTGTGGATGAATTACAACGCGCATTGTCAAATGGCACTTGGAATCCGTTCAATCCTGAAACTTGCCGATTAATGATAAGTAAATATTTTTATAATTTGCCATTTAAAAGCATTTCAGCATCTTTTTTTTTCTTTTCTCTTTTGATGGTTTTGAAAATTTTTATTCGTATTTAGAAACTTTGATAAAGACAATTTATTTGGAGCCTTAAAGTTTATCAGTCAAACTTACAAAGACTTATCAAAGGCTTATCAAATTTGCCAAAAAAAGAAAGTTCCGGTTTAGGATTTCTATTTGCATGTAAATTTGAGATTAGTATGAAATCGGAATGGTGATATTATTATGAAAAGCAATAAAAGTAAAAGATTTTTATGGAAAGGTTTGGTTATGAAAAATTTGTAGGTATGTTTGATTCTGATCACGATGGTGCTATTAATTTCCATGAATTTTCCGCCTTATGGGATTATATTAATCAGTGGACACAATGTTTTCGTTCTTTCGATGTTGATGGTTCTGGCAATATTGACAAACGCGAACTGTCAATGGCACTTTCTAAATTTGGTTATTTATCTTTCTTCTATTAGATTGTATGCTTATGTTCATCTATCTTTTTCTCATTTTTTTTTTCTATTTTTTCATCAGAAAAGTATTTCTATGCCTTTTTTTTCTTGCTTAAATTTTAAAAAGAAATGAATGTAAAGTTGATTATCTGCCGGTAATTGAAAAAGAGAATGAAGTTATTTCTGGATATGCTATATATAGTATATAATAGATCTGTTTTTAATGTTACTTTTATTGTGCACTTTTAGGTTATCGATTAAGTGATCGATTTATTGATCTCTTAATGATGAAATTTGATAGGACGCATACTCATCGCGTAAATTTCGATGATTTTATCCAGCTATGCGTTGTTTTACAAACGTTGACAGCAGCATTTCGTGACAAAGATACTGATCGTGATGGTATAATTACTATCGGATATGAAGAATACTTAACAATGGTATTCACTTCAAACATATGAATATGTGAGCAGAAAACTTTTGATTGCGCTTTCACTTAATTATTTTAAATGCATGCATTATTTAGAGTAGGCGCATTCAATTTAAAATTAAATTTAAGCAGCATTACTTGATTGAAAAAAATTTTTCTCTTATTATTTAATGAGCAAAGAGTGAAATAAATTATTAGTCGAATTTCTTTTTTCAGCTCTGTATAATTAAATTAGAATTATACTTTGATCATTTGACCATATAATTTACTCTCAAACTCTGTTTTGTGATCCATTAATTTACACATAATTTAAGCTTTAACTTCTCATGTAAAGATTAGGATCAAATAATCGAGGAACCCTTCATCCTTTTCAATCTTATTAAAAAAAATTCCTATTAGTTGTGAATAAATTTAACTTATTTTTTATGAAATTATATCTGTGTACTTTGCAGAGTTTAGTTTTCTTTTAAATCGTTTTAATTTTATATATTATAATATTAAATAATTCATTGTCAGCATTTTCTTACATTAGTGTTCTTCCCTAATTTTTTTGGGCTCAAAATCTTTCTATCTGATATCGGAGAAGCTTCGAAAAATATCAATTAAATGTATAGTTTGAAAAGGTAAAAAATATTTTGGGAAATATTGAATAGGAAAAAACTGTTAATCATAAATAAATATGTTCCATTCCGATTGAAAAAGACAAGAATTTTTATATTTCTATAGTTAAATAACATATTTAACTATAGATTATTTAACTATAACATTTTTCTAAGAGATAAAATGCATTAAATATAAGCTAAAAATGAACTTTCTCATTAGAGACTATGGAAGAGATAATTTTTTATTAACAAAGAGAAAAGGCAAACGAAGAATGAAGGAAAAAAATGAAACCAAAATAGCAATGAGTGGAATCTAAACTGATATTTTAAATTACTAATTAAATAGAATTCTCATTTCATTTCTCTCTTAAAATATAGGAGAATTTCCCTCTATTAATAACAAACAGAGCCGAAGAGGACGGAGAAGAGTATTCAATAGAAATTAAGTATCAAATATAAACAAAAATGAAATCGTAGTAATACTTGAAGTTTGATCTAATACTTTATCTTTCTTGTTTGCTTTTGCTTCAATTTTTTAAATTTGCAGATACTAGCACTTTTTTTTCATCTTTTGTTTTATATCATATTTCGAATTTTGTTTTCAATATGAATATTTGCACAAACTATTATGCATATTGTGAACATTCTTGTCCTTCATGTTATAACTATGCTTGAATCGCTTGCTGTCCATATCTGTGTGCATGTTCACAAGATGTTGTGTAAAAAAAAAAAAAAATAGCTTGCTCTACTAGATTGCATGAAATATTGCAATGTATAAATCAAGTTCGGAGATAAGTGATTGAAGATTGGAATTCGACAAAGTAATTACTTTTGAGTTGAGAAATAATTAGAAGTAACTTTCAAGTCACGAAACTGAAAAGGATCTAAGGATATTATAATGGACTGATTTATTGTGATTTAATTGATTTTTCAATGAAACATTGTTGATGTATTTCATAGATGAACAAAATTAACAAGGAAATGAATTTTACATATATAGTTTATCCTTTTTATTTTATATCTGCCATAATTTCTAACTGTATAGGGATAAGCGAAAGAATGCTAAATGATTATTTCAGGCATTTATGATTTTCCATATGGCCAAGTAAAGCAGGTCTGTTCATCAGCCTCTTCTCTTCTTTGATCCAGGTTACCTGAGCTCAGTTCAACAATTCATACACTCAACACATTGTTATATCTCCTTGTTTTTTTCCTTATTTCTTCCTTTTTTCGATGCTATTGTTTTCATTGCTTGTCTTAAAAGAAGAATATAGTGACTTTGAATCAATTTTGAAAAACATGGGCAAATTCCATTAGCATAAGATACGCTATAGTTATAAACATAATGATTTTTTTTGTATTCGCTGTTTGTCAATTATTTACATCAGATATGTATACGTAAACTTAATTGAACAAAACTATATAACTAAGATCGGGTTAATCAGAGAGGGTCAAATAAAATTTTTTTCATATTCCAATATTTTGCACAATTCTTGTTACTCTCATCAGCATTATTGTGCTTACTAATTTTTCAATTCACTTGTTTGATTATTTTATTAATAAAAATATTCACATGTTTTATCGTTATTTTCATACAAATCAAATTGTTTAGTCAAAGAAGCTTTCGCTCTTATTTTTGCACTTCATTATATTACTATATTTTCACATCATATTCCCAAATTTACAATTCAGAGCTAATAAAAAAAAAAAAAAAAAAAAAAAAAGGAACAACATCGGAAAATGAATCTGTAAAAGATGTCAGAATTTACAATACCAGAATTTTAACTATTTTAGGGTAAAATTAACAAGAATTAAATCTTCGTGGAATACCAGCACTATTTAAATTAGTTGCAGTTCTAGTACCTTCACATTATCTTAGACGAACTCTAAAAAACTGAAGAATAAAAATTGTTAGATTTAAATTGTTCGAAATAATTTTTCACAACAGAATCAAAAATTTGCTTCTTATTACAGAAATTATTAAAAATACCACAGTGTTATTGCTGCAACTTGTGAACATCTACACTTTTGTTATGACATTTCTCGGCCAAGACGGGTCAACTGAAAATGAACAATTTTACAATCTTGTGATGTTTTTATACCAGACTTTCATTCACCAATCACAAAATGAGTATGAGTAACAAGAATTTCAATACAAAATCTATTTCAGTAAGATCTACTACTTCAATCAAATAAAGACAGTGAATTCATGATAATATCTTGAATAATGTGGCAAAATATACTGCACTGAAGCTCTAGTTTCGCGACAGAAACAAATTAGTGTATTATGAACTAATCTTAAAAATATTTCTCAACTTCAAACTTTCCCGTGCAAAAAACAATACTTTTATGCACAACAAATATACATATCTAATTCCCCGGTTCCCTTCTTATATCAATACTTTTGAATTTAAACCTGTTCGACAAATTGCTTTGGATTGACTAATTCTGTGCAGCCATATGTTATCCTTGTAAGACCTTTTGATTTACCATAATCCACAATATTTTGATATTCAACATAGTTTCCACCACCGATAACAAAAACTATAATATCCTGTGGCGGATTACTACGCGTACGTTGAGGCCTGAAGATTTAGTTCTTTTAAGGCTTACGTCCAGTCAATTAAAGACTTTAATCCTAAAACTCTTGAAAAAAGAATACAGTGAAATACGAACTATAAAATATTCATATGAATAAAATATGAATTCATAGTAATGCTTACGAAAACATACTCTTTGCCAATAGAATGCATCAACTTTGGATCGTAATATCGAAATTCAGCGTCACTGCACCGTGAATTGGATTGAAAATTACCCGTAACAATTGCATCAACCATCTGAAAATACCATTGGAACAATTTTCAATGCAAGATAGTTATTAAGAAATAATGCTTTAAATTTTAATTTATCTCTAGTTTGTACTGGTAAACCACAAAAGACTTTTGTTTTATTTTGGAATATTCAATTCGCAAATAGATCAAATTCGTAAATAGGACAGAAATTATTAACATCAAATAAACATGCTTTTGTCAGCGGAAGATTATGCTTTTTAGGAACAAGATTTTTCACTCCTTCCATAAACAACTGTGAACCACGATTAAGCAAATTTGCAAACATATTATCAGTTTTAATACCACCGCCTGAATAATCGTCTGTTACACGATTTAGGTTCATATTTGATATTGATCTGCAAAATCATGAAGACCGAATGCCAGTTTTTTTTTTTTTTACCTCATAATTTGTGTAATTATACAGAAAAATAAAATGAAAAAAATCACAAAATTGCAATCACTATCGATTAATGTTTGATGAAAAATGATGCAATTCGAAAGTGCTGTGTTTTGCATACCAACAACAAAACATTCTTTAGAAAACTCTAATATTACTAGTAAAATGGAATTTGGAATTCAATTAATTTCAAGAAATTATGCAATCCATTTAAATAAAAGATGCTTTTCACGAAAAATAGTTTCATTTCTATTATCAAGTAACCTTCACGTTTCTGTTAGAAACCTCATTTCTATTATAAGGAAACTTTCATAATTCTATCTATGTTCACCTTAACTGCTTGACATACTTGACAGCTGAATCATCCAAACCAACTTCTTTCAAATAATCAGCCTGTTCTCTTAGTTCATCCTGCAAATGAATTAAGCCACTATCAAAATTATTCATTTATTTACCAAACTCATCTTTCAGTAATCCTTGAATACAAACAGGAAAGACACACAGATGTTTTTCGAAAAAAAGATGTCGAATTAATTCCATATATCATCTGCTCTCTCGTCTGGCATCCCCATAGTATTATTTTAAATCTAATTTACTGACTAATTCTGCAAGAATCGCAGGAAATCGATGGCTTTTCAAATTCATTTTTATAATCGAATCAATTGTTACCTGAGAGATATTGGAGGAACAAAGATAATTGATTAGCATAATTCGCAAAATATCTTCATGAGCACTAGATTGACGCATTAATTCCATAATACTTGCATCGCTCAACAATCCATTCATTATCTTCTCTTCGGCTTCAAAAAGGACATCAAGCTTCCTGAAGCAAATCAATTATTAGAAGTAAAATCAAATTTATATTTCGAAAAAATATAGCTATGTGGATCCAATAAATTTGCAACAGAAAGACATAAAATCCTTACCGTTGCTTGATTTGATCTAGAACTGCGGTTGCAACAGTTGTGTGCAAATCGATTAAGCGTTTCTTTTCTAGTATTTCTGGAAGTGAGCCGACTGTAGAAGTCAACTTAGCTGTTGTGTCACTCAACAAACTTACAGTTTCGTCGGATTCCACATCATCCATACCCTAATAAACATTAAGAGTTCATGATTACTCGGTCATTAATACGAGATATCCTGGGTAAATCTATCAGCTCTTGCAAAAGGATCTCACTATACAAACGATCAAATAATTACGTCCCGCAAAATGAACTTAGCAGGTCAATAAACAGAGAATTTGTTACGTTGCTCCAACTAGCAATTCTAATCGTTCAATTATTGGAAAACTATATATCGTGCTATGTACAGAGAAAACCAAAACTAACTATTCTGCTGCAAGAAAATAGCGATTATAAGAAAATTTTCCTAGATATTAAGTAAATAATTCTCCATCATTTAATTTAAACGAATAGGTAAATATATCATTGAGTAATAATTACATTCGATTAAATATAAGAGGATATATATTTATCTGTATTAATATAAAATACAGTGAATGTTAATTTCATACCATTGCATGCTTCAGCCGTTTGATTTCATCTTCACTGTTTTTATAAGCCTCAACTTCTTCCTGTATTGCTTCAGCCACCAATGGAAAAGCGCTTCCTTTATGCCCCATCCACAGCTTGTCACGCGAATTCATGTCATATTCTTTTCTTCTCCCAGTTTTATCTTTGATTACGACACGATTTAGATCCAAATCCTGTAAAAAAAATTGTTATTTACAATCTCAAATGAATGGAATGATTCAACTTGCTCGTTCAAATCATTTTAACTACAATCCATCGTAATAAAGTAAACAAACGATTTGTTCAAATTCCTAAATAGTTGACCATTGACCGAACTACTTACTAATAAATCGTGTATAAGAGCTTGGTAAGTCCATGTATGACGAAGCATTGTTGCTATATCCATACCACGATCGGCAATGATTAAAACAGGTCGATGAATAATCAGTCGTCCAGCGCGAACACTATCTTGTACAAATAAATTGTTTCGAGCATCACGGAAATTATCACGTAACTTCTGGTCTAAACGCTGCAAAAACATTTCAAGTATTTGTGTAACAGTATAAAAAATTGTAATGAATTTAATAAATATGTTTACATAACTTTGTTTTTGTTTGATTGCAATATATCTTGATATTTGAGTAGCAATGAAACTGTTTAATGGATCAACAGTATTTACATATGTTATAATTTTATTACTGAACTAGTATTTTAAGATGCTAAGCATTATTTCATGCATCAAAACTTTTAAATTAATTTCTAAAACACCTGAAAATTCTCTTGGGCATAAAAAGCGGAGTAGATCATTAATCGTTGTAGAAGCTCAATTTAACTCAGTTTATTAAAATTTTGATTAATGCTCAAAGCAAAGTGAAAAATCGCATTGCAGAGCGATCTGAACATATCTTCATCCGATATTTAAACATATCTTCTTTTTCCTAGAAAAACTCAAATAGCATTGTTCGAATTTTATGTCGTTAAGTTAAATCAAGAAATGAGTTACCACGGCGACTTGTTCAGCAGCATTATCTTTTGGACAACGTATAATAGGCACTACACCCAATGTCGCGCATACCGAAAACAAACCATCAACAATAGTATCAATAAGAATTTCCATCTGCTGCGGAGTCACCGTAGGATCGCTTATTGCTAAAATGAAAGGAATTATTAATATATTCAACAATTTCATACGTGGATCAGAAATGAATCACAAATATTATAAAAGGGGGATCTGAACGAATGAAACAACATAATTAATTCAAATTTACAATATATTGAAATAGCGATTTCTGAATTTACAACTGATCAAGAACTGGAAGTAGAAGCAAAAACTTTAATGTATAAAACTCGACAGAAAAAATCTAAAAATGAGAGCAGAGAATTAATCAAGTAAAAGCTGTATCAGTTTTATGAAAAAGAAAACCAGTAGAAACTATATGGTTCATGCAAAAGAACAACGAAAAACAAAAACAAAGTGCATGGTTTAGACAGACAGGAAAAAAAAAACCTTACACTAAATTACAAAAAATAATTTGAGAAAAAAAAAAAAAGGTAAGTACCGTAGAATGAAAACGAACTATTGTCGCTATACCTTCGCAGTACAAATAAGTCATCTTCCAATGATATGAAATTCAAAAATTGATCCACAAGCTGAAAACAGTACGACAGTTTTCAAAATGTTTTAAAAGGCATAATAATGAAATAAAGAATGAACATAATGACATTGCAAAACTAACTGAATGAAACATTGAAATTTTTGAGAGTTTTTAAAATATAACCTTCTGAACATGCTGAACCGTTCCACCATGGACAGCAGCAGACGCTAGTTGTTCAAGACGTGGTCTGCTCAACGGACCAATCATATTCAAGAAATAGCTATCATACATTCCCTAAATAATAATACTCATGCCATTTTATACATTAAAAAAAATTAGGTACAAAGAAATTTCTGAGAAATAGTTTACTTTTTTCTTAGATAATCCTAAAAATGAAATTTTGATTCAAATCTTAATATATTATGAAAGCAATAGTTATTCAGCTCATCCTATACTATTAATAAATAATAGTCTTCAAAGAGTGTAATTTAGACATTGATATAAACGGTTATATTTCATAGCCATTAAAATCTAAAACAAAATCTCAAATACTGAAAAAATCTCAAAACAGGAGCCATAGCATCATAATTCGTTTTTAGAAAGTTAATAATTTTTTTATTAAATAATCTATAAAGCAATTATAATCGGTTATATTCAAATCTAAATCCTAAAACACTAAGCGATATTTTTACGTACTTTGTTGAGGTCATCGCAAATGATTTTAATGTTTTCATCGGTAGGAGAAACGAAATATACAGCAGGCACATCGGGCAAGACTTCACGATAGCTACTTAAGAGTCTGTAAAAATTTATCGCGTAATTAAGTTACAACAAAATTTGTCTATTTATGACTAATAACCAAGAAGAGGCTAATAAATTACAAATGTAAAGTGATTCCTAAATCCCTCAGTTGTTTGATCGTTAGCAACGGAGATATAATATCCTGTCCATAACGATCTAAAACAAGTATTTTCCAGACCGGTTCCACAGCCATCGACACTGGCAGCGGTTGATTGAGATTTAACAACTGCTTCAAAGAAGCTGAAAAATGATCAAATGGAAATCATGGCAACCGCAAAAAATGAATGATTGCTTATCGTAATTTATGCAGTCATGTATGTTCACGATACTACACATGCCAACGTTCAAATCATTTACAAAAATTGGATTACACGTGAACAGAAACGATTATATTTTGTTTCTGATCGAAAATGGTACATTTTCGAACCGATCGAAAGCATCCTATCCCATAAGATGACAAAAACTTTGGGTTCAAGTATTCCTGTCCAAACCTTGAAAAAAGTGGCAAATGTAGGGATGAAAAAGAAATAGGATACAAACACTCACCAATTTGTCGCATTCGGATCGTTTCATTCCAATCAGTTTGATCGTTCATTGTTCATGTACACCGTGCCCTATAAACTGTCTGATACAGATAAACCAATCACAGTTGATAAGCAAATCTGTATCGGAAAAAATTAATCGACAAGATATTCGCCAATTTCTGAACCATGCTTAGAATTTAACGTGTATGTGTTTTACGTCATGAAAATTATTCCTCTAGATAGTATTATATGTCACGGATAACAACTGTATGATTCGAATAAACGAAAATAATCCATGTAACGTGGCGTCTAATTTGATACAAGCAATTCGCATGGATTATAAAAGACAATTTATTTCTTGACTCATACAAAAAAATATCCTCGAAAGAACGATATCAAAAGGTTTAAAAAAAATAAGCTGCCACAGTCCTGCATACGATTAAATTTAATGAGTAGAAACCTCATCCACGCAACAACATTTGCTCAAAAATGTCATCATCGTGAACTAATCATTGATTTGAAGTTTTCGACTACAAATCTGAATGTATATAGGTGCGAAATGAAATGCTCTATCTCAACCTTCTCACAAATTCAGAATTAGTTGAGTCAAGTTTATGAATAGATCCGTTCTCAAAAACTTTCTTTCTTTCTTAACAGTTATTTGCCTCTTTTTCCTCTTCGTTTTCCTTTCCTCCCTCTCTGCAACTTTAAGGATAATTGAAGTCGGAATTTTAGATACAGTGATATTTTGACTGTAACAATCAAATTTATTCACAGTACATTATTAATAGTAGCTTGAAAAGAGACAAAAATTAGCAAAATTTTCGAAATTTTTATCAAAATTTAAAAAGTATGTCCAATCGTAAATTTAGCTCATTTTCAATTGATATCGTTTCAAAATATTGGCAATGAAAGAAATAAACTGAATTGTTTAATCGGTTGAATATCTAGAAAACGAAGGAAATTAGATATTTCTCTGAAAATGGCTTTCGGCCAAAAATTAATTAAAGAGAAAGACAAGAGAAGTAAGCGATTTATTTAGTAGCAAGGAGAAATAAGGATAAATATCATCATTAAAATTGGGCTAATTCTCTAAAGAAATTTTATTTCTATTATATTCGAATTATTAGAAATTTGACGTATTGTCGGATATCTATTGATTTGTGCAAAATGTTGAAAATATATTCTCGAAATTCTGTCAAATTTTTATTCGATTACATAAATGCACAGAATTATGACATATAACAGCAAGCAGTGAATTGGTTAATGAGCACAGCAAAGACTTTGAAATCAAAGGTGGTTTTTTTTTTTTTTACTAACTGAATTTGTCTATTGTTCAAATTTCAGGAAATATATTTTAACAAACACTCTATAAATTTAAAAGCAAATTTTTCAAAAAAACAAGTGAAAGCCAAAAAAAACAAATCTTCTAGATGACCCGTCAATATTTTCAGGTGAAAAAACTACGATAACGATATACAAAGGTGATGATGAATAGGATATTTCCACATCGACTAAAATGAAAATTTGTGTAACAAAATGGATACAAAATGAAATTCTATTCCATTCTATTTCAAAAAAAAAAAAGGAAGAAAAAAGAAAAAATTTCCATTCAATTTCCGTCAATCACTTTCGGTCAAGAAATCATGACAAGACGTAAAAGATAAAACATTGGATTACAATTCAAATCATCAACAATGAAATATTTTACAGCCCTGCGAATGAAATTATTTTTCCTATTATTGTAGCTGTGGCAGAGACATTGATTGTCGGTATAATTATGGAATTTACTACAGAATATGATCTTTCAGCAGAACTTTTTTGCTTTTGCCGCATTGATTACATTTGAACAATCTTTCGCCCGGTATGTATTGCAATATAATTTGGAAGCTTCCACGGATTTTCGAATAGCTTGCCGCATGCGTCACATCTCAATTTTTTCGCCCATATGTGTCAAATTTTGATTAAATTCAATTGCATAATGTCATTTTCTAGCTTCAAATAATCGTTTATTCCTGCTTTATTGATTGACTGCTTTTATTCGATATCTGAGATAATCTGAAATGATTCATTTTATAATCCAAACGATCTGATGTTTTTTTTTTTTTTTTGCCATTTTTGAATAACCACAATCAAAGAAATCTGCAAATATCAACTGTGGAATCTTTGAACAATAACATTTCATCGCCATTTGGTATTGGCCATACTTTAGAAACAATTGACGAATTACAATAAAGATTTGAAAAATAATGTTAGTTCGTTATTTTACATATATTTTTTCTGCGTGTTGGTTACTCCAATAACTCTCTCAGTGATATCATTCTATTCTGAGTGAAAGAATTTTGACATAAATATTTATAACACAATGATGTTTTGAAAAAACTAATAAAAATTTTGGAGAGAAGGAAAGTTAAAATTATTATGCAAAAAGATTAGGATTTTTGGTCTCTTATACAGATCATATGATTTATCGGAATGTAGGAAAAATAATTCTTTCCACCACTGCAATAGTTGCTGCATTGTTGGGATTCGTTAGCTATATTTTAATAATTTTTATTTATATATTTTTACGAGTTCTATTTATGTATTCCGATCAAATATTTTTCTGAAAGTATTTTTTAGAGTTTGAGCCAGATTTCGTCACTTCAAGCATTGTCATATTCTAGTGGAGTGCATCAACATGCTATCATCCTATTATTTTGCAATCTTGCCATCATATATCGCACAAGTATCGGTAAGTGAACAAACATTGTTCTCAATATAAAAACTAAATATTCATTAATTTTTTTTTTTAAATCTGTAAACAAAAAGCTCTCAAACAAAAAAGAAAAAAAAAAAACGAACAAAAAGCGAAAACAAAAAGCTTTCGCTGTTCTTACTGATTTTCCTAAATTCAAAGCAATGTTTTGCGACAACACTTCGTGACATAACGTCAGGCATAGTACAGAAAATCTGTAGCATTTCACAATCAGTTTGCGGACATGAATTTATCAATCTATCCACTGAATCTACACAACATTTCCAAATTACCAATGTAAAATAACGAACTAACATTATTTTTCAAATCTTTATTGTAATTCGTCAATTGTTTCTAAAGTATGGCCAATACCAAATGGCGATGAAATGTTATTGTTCAAAGATTCCACAGTTGATATTTGCAGATTTCTTTGATTGTGGTTATTCAAAAATGGCAAAAAAAAAAAAAAAAAATCATCAGATCGTTTGGATTATAAAATGAATCATTTCAGATTATCTCAGATATCGAATAAAAGCAGTCAATCAATAAAGCAGGAATAAACGATTATTTGAAGCTAGAAAATGACATTATGCAATTGAATTTAATCAAAATTTGACACATATGGGCGAAAAAATTGAGATGTGACGCATGCGGCAAGCTATTCGAAAATCCGTGGAAGCTTCCAAATTATATTGCAATACATACCGGGCGAAAGATTGTTCAAATGTAATCAATGCGGCAAAAGCAAAAAAGTTCTGCTGAAAGATCATATTCTGTAGTAAATTCCATAATTATACCGACAATCAATGTCTCTGCCACAGCTACAATAATAGAAAAAATAATTTCATTCGCAGGGCTGTAAAATATTTCATTGTTGATGATTTGAATTGTAATCCAATGTTTTATCTTTTACGTCTTGTCATGATTTCTTGACCGAAAGTGATTGACGGAAATTGAATGGAAATTTTTTCTTTTTTCTTCCTTTTTTTTTTTTGAAATAGAATGGAATAGAATTTCATTTTGTATCCATTTTGTTACACAAATTTTCATTTTAGTCGATGTGGAAATATCCTATTCATCATCACCTTTGTATATCGTTATCGTAGTTTTTTCACGATTAAGAAGATCGGCGACAGACGGGTCATCTAGAAGATTTGTTTTTTTTTGGCTTTCACTTGTTTTTTTGAAAAATTTGCTTTTAAATTTATAGAGTGTTTGTTAAAATATATTTCCTGAAATTTGAACAATAGACAAATTCAGTTAGTAAAAAAAAAAAAAACCACCTTTGATTTCAAAGTCTTTGCTGTGCTCATTAACCAATTCACTGCTTGCTGTTATATGTCATAATTCTGTGCATTTATGTAATCGAATAAAAATTTGACAGAATTTCGAGAATATATTTTCAACATTTTGCACAAATCAATAGATATCCGACAATACGTCAAATTTCTAATAATTCGAATATAATAGAAATAAAATTTCTTTAGAGAATTAGCCCAATTTTAATGATGATATTTATCCTTATTTCTCCTTGCTACTAAATAAATCGCTTACTTCTCTTGTCTTTCTCTTTGATTAATTTTTGGCCGAAAGCCATTTTCAGAGAAATATCTAATTTCCTTCGTTTTCTAGATATTCAACCGATTAAACAATTTAGTTTATTTCTTTCATTGCCAATATTTTGAAACGATATCAATTGAAAATGAGCTAAATTTACGATTGGAATACAAAGAGGGGAATTCCACAGCTTTCTCACGCTGTGTAAGAGGTTGGTGCCTGAGAAAAGATGTATTTTTTGTTATAAATTACCATAACAAAAACCCAAACAGATTTTTTATCAAGCCTTAGATCTTTGTATAGACTTTCTAAATCTTTATCATAGTGCTTTGCTTGACTTACGATGAATTTTATTATTTCTTCTATCTTGCTTAAAAGCTCTCTATTTAGTCTATCATGTCTGTTACCTAGATGATATGTTGGGTGTCTTACTTAATACTTTGATATGTGATTTTGAATAGTGAAATTTTTGCATAGTGAAATGAGTCCCCTATAATAATTAATTTTGCCACTAAATTTAAAGCGAAAAATTTTACATAAAACTTGGATTTACAGATGTTCAAGACATAGATTCAGCAGGTGTTTAAAACGTATAATCTAAAGGAATTTATGTATGAATTGAATAACAATCCAAATAGAACAAATTTCTATAATGTAACTCTTTGAGACACAAAAATTATTTTAGAAAATTATTTGGGTTTTCATACTCTGCTCGGTATATTATCGATAAGGAAATTCGCGTTGATTTTTGGAAAATTAATGTAAAAACCTGAGGAGAAAAAGATTTTATTCAATAGAATTCTCCAAAATATTTAACTTAAAAGTTCTTTTTAGATTTAAAGCATTTCATTTTTAAAATACCATTGATTCTCTTTTAAAGAGGTTATTTAGGCTGGTAAAGCAGCTTTCTATACAGAAAGATGATTTGATATGGAAATAATTTTGCTTTTCCAAAATATCATATTCTGTGTCATTGTCATTTAATGTTTTCATTTCTTTCCTGAAATTTTTCATAGCACAATAGAAATTACATACTGTGAGATGAAGTTAATTTGGCTGCTTATCTCCAAGATGGAAAGTTAGAACTTAAGTTAGTATGTGAATGAATGAAGAGATCTTGTTAATTAAGGCCAAATTTCGATTCTTTTCTGTTCTATAAATCGAAATATGTTCATATTGTTTATAATTTGGTATAGTACAGATAATGGCCGCTTCTTCATTAACTGCCGAGCAATTGAAGCGAATTGAACGTAACCGAGCAGAAGCTATGCGACGAATGGCTTTACGTCAACAACGAGAACGAGAACTGGGAAATATCAAAAATATGAATATGATGGACAATAATTATTCCATGATTGCTACAAAAACAACTGGTAATACTTCATGCATACCGGTGAAAGTACAAACGATGGTGCAATCCAAACTTGGGCCTTTGAACTCATCCAGTAAGATATCTGTTACAGTCCAAAATGAAAATAGGCCTGTGCAGTTGCAAATAGCAAAAAGTCATAATGAATCCAAATTCTCTCTGGCTCCATCCGATCAGTTATCACCGAAGAAATATGTCATAACATATCGTGATGAGGAACAACCATCAACATCTGCTCTAACCGTTCCAACAAAAATTGATATGGCTCACAAATTATCACCTGTATCATCACCTATTAAACGACCACCTGTTGCTACAGCGATTCAACTTAAGCAGAGTACTGTTAACATTAGTTTCAAACTTATCAATCCAAAATCTTTTCAGGTTTGGTTACATTCATGATTCACATTCAGTTTTTTTTTTTTTTTTTTATAGTAAAAATTTGTTTCACAGAATGAAATGATGGATTACGTTTTGATAAAATTCCTATTTTTGAGAGTAATATGCAAAAATAAAGCAAAATTCTCTCTCATTTGACACGTAAAATAGATGAAAACAATCTTTAAAAGGAATTGGGAAGTGAAAGAATAAAGTAAGTTTGGAAGATTAAAATATAAAAGAAAAGAAGAAAGTATTTTCATTTTCTAATATTATTCTTGAAGAATTTTTCATATTTTTCGAATTTTATAGAAATTTAAGGCTGCTTTCGAAGTTACAATATATTTTTTTATCTTAATTATTTGAGAATGCTTAACTACTGCTTTTACTTGTTCTCGTCATAAATTTAAATCAAAATTGCCATGTCTCGTAATGTTCAGTGACAAGAAAATTTTTGTTATCTAAGATTATTGGAAGATGATGTATTGATTTGATTATTTTTGCATATTTTCAAGTTAAAATTGTCAAATTTATTCCTTTTCAATATTTATATATTCTAATTTGAAAATAACTTTTTTATTTCAGGTGCAGTTCACACCATTCAATCATTCAGTTGTCGCTGCTCTAAAGACAATTCCGTCAAAGATTTACATTCCTGAAATAAAAGCTTGGTCATTTCCTTTGGAAGATATTTGTACAGTTGAGAAAGCCTTGCAGTCACTAGATGATGTCTCATTGGAAATCGAAAAAATTTCAGATCATGCCGTTAAGGTAATTTAATTCTTTCCTATTCCTTCATTTTTCATTTTTTTTATTGTTAAGAATTTTTTTTCCTCGTTTTTATTCTTTCCAGACATTATTAATTTACGGTAAATCAAATGTTGGAATGAACGAACCCAATCTTGAGAAGCATATTGAAAAGACATTGGTTGATGCGCTCTTTCCATATCAGCGTCGAGGTGTAATATATGTTTTACTTTGTGCTATTTGCTTGCTTCAGATTTGTGTGCTTATTTCCAAATAGAGAAATTTGAAATTCAAAGGAAGATGGAAATTTATAATTTTTCAGATATGGTGTAATGAAAAGAGGGCGATTGCTTTTGGCCGATGAAATGGGTCTTGGTAAATCGATCCAGGCTCTTGGTATTGCCCGGTATTTTAAATGTGATTGGCCTCTGCTTATTATATGTCCATCATCTGTAAAATTCTCTTGGCTGAATGTATGCTTGTCATTCTCTGCCGTTTTTGCCGCCAATTAACAATTAAAAATCGTTGCGAAAAAAAAAGATGAAAAATTATATTTCTAAAATTCAAAACCAAAAATTATGATAAATTAGCTTAATTTTTTCTAATCGATGTAATTGATGTAATTGCTGTTTAATTGCTGAATTATAGCAATTTGAAAGCTTTTTACCGAATGTTGATGAAATTGTTACTATTGAAAAAGGAAGTGATTGCTTACCATTAAAAAGAACCAAGCAGACGGTAGTTATCATGAGTTATGATTTGATGGTTTCTAAACAGTCTCATCTTATTGAATACGATTTTAAAGCAATTATTTTTGTAAGTTACAATTCGGTTTTTTTTTCAAAACTTCTCAACGATATAATTAAATAGAATTTACAAAGTTTTTAAATATAAAGCATTTTCATCTTTTTTCGATTTTTCGGTCTTAATGGGTAACTTAATTTCAAGGATGAATCACATCGATTGAAAGATAGAAATGCTCAAAGAACCAAAGTTGCAACGAATATTGCGGTAGGCTTTTTAAGGTTCTAAAATATGAGCTTGAATTAAGTTTTTTTTGCATCTCTTTAATTTAAAATTTCCGAGTTGATTCAAACAGAATACTGGTTAAATCTATTTCAATTTTTTTTTTCTTGATCTTTTCCGATTTCTAGTTCATCTTTCGGTGCTCTTTTACGAATGACATTTCATTTATTCCTTCCCGCATGTTTTGCTACTTACTGGCTTTTCTGTCATTCAGAAAAAAGCACTGCGTGTAATTTTGTTGAGTGGAACACCAGCTCTTTCATGTCCAGTGGAACTGTATAGTCAGATTCGTATCATCGATCCTAAAATGTTTCCTAATTATCGTGATTTTGCATTTCGGTATTGTGATGGCAAGCAGGGTAAATACAGTTTTGAAGCCAAAGGTTGCACGAATAGTGATGAATTAGCAATAATCTTGTCCGGTAGCGTTATGTTGAGGTAAAGCTTTCCACTATCATATTTCTTTCATGTTAAATAAAAATTTTTTTAATGAAAATTCCAATGAAAGATTCTTTTAGGAGATTGAAAAAAGATGTTCTGAATGATCTTCCGGTAAAAAGACGCGAAGTTGTTAACCTTACGGATGATTCCATTTACACAAATATTAGCAAATTACGAGAAGCAAAGAATGCTTATAGTGGCGCTAAGGTTTCACACATGATAATTGTTATTGATTAAAAAAGAGATTAAATTATATTAATAAATGATGCATGAACTGATGCAATGCTTAGATTTTTGAAATGCTGGAAATGATCATTCATTTTTAGGATAATAATACAAAACATCAACGACTGGTTGAATATTATTACGAGACAGGAATTGCTAAAGCGAAAAGTGTTGCTCGCTATATTATCGATCATTATTTTTATGATGGTGCACCAAAAAGAAAGCTGCTGATATTTGCTCACCATCAAGTGGTCTTGGATATGATATCAATGGATATCGCCAAAAAGGTTTTCGGCAAATAATTTTGTTAAGCATCTAAAATATTTCAAAAAAAAAAATTCTCTTTTTCTTTTTTATTTAATTAAAGGAACATTTGAACTTGCTCAGTTCTTTTCAAAATTGAATAAGTAGTTTTAAAGCCGAATCATATAACTAAGATAGAGAGAATTAGAATAATTGCAGTATTTATTACAGGGATTGCGATCAATACGAATCGATGGTGCTACGGTTAGCCGATCACGTGATGAACAATGTCGGTTATTTCAGGAAAATGATGATGTTATGGTTGCAATTTTATCTATAACTGCTGCGGGTATTGGCGTTACTTTAACTGCCGCTTCAGTTGTTATATTCGCTGAATTACATTGGAATCCGGGTGTTAGTCAATTGTCAACATTGATTTTCATTGCGAAATTTGTGCTTGTTGTTTTTTCTTTTTTTTCTTCAATTTGCTTGAATTTCTTGATTTCTGAAATCTTTTTTTTTTTAATTTTTTTTTCTTTTTTTTTTTTTTTATTGTTTTGATGATATTCTTTGCTAATTTCTAATTTCATCATTAAGATAGCCTTTCTTTTTGCAGACTTTGAAGCAAGCCGAAGATCGTGCTCATAGGCTTGGCCAGAAAGATTCAGTTTTCGTGCAATATTTAATTGCTAAAGGAACAGCAGATGATGTATTATGGCCGTTAATTCAAAAGAAACTTGATGTTTTACAATCGTGCAAATTGGCATCTGATACTTATCGGGTATGTTACCAGAATCATCTTTCACAGGAACTCTTGCACGTTGAAACATATCATTTCTTATACAGAAATCTTTTTTTTTTTTTTTTAATTTCGAATAAATTTAACGTCCTCCAAGTACAATTATATAAATTCAAGTTTTTGCTAATAGCGAAACATTTTAGATTTTAATGAACTGCTTATGCAGAAAGTATTTCTGCATGTTACTCATTATTAATAGTGTGTTATAATTGAAAGTAAGCTACCTTTTAATTGGCATAATTAATTATAATTTAGGGCACTAATAGCGTTCAAACAACTATGGGTCCTGAAAGTGGTGGCCTGGAGGATTATTTTCCAAGGGTTAAAAGAATTAGAACCACTGCAAAGTGATTTCTCTGTATTTTTCTCCACTGTTTTATATATTTCGAAGTTTTTTGGTATCTTCCACAGTAATAAAAACATTGGATAAATTATCAATCATATTTGATCTCTTCTAATCGAATCATTTTATTATATTCATTCCTACTTGTATTTGTGGAAGGCTTGAAGCATATGTATGAAATTCTTTCGTAAACAACGTTACAAAAGTCCTTTTTTATTTTTATAAATGCTTTAAAAACTAGGCAAATTTATGCTTTAGGGCATATTATAGCTCGAAAAACTTGAAAAACATATCATTTGTCTTATGTTTTTTACTTCTCTTTTATGGAATAAATATTGATAAATCATTTGTCATCTTGAGTAAATGAGAATTTTTTCAATAGAATTTTGTGAAATATTTGCAAACGAAATGAATTATTTCCTTCTCATTCTTTCTCTTTATTTTATAAAATGGTTCATGGGACTTTTTTTTTATTTTGCATATGGGAACAGAACTAAGTCCAACTTTAGATTTACTCTGTTCAGCAGTTTAGAGCAGATTTGACTTAGTCATAATAGGAAGAGTTCCTCAAAAAAAATTTAATAACGTCAGATAGTTAGAAAAGCAATAGTTTGGGAATTGTTTGTCTGGTACCTGTAATGTAATAATACTTTTTTATTGACGTGTTTGAACTGATTCCGGTTGTGATTATTTCAAATTACGGTTATTTCTTTTCAGAAATAAAGAAGATGTAGTTATTTATTATATGATTGAGCTGTTCAATTTTGAACTGACACAAGTTTTTTTTGTTAATTGTCACATATAACGCGATTATATCCTGTGAAGTATTGTCGATGAAATGATCTTAACTAATTGCTGATATTTTTTGTATGTTATGGAATTCTCGATAAAATAACTTTGATTGATTGCATCAAATTTTTTTTGTTTAAAAATAAGATTGCATTCTGTATGAATAATAACAATAACAAGAAATGATTTTTACCTACATGAATGATATTTTGGATAATTGGGATGACCAACTGATTGGTTTGGTCGATTGATTGATAAATATATCAGGAAATTATTCGGTTAGTGATTTGAGTTATTTCGGCTATAAATCAATAACATTTTTCGGTTGATAGGATGATAAAATTGAATGATTGGAGATTCGATATATTAGATGGATATTATCGTTTCATTTATTGCTTACTTATTGCATTTTTTATTAATTCAAACAAATATTAATATTAATGCTTGTTCAATTCGTCAAGATCGAAAACAAGATTGAAAAATTCAAGTTTGAAAGAAATTTCAGAAGAAACTAATTGAATGATGATTAGTGATACTTCTCTTTTAAACCTGTGATTATTATCATTACGATAGAATCACGAATTTATTGTTTTGATCGACTATTCTCATTTTCTCACTCACTCATTTTCAACAGATTTTCTTGGGTTAATCCCATTTTTTGAAAAATTATCAAACTTCAATTTTTGAATTTTTCGAAGAAATCAAATTACTGATACTTACTGAAGTTTTACTGGATGATATTTAAGTTCTATACTGTGCAAATTTTCATTTTTTAGGCGGAAATGCTTGATTTGAAAAATTAAACTGAAATGTGCTTATTCATTTTTACTGCAACTTACAGAAATGGTAAAGATATTTCGATTTATATAGTGCAGGAGTAAAATTGAATCGAATATTTTCCTCAACCCCTGAAGATAAAAGAGGTAATAATATTGGTTTTTATGCATAATATTGAAGCATTTCAATAAAGCTTATGCCGAGCTTTTTCAACGAAGCTTTTTTTTTTTGTTTTTTTTCAATTAATAAGATCAGGATCGAAAATAATCAACGATTAATCATTTGATTGATTGCTTATCTTTCCTTGCACAAATTCATTACGCATTCTCAATAACAGATTTATAAAAAATCCTTTTTTCCCTAAAAAAAAATGATTCAGCAAATTTCTTTTGCTGAAAATGAATTGACAAATTACTATTACAAGAGAGAAACGTAAAAATTTGAAAGAATAGCTGGAATATTTTTCAACAAATAAGATTAAGATCCAAAATCATGAATCAATTGCTTAACTTTGTTTCTTGATAAATTAGCAGAAATACTGCACATCAATATCAGCAATTGAAGATTTTAGAACGAATGCTAGAAAATGTGGAGTTTGAGGAAAGAGATGAGTTGTAATTATTTCCAGGCAACTTGATTCTGGCAAGTTCATTTGTTATCAAAGATTTTCGGAACAGAATTGATTGACAGGAAATGTAACAGATGAATTCTGAGATATGAATGGTTAAATGGATGAAGTTGCTAAGAATATTGATCTAAAAATGTTTTCCTTTAAATCTATTGGTTCGCAATAGTTTTGCTGTTAATCAATTAAATTAAGATCATATAGCAGAGTTAATTTCATTGTTTTCGTATGCAAACAATAACGGACTGAAATGGAAAATGATAGTGAAATATATCTTTTCTTATTAATATTCAATTGATAATACTTACGCCTGCATCCTTTTTTTCCTTATTTTAATGATAAATGATACCGCAAATGTTAGTTTGTTCATGACCGTTATTTATTATCAACGAAATTCTTTTCCTACTAATAAGTTCAAAATGAAAAAACATCATAAAAATTCGCAAAATGATGGAAAAATTTAAAAACTAAGAAATTCATGATACTATCTGCAAATGAAAATACATTTCAAAGATGAAACTGAAACAATTATACAATAGAGAATATAAATGCATCATTCTGGATTTCTTTTGACAGGTAAATTAAGAACACTAATTTGAAAATATAAAATAACAATTATGGAATTTTGAAAATTCCAAAGGAATGATAATCAAATTCCGATGTTTATATCTTTGGAACATCGAAAAGCTAAATGTTTGGCTTTTTATAACTGCTGACTGACTAATTGAAAATTGATGGAATTGTTTTAAAACGAATAAGACACAATTATATTAAAATCAATACAATAATGAATATCAGAATAATTTGACAATTACAGGATTATCATAGTTCGCTATTTATTTTTAAGCCTTAATAATTAAAGCTAAAACATTTCCATACAATTCCTATAGTATTTTTGTAATTATGAATGTACCATTCGATAGAATTTCTCCTTCCAATCATTTATATTTATCCAAATTATTTCATAATAATTTTTCAGAAGATTTGTCCAAACAATTTCATAGTATCCATTCAAAATTTCCTTTCCATTTCGCACTGCTTTTAATAGCCATTCGTACAACTTAGTAAATGTCGTCGATGTTAAAATGGTAGGAATGGAGCGGAATTGTACTATCAGAAATTGAATAAACACTTCTGCTTCATGTTTTAATCGATCGAAGAAATTAATAGAATCATTGCTGCACTTGATCGTTTGTGCTAGATCTAACGATAGCCATTCATCGATCGCTTCAATACTGCTGCATAGCATTGATGGTTTTGATCGGATATTATAGAAATCATCATAAAAGATTTTAAGGATGATTAAACTCCAAAATAGCACGAAAATGACCAAAAATAATTGCATGCTAACAATGGCAATATACCTGTAAATTTAAATTTAAGCGATTATTACAGTAGTATGGATTAAATTGAAATCAGCAAATGAGAATCGATAAAGTGAGAGATAATTAATTTCCATTACTAACTAGTTCTTGCATCTATATAAATCTTAATTTTCGATTTGCATAAAGCCAAAATTTGTAATTGTGAATTCAAATTGCATCCAGCAATCTCGGAAACATATTTCTAATCTATTCTGTCATACTCTGGTAAACAGCTATAATTTATGGATTTTTTTTTATCGACAGACCATTTGATTTTTAATAAAAAAAAATTCAAAAAAAAATTATATCAAAAAAATAAAACATCCAAATAATATTTATGATATTTGTAATGATTAATGCTTATCATTATCAAAGAAGTATGATTATCACTGAATTAGCTGATGATTTGATCGATTGATAGAAAAAATTTAGTGACTGATATCGCAACATAATGCTATAAGGAACCGATCTATGATCATGTATTACTTGAATTCTCATTTTCAAATATCATATTCCAATACAAACCATATTCTTGCCAAATTCGTACGACTTTTGCAACTTGCATTTTCATCAATATTTGCATTAATATCGGTTGTTGTTACTGTTTGTGTTGTTGATTGCACAACTTCTTGATCCGATGATTTGCAAGTAATGGAATTTGTTCTTATCATCTGTCCCTGAAAAATACGTTCAAATTTCGAGACGTTGAAGTACAAATTAAATATTATTTGCAAATAATTTCATGAATTTTGCATATATATGAAGAAAAAGTCAAATGTAAAATTTTTCAAATACATTAAAGTTATTTTAAAATTCAAAATAGCGAATATTCGTTGCGTTAAATACGTTATTTAATAAATATTACATATGCATATTTGGATGAATAAAAGAATAAAGAAAATAATGACTACTAGAATTATATTAGCATGATAAACTACATATGATATATGTAATAAATATGGGAATTTTCGAAAGATTTCTCCGGGAAAAAAAAAGTTATGTAATTCAATTTGAGGTAAAATTAGTATTTTGATAATAACCAGAATAATGCATGAATAATTATCGAAACAAATGAAATGATAAAAATGATTTTATATCAAATTATTAACAAAAAAAGCAAAAAAAAAATGAATAAATAGAATAAACTATTATAGTTATAATGTTTAATGTAAGAGATACCAAATAATAAGTTAACGTTGTAAATTAATCAAATATAATGTGTCAATAGTACTGGAAATAGTCATGCAAGATTTTGAATTTCATTCCATCAAGGTTTATTTTGTTTTTTTCTAGCTGGACCTTCCGTTCACTTACTTTTACCTGTCACAGATGGGTAAAAAAAAAAGTAGGTATATCTATCTAGAAACATGCACCAATTCGAAAGCAACATCGTATCAAAATTTCAAATCAATCGGTGAAGAACTTGAAATGTTGTGTAGAAATAAACAACGAGCATTTAAACAAGTTTTTATTTACATTATTATTATTTTTCCTCTTCTAATACAATAATATATGATGAGAAAACACTAAGCTACAGTAAATTGCGTATTAAATTTGGAGTTTTCGAATAAATTTCAACTGATTAAATTTCTAAAATATTTGATTAGTAGATGATGAAAAGATGAAACACATAAATTCTATTTATAACATTTAAAGCATTTTAAAAGGTCAAATTAGTTAGACTAACTGACCTCAATATTGATATTCCCCGTCGCGGAACTACTACTATAGTCCGCTGATACAGTTGTTGTTGTAGATGAATCCTCTAAAGCAGCACCATCAACATAAATCAATCTATTTGATGTACTTTTAATATTAGCAGAATCGACGGCCGGAATTGTATTTTCGGAAAATTCACTTTCCGTCTCTACATATGACACTTCAACACCATCCTCTTCCCCCGACATATCGGGAGTTGAAGTGAACGGCGGTTCCGCAGGAATGTAATATTTATCTGTTACTTTCTAAAAAAACAAAAAAAAATTGGTATGTATCAATCAATATTTTAATGCATTTAGTAAAAAGATAAAATCAGAATTTTTTCGGCTTAAATGACCATTCGCAAGTTCTAAAAAATGAATATTATTAAAATGACCGATATGACGGCTTTATCATCCATCATTTATGATAGCACATAGACAACAAAAATCAAAAAATTTAGATATTTATATTTGACAAGTTTATTTAATAAATCAATACAAAATTTTGGATAAATTCTGACGAAAAAAGGAAATAAATTTATGGAATTTAAAATATTTAATATAATGGGAACTAATTAAAAAAACTTTTCAAAAAAATGTTACTATAATAAAATGCAAGGCTTTATTTTTTTCTTTTGATTTGAAGTTTTTATCTTTTAATATCATTTTTCTTTATTAATGGAAGACAAGGAGATTAAAGGATTATAATTTTACTGCGATGATAATATAAAAAATTAACCATTATCAATTTTGAAGCAGTTCTCAACTATAAATTTCAGTATTTGGGGACTTTAATTCAATGTTAGAATCGCTTAATACTTTTCAAAATATTTTGTAAAATAATTGTGTCAAAATTATAGCTTACATAATTGAATCAAATATTTTTATACAATACAGAATAAAAATAAATGCTATGTAAAAGTAACAGCTTTAATCCTTTCATAGATTCAATGATAGTTACCTGTCGAAATTGTATGATAATTTCACAGAAAAGAAAAGACGATACCTTATCTTTTCGAGAAATTTTTGATAATAAATGTGATAATCGTAATGATCCATATGGAAGTTTTGAAAATTTTAATTTATTGATTTTGCTAGATGACGGCAAAATGGGGTCATTTTGTAATGCCACATCATCCGATTGTTTTGTCATAACAGAAGATTGAAGATGATCAAGAAGATCTAAAATTACCAGTTAATTTCATTAATTCGAGAAAAAAACCTGAATATGAAATAAAAAGTTTCGATTTTAAGTCGGAAACAATAATTCAATTTTAATCATTTCTTATTACATATATTTTATCTTATTTTTTTTTGATTCCAAATGCTGAATATTTCTCTTTGAATTTTATAAATTCAGGGAAAAAAAAAAAAAAAAAACCAAAAGTGAAAGAAAAATTAGCGCCTTATTTTTAAGTGGAAAATATTATTTTTAGTCATTTTTATTTAATATAAATTATTAAGGCTTTAAAAAAGATGGCATAAATACAGAAGGCTGCAAAAATAAATGAAAATATGATAAATCCTAAAAAAAAAAAAAGAAACGAAAGATGCAATGCAAATTTGTGATTGGGAAAAAAAGAAGAAATCAAAATCATGAAAGGCGGAAGCAAAAACTAGACAGCGTTATGCTGAAAGATAAAGTTTCACATTTAATTCACAAGTTTCATATTCAACTTTAAATTTCACACTTAAATAATGTTTAAGTTTATATTATCGTAAATTTTGCAGAAAATCACTCGAAATAAATTTAAATTTGATTGAGGTATAATATTATACCTGCACGTGTTGGTGGCGTATGGGATGATTATTATTTATGCATAGATTCCACATGCAATTTTGTATCAAAAATAATTAATCACTGCAATTTATTTTTCTCTTTTTTTTTCTTTTTTCTTTAATTAAGCTGAAAAATATTAAAAAACCTGGAATGGAAATTATTTTTTCGTAGGATAATGATATGATATGGCTTTATATCAAAGAATATTATCAATATTAACAATATCAACAATAATAAAATAAAAAGCGTAGAAGTAAAACGAATTGATAGATTATAAAAGCAATTAATTAGATGGTGTAAATGCATAAATAAAAATGAAACAAAAACAAATCAAATGATGCAAAAGTAAATAGAAATGGCGCGGAAAAGTAGTGAAAATCAGATGAAGTAAATAATGAAAAGCATTTAACGTCTAGCATTTTACTTCAACTTTATATGGTTTTTATCGATCAAAATTATATTTTGAATTCTTTTCCATTCGAGAAAAACACCCAAAATGTCAACTGTCAAATTAATTTGCAAATTTATAACTGAGCTGACGTATAGTTGGCAATAGTTTCTTGTAATTTTACATAAGAAATGTTTATAAGTCGGAACTGATTTTAGGAATGGAAAAATGTTTTTAATGAGCTAGTGTTTTAAATATAGCCCTCATATGCTAGCTAATGATTTCCAGATTATACAAATGGATAAATAAACAATAAACAATAACTTTTTGTCATACGAATTAAAAAGCTGTTAAATTACAAACGATAATTAGAAAGTGATTAATTTATGAAATTTTGGGGTAAAAATTGATAATTTGAAAATAATTTGGAAAATTTAAATTATTTCGAAATTTAATAATTCAAAATTTGTGCAAAATTTTTATTGATCATAAACATTTAGCGTTTTCATTTATTTTGAACACATTAATTAGAAAGATTGGACAGAATTGAAATTTGCTATATTGTAAGAATAAATGCAACAAACATTTGCAATAATAGCGCACTGAAATTTGATTCTCTTCAAGTAAACAAATTTTAAATTAGCAACAATACGTCTGTTCATCTCATCATCAAAATATCCATGTGACACTCGTCCACACACACATACACACACACATATATATATACACAATACTCGTCCACACACACATACACACACATACACATACACACACACTTGAATACATTATTAAATGAGTTGTAAATTCAAAAATTTGAATTGTTGTTGAAATACTCACACAATCTCAGCAGATTTTCAATTCAGTGCGAATGATAAGGGCATTGTGGTCATAATGGTAGTAATTAACATCTCATTCTCCTCACAGTGATGGCAACGATAAAGTGAATTTGAATCATGGATATTATCTTACTTACTTTTGCATGAAATTCATTAATTTACTTGAATTAAGAACAGATTAATTAAGAGAGAAGAGAGAGAGAAAAAGGGAGAAAGAAAGAGGTGAAAGAAAAGAAAATAATGAAAAAGTGAATCGAAAGATATGAGTGCAAAGGTCAGTTATAGCCATAAATGATGTGAGAAGTAGCATAAGTTATGCTATTAGAATTCGATAAACCAACATGTTCTTCTTTTTTCTCTCTTTCTTCTTCTCTCCCCTCTTCCTCTCTCCTTCTCTCTCTCTTTCTCCCTCGGATACCTTTCTTTTCTATCTCTTTGCATAGAAACCTAATTTAATGTGCATGAACGGTTGGATGGACATTATAAGCTTTCACTGAATAGACATATTTATGTGTGTATGTAATCAATAAATGACCAACTTGACCAACTTGACCAGCGTGTGCCAGTCATTTATCATCATCGTAAATCAGTCATGTCAATTAGCACATTATTTCAGCGTGATTCGATGGCAGTTCTTTTTTTTTTTTTAATTTGCAAAAAACTTTCTTAAATTTCAAAAAAAAGAGATTTCTTTGGAAGATTTTAATATTACATTTTTTTTTTGTTTTCGTGAATTATTCAATAAAAAATATGACAATATAATTGAACTTAATAATTTCATTTAATAAAATAATTAATAAAGCCTGCGTAAAAAGAAAATGAATGATGAAGGACGTTTTTTTTGTACGTTAATTAAATTCGCTTTTCCTTTCTCTTCGTTTTTTCCCGCTCCTATATTTCTCGTTTACTCCCAAAAGAAAAATCATCTAATTTTGAAAAAATATACATACCAATAAATTCGAAAAACAAAAATAATGTTAAATAATATTTAAAAATAATAATCCAATATTTAGAAATCTAAATATTCATCCAAAAGAAAATTAGCATTATCAAATTGATCACTTTGGAATTGTGAGGAAGATTAGAATGGCTATCACATTATTTTTTATGTGGCAGATTTTATGATAGTGAAATTATTGTTATTGTTTGAAACTTATCATTTTACGTGTAATCAAAATTCAATAATTATTTAGCACAAAAAAAAATTTCAATTTAAAAACTGTTCTACAAAACTGGATCAGATCAGAGAAACAGTGGGATATATCGTAAATTGCGATTTTATAGTAGTAGATAAAGATTTTAATTGCATTTTGCTATGCAAATAAAGTTTTGTATAATTATTTCATCTTTTATATTTGATATTCATGTGGTGCCTGTTCAGATAAGAATTTATTGTTGAATTTTTTTTTGAATACTAAAAGTTTTAAAAAATGAATTCATTCCAAATAAAATTTCATGCAACAATAAATATAAACAAAATATTTAATATAATTGATTATAGAAATACAATATTCTACAGAAATGAAAAGAAATACAAACAATAAAAATAACCCATTCTATTTCATATATTCATTAATCTTTTGGAATTTATATATTTATTTATAAGAATTAATGATTGCAAAAATAAAGAAAATATCACTATTTTGAAAAATGAAATTACATCGATTATATTTAATTATTTGAATTCGGATATTTCGAATTTTGACGTATATTATGGTAAAAAATAAATTATGCAGTATTAAAAGAATGAAATCAAATCTCACATATCTTATAAAAATGACTTCAAGTATTGCAAAATATTACATATTCTAATCTATTTTATAGAAAAAAAAAGAAATGATTTTCAAGGAAAATTCGCATTTGATAAATTAAACGTAATGTAAATTAGAAGTTTTTTTTTTTGCACATTTTCTGCACGCAAATTAATATATAAATATGATAAAAATAAATTGTATCAGTGTAAAAATGGAATCTGAAATCCCACCGCCTCATACGTGTTCCTGAATTTCAGCGATAATTTGTTTTTAATTTTACTAATTTTGCACTATTTTTCGTATTCATATTCATTGAATAATTTATAGAATTTTTTTCCATGACAGTTATTTCTCGTAAATTCTTATTTTAAAACTTTCAAATCGCTGTTATTATTTATACTTTTCCATAAATTTTCTCATTCTCTTATAATATATTATTTTCGAATATCTTATCAATTTCTCAATCTCTTCCCAAATTGTTGCATCATCATTTTGTCATTCTCCAACTCATCTCTTCAAATTCAATTTTCATCTCTATTTTTTGTCATCCAAAAAGGGAATTATTGTCCAAAAATATGCAAGAAAAATATTTCAATTTAATATAAAAGAGACAATAAGAAAGATTTTAGATACTCACGGCATGATTCCCTTATGTAATATTTAAATATTTTATCGCACAATTTGATCTGTTTGAATATCACTTATCAATTCAATCATAAGATATTTGATAACGTTTATCAATGAATTCTTATCAATGAAATCAATAATTGGCAACAGTTATATTTGTAATGGAATGAAATGAAAAAGTGAAAAATCGAAGATGAACGAAAAAAAAAAAAATGATAGGAATGAAAAGTTGAAAGGAAAAAAAAAAGAAATGAGAATTCACCTGGAAGAAAAGAGCAAATCGATAAGAATAAACTGAATTTAGATGAATCTCGTCTTCGTCCCCTTCCTGAACTGGATTGGGATAAATTTTGTTTTCTAACTCTTCGCAATTGTTGTCGATCTTCCTGCCAAGCCATTCTATCGATGAAACTTTATTGATCAGAAATAAAGAAATTTGTAATGAATGGTTTTAAATCCACAGTCAGTGCGTACTATCAATTCGTTCCATTCGGTCTGCTCAAGCAACATTCCATTCAAAAATTTGAATCGATACTGGCGAGGGAATCGATAGAAGACACTTTTTTTGTCATTTCATTTGAGAACATTGGCACAATATTTATCTTTATTTTGTTTCTATCTGTTCCATAAAATGTCACTGATTTCTTAGATGAAACTAAACTATGATTACAAATTACAATATAATGATAATTTAAAAAAAAAAAAAATCAGATCAATTGAGGTACCATAAATTAAGAACTAGATAAAATTAAATGATACACAATATTAAATCGGATCAAATAGTACGATAGTTTTATAGCTACATTGTAAGGCAGTTTAACTGATTATTTTCTCTAAGGGAGAAGGGATCAAGTTGAAATGATAATCGATATGAAAATGATAGTAAGAATCAAGATGAACGATGTTAGCTGTTTGAATCGAAAATATAATTGAAAGATGCCGTAGATAGAAAATTAAAGTATTATCAAATTTAATTGTTTAAATCAACGAAATTAAAATTATTCTAATACTAATATTGAAACTAAGATTCATATGGATGTGTTCAAAAAATTTTAACATAAAGAAATTTAAATTCTTAAAAAAAAAACTTTCACTTTCCCAATTTTCGAAATTATGCCCATTCATTTCCATTTATATCATCGATCAGCTTTACAATGTAAGTATTGTTAATAACGATTATTATTAGCCATAATCTCTTTGAAATAGTTTTTATTAATACTCAAATCTTTCTTGCTTATCCATTTTTCAATAAAGAAATTGCGACATTTGAAGCAATTCGATTAATTACAATAATAATAAATTGCTACATTTGATCGATGGAATTATGTACGAAAGTTTCTGTCGTTGAAAAGTTCATAATAATTACTGTTAATAATAATACATCAAATTCGCATCTTTTTGGTCAATTAAATGATTATAATCCCATAATTTCACTAGTATTTCTATCACAGCATTTTGTAGCATTTTCATCTTTTATACAATAATATGAAGAGAAGTATTGAAACAAAATTTTTAAATGAAGTTTATAATTTTTAATGAAAATAAAATAAAAAATTCTTCAAGTATGATTTGCAATATAAAAATCTCGAGAAGATTTAAGAAAACTATAATTATTTTGTTCTTTTTATAAAATTTAATTTAGCCTACAAATATTGTTAAAATCTGATTTGTCCGCTACTTCGGCATTTCATAATTATAATAAAACATTAAATTTAATCACACTGAACTCATTTATTTCCTACCTCATTAAACCCAACAATATTAAATTTAATTATTCTGAATTTTTGCATTTCAACATTCAATAACTATGTTAACAACGCAACATTTTACTAATTTAATTGGTGCTATTGTCCAGGGTCGGCCTTTTAGCTGATGTTTGCTTTGAAAATATTTAAAATCAAAAGAAATAAATAAAAAGAAAAAAGAAGGGACTTTTAGACTTGGAAGCAAGGATAACCTGAAGTAGTTAGTTCAGTTCCATTCTCTTATAAAAGATTAAATTGAATTTGTATGAATTATTTTTGAGTCGAATAAAAATTTGCTAATGAAAATCACGAAATCGAAAAAAATCTTTTATAGGTCAAAGTTTAATTTCACATCAGAAAATTTATCCTTCATAGCATTATAACAAATATTATTTTCATTATCGGTTAAGATTTGATTTGACAAAATTAAACTAAAATTTTTCAGAAAATAAGAAAACGGGAAGAAAAAAGAAAAGAAAAAACAAACCGAGCAGGCTGTAATTGATTGGAAAGTTTGTATCATATCGTAACGGAAATGAATAACGACATATTGGACATTTGCATATGTAAATAGAATTAAGTTTTAAGGCAGTAATACAAATGTGGCAGAAACTATGACCACAAGGTAAAAGTTTCGGTATGCAAATATTTTGCTTGAATGGCTCGAAACAAACCTGTAAATATTGGTCAAAATTATATTCTACATTTAATATTATTCTTTTTCTTTTTTCTTATTGCTCGTATTTTATCGATTATTTGTGATGTAAATATAGAAATTGAAAAATGAATAAATGATTTTTTGAACTTTTTCAACTTTCTCGCTAATGCATTCTTGATTTAATGATTAAAAAATAATTGTCTACAAAAAAAAGATTGAAAAATTTCCATCTATATTTATGTCTTAGATTATTTTAAACTTTTTGATATTTCATTGATTTTATTTCCTTTATTGAGACTATGTTCTTTGTTGACTAAGTTTTAGTTTGCAAGCAGAAAATAAAGTTTTCGATAGGAAAAATTTTTTTAATTTGCATATAAAAGCAGAGATTCATACTAGAAAAATTTCCGATTTTCATATAGAAAAAATAAATAAGAATAAATGAATAAAAATAAATCCCTCTGATAATAATAATAAATAATAATAATAATATTTTCACATATAAGTGATAATAAATAATAATAAAAGATGAAAGGTAATAATAAATAATAATAAATAATAATGAATAATAATAAATAGTGATAAATAATAACAAATAATAATAACATTTTCACGTTTAAGTAATAACAAATTATAATAAATAAGGATAAATAACAACAAATAATAATAATAATATTTTCATGTGTGAATAATAATAATAAATAATAATTAACAATAAATTATAGTAAACAATAATAATTAAAAGTAAATAATGGTAAATAACAATAAATAATAAATACTGGTAAATAATAATAAATAATAATAAACAATAATAAATTATAATAAATGGTGATGAATAATAACAAATAATGACAAATAATAAATAATAATAAATGATAATGAATAATAAATAATGATAAAATATTGATAAATAATGATAAGTAATAATAAATAACAAATAATAATGAAAAATAACAAATAATAATAAATAATAATAAATATTTAGAAACATGCGCATATTCGATTGCAACGTTGTGTCAAAATTTCAAAGCAATAGATAAGGACTTTCCGATATTCAAATTTTTGAATTAATATGGATAAGGTGAGTGTAACCAATCCAGCTAGTAAATAAGTAATTTGCATTTAGGAAATAAGAACATTTTATAAAATTTTGGAGAATTACTTTTTTTTTCTAATCTTGTAATTTCTTTTTGCAAGTAATTAATAACATTCATAAGTTATTCGAGTTCATTTTTCATTAGATAGTAGAAATAACTATTATCTCTGCCCTAATCCTTTGTTTTTTCTCGAACGATATAAATGAGGAAAGAATCGATAATATATTTTAAATTTAAGCGCTAATTAGGAAAGATATTTGCTATGAAAAACTTGAAGTAAAATTTATTTTATTCTAATATATGAAGAATATAATCACAACAACCTGTCACTAATTACTTATTTCTTTTCTAAAAATGCAAAAAAACAAAAAAAAAAAAATGCAACATGGAAACTCAATTTATAATTCCGAATAAATTTTGCTAAAATAAAATCGTCAAACTGCGCCATAAATGAGATTTACGTTAATCTGTAGTCATATAATTGCCGTAGAATAATTTTAGATTAAGGTCAAGGTTATAAGTTGTAATATAATCTGTTAGTGTAATTCTCCTCCTCCCTCTATATACTAATTCTACTATTAAGCTAATTATCCGATTATTTGGATTGAGTCATACTTTTTTTTTATAGATTCCGGAATTCTTTCTACTAATCACACCAATACTTTTGGGAACCGGACAGAAATAAACTTTTTTTTTTGTGAATCTTTTTTCTTTTCTTTTCATTTTATATTTATTTATTTACTTATTTGTGAACATAATGATTAAAAATGGCGATAAATATTTGATTTTATGGGATTATTTCAACTATAATTATTTTACAACGTATCCAGATTTTGTGATTATTTTAAAATTAGAAAATTTATGAATTATTATTGTCTATTAGACTTGATAAAGCATAAAATATGCTCCTTTTTTATGTAAAACTTACTTGACAAATTGAAGGACCATTATTATCACTGATACTCGATAATGATGGTGGTTCATATGATATTTCGTAATTTCCAACTGATACCATTTGCTTTCACGTAGTTTCGGAAACAAACAAAAAAAGTTAATAAAATGTAAATTGATAGTATTCGATACACACATATAAACATTCACACACAAATAGAGTTAAGGTTATCATATGTTCCATCTAAAAAGTGTCATTATCATTTACTGTATTACGATATCTGATTATATTTGGAATTTATAACTCGACAGAAATTGTCATACTTAGATGAATTATCATTGCGATTAATTTAATTATAATTTCTTTTTTTTTCCTGGAGAACAGGAGAATGGTAAATTAAGTGAATAACTAACTATACAGTAGAAAATATAAAAATGATGCATACAAATATTGATAAGAGAAATATCATTATCAATGTTATCATTAACACTAAAAATTTATAATTATTTCATATTTCAATAAAAATTCTAAATACTATAGAAATGATGAGATGAGATAAATCGAATTCGTCTTTTATAGTGATCGTTCAAATTATTTGAAATTTTCAAATTTCTTCTTTTTTTTCTATTTTCATTTATTTTTTTTTATTTTTCCTTGTTTCTTTTCTTTTTTTTGTCTTTTCTCTAAAATTCAAAAAAAAGAAAAAAAAGATGAAACTTTTTCGATAAACAAAAATGCAATTTTATTGTTGTAAATGTTTCCAAAAAAAAAGAGAAAAATGAAAATTATCTGAATTTGATTTTGATCAAATTTGAATAAATGACTCATTTTATATAAAAAAATCATGATAGAAGAAATGGTTTTACTGTGAAAAATGAACAAATTTCTTTTTTTTTCTTCAATAATAAACTTTATTATTATTATATTATCTAAATTCATCCCTTCAGAGGCAAAATATTTAGAAAATTAACGATTTACATAATCAACAATTGTCATCTTTTTGCTATAAATTATTAGTGCTTAATGAAAATGAAGAACCAATGTTAAGTTTTAGCTGTACTATTTACTATATATTGTATACGCATCGTTAATGCTACAACAATAACGATTATTTTAGCTATAACATGTTTGTATGTGTTTATGTTTATTGTATGTGTATTGATAGATAGCGATTATTAAATAAGTATTAGTACTTATTAGTATACTAAAAAATATATCTTAAAATGTCGGCAATTGATAAACAAATAAGATTTGAAAAAAAAAATAATGTTACATAAAGAATAGGAATAAAGTATGAGTATCTTCGAAAAAATAAACAAAAAAAGTTTGAAATTTTTTTTTCAAAATGTTCAAATTCTAAAACATTTGATCTAATAAGATATATTAGAAAGGAAGAAGATACTATTGGTTATAACAAAAAATGACGATGGTCTATCGAACCAAAAAGTTTCTTTCTTTTTTCATAATGTAAATGATAAATTGATAGAAATTGATGTGATATAGTTGGAGAGAAAGAGAGAGGATGAGAAGGAGAAAAAAAAAAGAAAGAAAGGGTATAAAAGTAAAGAAGAAGATGGATTCAAACTTTCGAAAATTTAAAATCCATTCTTTTTTTTTGATGATTTATATTTCATTCCTCTGCTACTACTATTACTACTCTTTTATTACTGTTCTTTTTGCATTACTACTACCACTAACTGCTACGACTACTGCTAATAATGCCATTACTACTAATATTGCTGTTACTATAAATAAAATTTTTATTAATTTTATTAATATTCTTATTTTTACCTTTTTTACTAATACTGCTACTACTATACTACACTGATGCTGCTATTAATACTACTGCATCATTGCACTACTACACTGTTATCACTGCCAAGATAGCTTATCATTTGGAAAAATGACGATGATAATGACAATATAAAAAAATTGTTATAAATAATTTAATTCTTCAAAAATTATTGCCGCAACAAGAATATATATAAATGAAAGTTTTAAGATATAAAAATACAGGGAAAGAAAAAAGAAATGAAATTACTAACCAACAAGAAATACATTCTGTGATTTTAAATTAATATTTTTTCAATGAAGTAAAAAAAAAAAGTACGATCAATTCTGACATAAAAGGTAATCTTCGAAAAGATGTTTGAGATAGTTTCAAAATTCTCGAGAAATAAAAGAGAGAGAGAGAAAGAGAAAAAGAAAATGAGAGAATAACGATGATATGGAATTCATATGAATGTGTATAGTTTTTATGTTGTAATATTATAATATATATTTATATCATTTTGCTGAAAAGTTTAAATGTATATTCAGCCAATTATTCGAAAATAAAAGAAAAAAAAATAATCTCAAATGCAACTGAAATAAAAGCAATAATAACAGCAGTAAATTGAATATGATTCTCGAGATTTGATTAGTCATTTTAAATAATAAGAAATTATTAATATTATCATATTTTCAACTTACAAAAGTATCGATTTTACTGACTTAAGGAAATCATTTCTTTTCTTTTTTTTTTTCCTTTTGTCGGCTTTTTCATTTTTTTTTTTCTTTTATTTATAGAAGTAGATCAAATTGAGTAAGTTGAATAATTAATATTTTACATAATTTAGATGAGAATAATATCTAAAGTGATATGTTCTCGCTTCGCTCAAAATTTTAAATTAATCATATCAATTTCGTTGAAAGAAGCAAAATGTAGTAAGAAGTGCTGTATGCTATCTGATGATAGCATTGAGTGCAAATGAGTTGAATTCATTTTTTATCATTTCTAAGCGTACGTAAACACGTCAATGTCATACGTCAATCAGTTTTTTGCATTACAAAGAAAAACTGAGCACAAGCTAAAAATAGAAACTTGCAAAGCAATTTATCAATTTTGAGATATTTGCTTCTAACTTTCACATAATTACATAAAAGAGAAAATAGCCATTTGTCATTCACAGTAATGTCTAGAAAAGAGTTGGAATTAGAAAAACACAGACAAGAAGAAATATTTCGCAGATAAATCAGACGAATTTCATTTAACATATGATAATTGATACTTTAATAATTACAATGAATGATTAGAATAATTTTAGTCAAAATGCGATGACTGTCCCAAAAAAAAAAGGTGAAAATGAAGAGGAAAAGAAGAATTGAAAGAGAACAAGCAGTTGGTCAGATGAGTCAACAAATTGTAAAATCTAGCAGTGAGCATTACAACTTCAATCAATTTATTCTGTGCAAGAAAATTTGAAAATAAAAAAAAAATTTTGCTCTAATCGATCTTTTTATGCAGCAATTTTTTTTATTTAATGAGCAATCATTCATATTTTTCTTCCTCTTTTATTTTTCTTTTTTTTTTTGCATTAAGCAAAAAAAAAAATTGAAAATTTCAAAGTTAAGAAAATAGGAAGAAAGCGTTTTTGAAATATTTTTCAGATTAAAGTAATGATTGAACTACTTATTAAATAGTTAGAATTTCAGTATTGTCATTATAGATAAAAGCGTAGATTAAAATAATAGTAGTTCCAATGGTCAGTATAATTATAATTGCTAAGACATTTGACTTTTATTTTGTTTTACACTTCTATTTCATTTCAATCATTGCTGCTCCTCATCTTTTTGTCTAACGATATTTCATCGATGAAATAAAATGTCATTTGGAATTGATATCAACAAATGATAATGTAAAATGATATTCTAATCTTTTCAAATAGTTTAAAATTTCGTTCGTGCAGTGAAATGGCAATTTTTGTTGAATTATTAAAATTGCACCATTTTGAAAATACAACTTTTAAACAAATAGATTTAATTCAATAAGTAATAATGAACTGTACGTTAAAATGTGTGCATTGAATATATTAAAATGTGTATGTTTACATTAGATAATTACTGGCTGCTATTGTTTTTATTGTGTTTTCATTAATTTTTATTAAATTTCTGTCAAATTTTGAATTAATTTATATGAATAAAAGTGTAAATGCTACCTGTTATCCCGACCGGATCTCCGGAAGTTATCCACCGATTTTTTTCAAATTTTGACAAAATCATGTTTCTCAATAGACCATCATTTTTATGTAGAAGTACTCACTTTTTTCACGTCTCACGTCCGTGAGAACTGAAAGTAAATGAGGAGACGGGGTTTGTTGACTCTGCCTCCCTTTCTTTCTCTCACTCTCCTTTTGCCTCCCATCTCCCTCTCTCTCTCTTTCTTTTCCTGAATAATAATTATTATTATTATTAATAATAATAAATAATAATAAATAACAATAAATAATAATATTCGAATGCAAAGTTGCGTCAAAATCTCAAAGCAATTGGTAAGGACTTTCCGATGACCGAGATTTTGTTTGAGAACTTTCGGAGGTTTAAGATCTGAACAAATGAATATTGCTGTTTTTATTTATATAGAATACTGGAGCCGAACACACGAAGCATGGCCGGCCCCTATAGACTAGCTGGATCGGCCACACGAAGCATGGCCGATCCAGCTGGTTTTTAATATTTTTACAATATTTTAAACAGTATTATAATTTATGCAATATTTATTAAATTATTTATAAATAAAATCCAAAAAAGTTGTCTTTTACTTGAGAAATTTGATCAAGAAAAAATTTACACGTGCAAATTTGTAAATTTTAAATTTGTAAATTTTAAGGGAAATAAGATCTGTCGAAAAAAAAGAAATGCATCCATAAAATTTGAAATTCGCAAAATTCATTCTTTCATAATTTTTCCGAATTCAAACTTAAAAATAATGCTCCCAATATTTGTGAATTTGTTGCATATTTATTGTAATCCTTTATAAACACTGAGATTGACCTTTGAACCATTTATAAATTGAAATTCAACACAAATTCAACATTTTTCTCTTGTTGAAATCTTAATCGCTGTTAAAATGCAAACATGTCGTGTTTAATCCTTTATTGGACTTTCATCATTGATCATAATGGGAAGAATAATAATGAAAGCGAATGAGTAATTAGGAATTACACCTGCTTAATAACCCGGAGCCAATCGAGCAGGCGGACAGTGATCACAACGTCCTTTTGGTCCCTGTTCACCCGGCTGACCGGGAGGTCCTTGTTGTCCTGGCCGTCCTGGTTGACCTGGTGGTCCCATTGGACCAGGTTCACCGCCTCTTCCTGGTTCTCCGTTTGTACCAGCTGAAAACCATAAAATTCCAATCAATACATCGTGAAAGTAGTTAAAATTCACTTTTGATTGCTTGATCGCATAACCTAATTAAAAGTTGTATTCTTAAATTATAATTTAAATAAAATATATGATACAATCTTTGTTGAAAAAAAAGAACATACGTGGTCCTGGTGGTCCACGCTGTCCAGCATTTCCTGGTCTTCCTGGTGGCCCTGGTGGTCCAGGTGGTCCTTCAGCGCCCGGTATCTGCCTTCCTGGTAAACCTGGCGGGCCTTTCATTCCAGGATTACCATTCCGACCAGGAAGTCCTGGTAGCCCAGGTGCTCCAGGTCCACCTGGCGCACCATCAACACCTGGCATCCCCGCATCTCCTGGAGGTCCTGTTGGCCCACGCGGTCCTGGAATACCTGGCGGGCCTTCTGGAGCATCACATGGACATTGTTCTGGCAATCGTCGCTCATATTCTGGTGGTGCTATTGCTTGCATTCCTGGCGGCCCAATGTCACCAATAACACCGTCACTGCCGTTTGCACCTTAATATTTGAAAATTTATTAATTCAAGCTGAAAAATTTGCTTGTGAGTTCAAAAATCATTTTCGAATTAACATAGCCATTCAGTTGTTGACAACCAGATTTTTTTGATTTTAAAAATTCTTTTTTCAGGAAATTTAAATTAAATAAATCAATAGAACTATTGTTTACAATCTTAATGTATGATTTACCTACGTCCTTTTTTTTGATGTCGAATGAACACCAAAAATAAGGTAGTTTGACTTATGTCTATTTTGAAATTCCTTGCTTTCTTTTTTTTTTTTCAACTGTTCACTTCTTTTGTTCTTCTAGGCTCAGGAACTCATCTTAGCTAATGAACAAGGTCCACGATTATCTTTCTCACCATCAGGTCCTGGTTCACCAGGCGGTCCAGGTGGTCCACGTTGGCATGTACAGCACAGGCCTTCTTGTTGACGTCGTTGACGATTGGCATCTTTTGCAGCCTTTTTCACCGTCTTAGCTGCACGACTAACACGTAGAGCTGTCAAATGCTTCTCTCCAGTTTTCATTTCAAGCAATTTTTTCCACATATTCCGAGCACGCATCTGAATCATCTTTTGCTAAATTTCTCTGTTCTGTAAGTGAAAAATTTTTCAAATTTCAAACTTTATTTACTTGTCTATTTTTGTTCGAAAATTTCAATTAATAAGATGAAATTTTTGTAATGCATTATTCAAATGATTGTTCTGAAAAGATTTAATAGTGCAACAATTACAATGAAAACAACTAATTGTTAATAATGATAATCATTGATTGTCAATTAACAGGTAATAAAAGCTAATTATTGCTTCATTTACCTTGCATAGATCTAAGTCTGTTTGCACGTAACTTTCCAATGATTGAATATAGATGAAAATGATTGGAAACGCAATCATACATGTTGTAATAGCACCTGTGGCCAAGACGATGGCTACAAAGGCATTTGTCTTCATCGAATAAGGTCGCGGTTTTTCTTCCATTCCTATCAAAAAAAAAAAAAAGGCTAAAAGTTACTTATTTATTACTAAAATACGAAGTGTCGCAGTGATAGTTATCACATTATCATATATTGTCACATTGTCTGGTATCGTCCATTATTTACTTATCTTCCTAACAAGCTTTACTAATATTAACATTAAAAAAAAATAAATGGCTTATTATATTCGATCAAGAAAAATGAAAAATCAAATTCAAATATCAATATTAAGTTAAAATGCTTTTTAGTGATATTTTTCATGCCTTAAGTTTTAGTATTAATTTGATATTTTCAAAATAAATCAAATTAATTCGATGTGGAAACTATAATTGAATCCAATTTAATTCTTATTCAAATATTGCTGCCATTCATTGCAATTCATATTCTTCTACTGCCATTTAAACCGACTTTTTATCCAGTAAATCAATTAAAAATTGAATTGAAACACTATTATGATTCAATTCAATTTTTAATTGATTTATTATGTTATTATTGATACTTAATTTAGTGATTGCAAATGTATCATCAGGAATTATTGCAGTTCTTATTAATGTTTAAAGAGCAGTGTTATAAATATTTAATATTTTTTAAATTAATTCTTATCCAATTATTATCAAAAAATGCAAATATAATTTTTTGAAGTTTTCGAAGAATTTATTTGGACTAAGAATTGAATCATTATTATTTTAAACTTTCAAATCATTGAAAAAAAAATGCTTCCGAATATTTTAAAAGATGAGAAATTTCCCCTAATGAATGAAGGTCGAATTGGTACAAGAAACAAGTTTATATCTGTTTATATAGAGAAGGATCGCTAACATTAATAACAGGTAACGGTCACACTACCGCGTCCGATTTCATCTGCGAATTTATTGTGCAATCATTGTTTTTTATAGGCATTTTCTCCATTTTTTTGCTAATACCATAAAGAAAAGTTTATGAAAGATTATACTGTATGGATTAGAAAAAAGATTTGTCGATTTCTCTTCAGTCGCTTTGAAAAAAGAAAAAAAAAAAATGTGAAACTAAAGTGAAAGAAAAAAATTTTTAAAAATATAGTATTAAAATAATTGCATGTTAATTTCTGGCGGATTCATTTTTGTTTCCGAAAACGAAAATAAAATGAATTTTAAAATGACGAAAATGAAAATAGAATGAATTTTTATTTTTTTCTGGAATTGCCGTCTCAATTCTTAATTTGATCTTTCTGAAACAGTCGAAATGTAAATGAAGATAAAATGGATTTTTTGAACTTGCCATCTAAGTTCTTAATTTGATTCATCTCATACATGTTATAGAAATATTATTTATTTCATGTAAATTACTGAAGTTCCAGGATAGTAACTGAAGATATTGAAATGATCATTTTAATTATCCGATTGTCCAAATGCTATTATTTAATATTACTTCCTACTGAATAGATACCAATGATTGAGTCTTGAAAATAGCTCGTGATTTTAGACAATAAGCTATCGTTCCGTTTTTTCCCCAAATCAAAATTTATGATCAATAATCAAGCAGTCATTTCATTTTTTTTTTTTTTTTGGAAAACATCTTTTTTCTACATCGAATCATGACACATTTAGACAATCGTTTTGTTTTTCTCCATTGTCATCATACTTTTTTCAGTTTAAGCAAAATATCGATCATTATAAACATTGTTAAATAACATTTATGCTAAATAAAATTTGCTAATTACATGTGTATCTTTACAATTTTTATTTTCATTCCTTTTTTCTTCATTTTTTTCTAGATTATTCATAGGAATGTAAGAATCTCTAGATTATTCATCATTCATGATTATTTCACTATTCATTCAATTATTCATGTTTTTTTTTGAGTTTTTAATAATTTATACATTATGACTATTTCATAAACTGCTACAAATAAAAAAAGATTGGATAGTTTCTTTTTCGGATAATATTTTTTCATAACTGCAATGATGGTAAATATAGAAATACTTTTTTATTTTCATTATTTTTTTCTTCACTTATTCTTTTAATATTTTATTATTGCTTCTTTATTCATCCATTATTCTGAAAATTATCAATATTTTCATCTATCAAAATTACCATATTTTTGTCACAGATAAAGTGATAAGCAAATATGTGAAGTACAGCAGGCAATACTTATAAATTGAAAGATAATATATACTGATGAATATTTTATTTTGGTAATTATTTTTACATAAAGAGTTTGAAAAAAGGGACTGAAATTTTAAATTTAATATTAAAGATGCCTGTATCTATTATCAGGCATCTTGATTTCAATTATATACTGAATAATGTGAATGAAATTTTTATACTTTATTCAATATTTATTTTCTAGAATGGGAATTAATATGTACTAAACATTTTTACATTTCTTTATTTGTTTCAAAAAAGTAAAGTTTTTTTTTTTGAATAAAATTGAAAATTAAAGTTTTATATTACTAAATTAAATATTGTTATTAAAAACTTTTCTTAATCTAAACTTCAATTTTTATTATTTTTATTGTTAAAGTAAGAAATTGATTCCAAATTTGATTTATTATTCAACAGAAAAAAAGTGGGGGAAAAATACTGGTTCCTGAATGATCCCGCATTCTTGCTAAATCATTGGAGAATAGATCAAAAGAAAAGGAAAAACGTAAAACTCAAATTAATTATATTTTTGAGAAGTGCAATGCGATTCAACTATTTAATTTATTTGAAATACATGATGCAGTATTTTTTAATATTTATATTATTCATAAATTGCTACGTTCATAATATTCATTAAAAGCATAGAAATATTTAGAATTCTGAATAATAAATATCAACCGAATGTTTCGTAAGTTGTGCTCTTTCAAGAAACCTCAGCTTATATCCATTTGAATGATTTTTTTTTATATTTATCATTTACAACAGATTTTTTGAAGTGTTCTGTTTTTTTTTTCTTTTCAAGCTAAAATTCTGAAATTTAACTAAGTTTCAGCAATTATATTAGTTCAGTCTTACTAGTTTAATTTTGTTAGCAATCCAATTTAAGTTTTTTCAGCATAGAATATAATAATAACGTTGGAATCAAAATTTGACGGACAATGGAATAAAATTTCTAAAAGTATTAGAAAAATGTGGCCGCAACTCGTTACATCCGCAGCAGCCCACACAAAGCTACTAGCACACTGTAACCAATCTTACAAAAGTCACGCAAAAATGGTTATAACAAGTAACAAACTCCCTGAATTCTGGTGGAAACCAGAAATCACGAAGAAGTACGACATGCGGGCGTTCGACAGACGAGTCATGCTAACATGGATCTGAACATCCAACGAAAACCATTCTTCAGCTATAACTTCAATAGTTAACTTCAATAGTTGAAGAACACTCGGTTTTCGTTGGATGTCCAGATCCATGTAAGCGTGACTCGTCTGTCGAACGCCCGCATGTCGTACTTCTTCGTGATTTCTGGTTTCCACCAGAATTCAGGGAGCTTGTTACTTGTTATAACGATGGCTTTGCTTGTAAATTTAACAAAGCCCCCTTTGATGGGCACCGTATGTCGTTTAGAGTCCGCCAAATTGAATAGCTCGGCAGGGGATATCCAACCATAGAAGTCGTCGAGAATGACAACTTCCTCTTGGTTGTACGTTGTTTTGATATAGTAGGAGCTGGACAACTTTGTGGCGAATGTCGTTTTACCGATTCCGGGCTCGCCTATTATTAGGTATAACTCCGTAGGCTCCTTTCTATTTTTTTTTTTAAAGTATTATCGTATAGAAAAGAATCGTTATTTGAGTAATCGAATGATAACAATGAAACTGTTATTTTATCCAATAAATGAAAGTTTATTAGATGATCAGGACGGAATTACTTCGGGATATTTTAAGATTTGCTTATTAGATCCTTTATGAAATGGAAGGTTATTGTTAATCAAATAAATAACATTATCTTAAAACGTAAACATTTAATTTCCACTTTTCTCAAACAAAATTTCTCAAAAATTTTCAAAACTTCAAAAAAGTAAATTTTGAATAATTAAATTTTGCATTTATTATCGCATTATGCAATGTATAGTATCGAAGAGAAATTTAATAATATGGCTTTTTTTTCATTCATTTTGTCCCAAACGGTAAGTTTAATGAGTGCTGCAAAAATATGCAAATAAAGAATGTGAAATTTCAGAAAATCATTTGTTTCATTTTTCAATTTTTCTTTCCTTTCTCAACTATTTGAAAAAATTAATAATTAAAAGAATTTTCTTCGATTAAAAGAAAATCACTGAATTGTCAACATGAAAATAAATATATTTTGATCATCATTAATATACTTATTATTCATTTGTAATATTTGTTTGAAAAATTATTGTCTGAAATTATTTGATCTATAAAATACCAGCATATAATGTAAACTGATGTGACATATTCTTGACAATAATTTATAAAAGCGATTTTTTTTGCAAATTTTTTTTCCCTAATAACAAGATAAAAAATGCAGTGTAATACAAATAAAGAGTCTGATAATTATACCATCGGATCTTTATATTAGCAAATTGCTCCAAATTTAATACTTTGCGACCATAAAATTGTTCAATAATTTCATATTAAAACAAATTTCATCAAAACGTTTTTATTAGTAAAACGATCTGTAAAAACTTATGACGTGAAGCAAAGAAATACACTGTTTTCTCTACAATGTTCACCAATTGAACATTTTTTCGCGATTATGCAGTATCGCCAACTTTGAATGTTTTTGGAATCTATAATATTTGTTAAATTATAAATTAACGTAATGTCGCAATCTTTTTTTTTCGACATTTTAAATCAGTTTTTTCTTTTTTTTTTTTTCTTTTGTTCAGAATAAAATGAGAGATCGCATTGATAAGGAAAAAGCTGCAACATGAAATCCAACTGATTTCAAATCAATAACAACAAAATATAGAAATTCGAATTTAAAATTTTGAAATTTTATTTAATTAAAATCATTTAGAGTGATGAAATGTATGTTACATAGTAAAGATGTGTTGTTTATTTTAGATTCATTCCGATTCAGCAGAGCACAAAAAGGAAATGATTCCGTGAATTGAAACCAATCCGGAAAGGAAAAAAGAAATGAATAAATAATCAACTACATTTGTTTATATTGAATTGGGATTTTATTGTAATTTTTTTTTTTGAATAATAAAAAAAATTATAAGTGCAAATATTTTTGAAAAGTTCTTGATAAATCTTCCAAACTGAAAATTTGCGCTTAAGTTTATTAATTTTTTTGCAAATTCTTGAAATAAAGTCCTCCAAATTAAAAGAAGAAGGAAAGGGATTAATGCTCCAACTTGCAGATGATTTTTAAATTTTGCATTTATGAAGTTTTGAAAATTGCAAAAATCAATAATCATAGTATCATAGCTGACACTCATTCATTTTCCTGAACTCTATTATTAACAACTCAGGATTTTTATGAATATTCTGAATTTTAATTTATTGTGTTATTTAATAGATAATTGCTAGTTAAAATTCCACTGTACGGAAATTTCATGTGAATGATAAAATAAATGAGCTGATATTGAATGATGATAACATATTCGCCTCAAAAACCTAAAAATATCTCCCGAGTTTCATCACTGAAATTATAATTTGGAGAGTAAGACATTCATGTTCTTGTTATTTCTTTTTTCTTTTTTTTTTTTTTTTTTTAAATGGGAAATAAAATTCAATCGATTGAAAGGAATGTAAAAAAGAAATTGTTAATTGCGTGAAAATATTTTTGTTGATCACTTCTACCTGTCCATGAATGTAAACTAATTTAATGGATTGGAATTCCACCAGTTTTCATCCATTAGAATTTCTCTGGTCCCTATTTATGAATGGAAATAACCTAATTAAAAAATATATATGAAGCAGATGTTTTGAAGCTCAATCACTGATTTCCACAAGTGACTCTTATCAGTACTTCAATATTTCAATCAGCCAATAAAATAAATCGATAGATTAGTTTAAGAGATTAAATCGTCAACTTTGTTTTTTTTTGGATGTAAATAATCAAATAAAAAAAAGCATATTCGATAATATTCTTCATTTCATCCTCATTGCGATTAAAGATTTTTCCGAATATGCATCGTGCTTCATCCTGAATTTATTCGGATAGTCCTAATATTGCTTTTGTAATGTCTAATTGTCAAACATTCGAAACTGAAAAATAACTGTTTTACAAAATGAAATTTTTAACAAATTTACGGAATCAGTTTACAAACATATTTCATATTTTATTAATTGATAATAGCAATGAAAAAGTGGTTCTTATTCAGTATGAAATTACTAACTGGAAACAAAGGAAAGAAAAAAAATTGAAATTTCCATCGATAATACAATTACCAATAAACTTCTTGAACAAAATCAACTGACCATTAACTGAAAAAAGAGTGCAGAAGGATAAACTTTGGTTTATAATAATGGATGTTTTTTTAATGAAAAAAAAAAAAGGTAATTACGCTGAAATTGGATTGTCGATTTAAATAATTAATGTAAAATTGTATAATTAAAATGAAAATTATAATGAAGTGAACAAAAATCAAATGTTTTATCCCTTATAGTTGGAATCGATTGCTATATCTGTGATATTTTTCTAATTATAAATCCAATTGAAATTCAACAGATATATCTGTAAACTTGATCTTAATATTAGAATCATCGACAATTATTCATATTGTAAAGGTAATCGGAATATATCTAGCAGGTGATTTTTTTCATAAATCTGTTCAGTTATTCAAAAAAAAATTCCTCTTCTGTCTTCTCAATTTCCTGAAACTTCATTTTATTGTCTCATTTTAATGATTTCACCAGTGATTTCACTTTTAGGTCCATTCAATTATTCAAAAAAACAAAAAAAAAAAAAAAATATACTCACCTTTCTTCTTAATTTTTTGAAACTTCATTTTATTGTCTCGTTTTATTTATTTTAACTAAACAACCTGTTTGCTAAGAGGAAAAAATCATGAACGAAAAAATTGATGAACAAGTAAGTTTGGAATTGTCATTTATTATTCAAAATTATTTTCTTGTCTTTGTATGTATATGTTTCTATCTTTTTTCCTTCCCTTTTTTTTCATTAAATCAATAGTTCAATTGCTTAAATTGCTGTTTTATAATAATCGAAAAAAATGTAATTATTTTAAATGAATTATCTTATTATTCATTCATTCCGCATTCAGTGATAACATTTTTTTTATGATCACTCGTGATAAGCTATTTTCTGCGTTAAAAAATCACTGCCGTAGGCTATTTTTATTTTGTATGAAAAAGAATATATTTACTTGGTAAATAGCTGCTACTTTCTTCCACAACAGCCATTCTTTAATTGAATTTTTCAAATGAGCGAAAAATAATTTTTTGCAAAAACTGTCCTCAATAATTTGAATTATGAAAGAAGAATTGGAAATGTAAGATTTCTAATTTAAAAAAGAAATGTCATTTTTAAATAATTATATCATTTCCTGTTTTAAACTATCATATTATTTTGCCATTCATTTTTATGTTTCAATGTTTATTAATTTTTTTTCAGAAATATTTTAAGAATGGAAAAAAATTTGGAAATTATGACTGGTGTCATCTTCCTTCTTAAATTGACAGTCAAAAATTCATTTAAAATTTGAATTTTAAAATTTTAAGATTCATAATATTTACAAATGTGATAGAAATGTTGATTGCGTAATGCATAAATTATTAGCGTGGATAAAATTGTAATTTCAGTAAAATAAAGCTGAATTTCATGGCTACTAGTAACGAGTTTTAAACAATATTGAACTCCAAATATTTAATTAAATCAAATGAAATATTATCAAATGCTGGCCTGAAAAAATTAGCTCAGTAGAAATAAGATAGGAAGGGTTAGGGAAAAGAATTGGAAGATAAAATCGTTAACCAAAAAAAGCCTTAGTTTTCTTTCTTTAGTTTTTTGTATGATTAATTAACTATATATGATGTTATCAATAAATTTAAAGGTTGAATGATAAGGCATGCCAAACGATTCATTAAAATTATGAGATCAATTTAACTGTTGATACTTTGTATTAATCAAAAGTATATTCATATTATTTATCATTTTTCAACCCGCAACAATTGTTTTTTACTATAGTCAAGGTAATTTATCAACGAAAGAAATCAAAGTAAATGATAAGATATGCGATTTGAGAAAAAATATTGAAAAATTACGATAAAAATGAGAACGGAACAAATAAACATTCATTAAACTTGCAATTTTTGATATGTTTTCAATGACATAATGTTTAAGATAGAAGAATCTAATTGTTGGCTAATTGAATATTAATAACAGGATAGGCCGCAGAAAAGAATGAAATCGATTTATTATCTTGTGAAAAAAGTGCATATGACAATTGGGGAGCTAGAGATGATAAATAGTAAAACTATCTGATTGTTCTCGAGAATTTTCAAGATTTCTATTCACTAATATAAGAATGAAATTTTGCTAACTTAAAGTATTAATAATTGGCAAAATTTTCAACAAGATAAAATGAATGTTCTGAGAGTCCTAATTATCGATTTCATTTTCGTTTTTTTTTTTACCAAAACTAAAATTTTCGGGATTGTAAACTTAGAAATATTAAAGCACGGAAATATGAAATATATGTATATAAGTAATTAGGACAATACAATATTGTGGATTATAATTATATCTAAGTAATATTATGGATTACAGTTATATTCTACAAATATATAACGGAAGCGAACAAAACACTAACTGTAAAATATGCCAAACATCAAGACTTTAAAGTAGTATTAATCTCATCAGATAAAGACTTATTTCAGCTGTTGAATTATAACACCCCAATATTTGATTCTATGAAAAATATATACATAAATAAAAATAAGTAGTAGAAAAATCAAACAAGCTTCTTGATTTATTTTCTCTAACTGGATCATAATTACTATGGATTACAATTATATCCAATGACCAAAAAAATATGGCGGATGAAGTTTTACAGAATGCTTAATAAATTGTAATCAATATGGAATTGGAATATTGATCTGATAGAATTTGTTGCAATTTCATTGGAATAAGTAGAACAAGAGATTCATATCATAGCTGATAATTATCATATTAAAGCGTTTCAATACCAATTTTAATTTTCATGATCTACTGAGACAATAAACAAATCAATGTGCATTTGAAAACATAAAGAATGCAAAAATTAACTGCCAAAATTTAAATTAATATTTTTAAATAAATCGTTTCATTCAATCTAGCAAATAATGAAAGACGAATAATCCGAAAAAGTAATCATTGTAATAATTATTAATCCGGACAAAATATTAATAATTTTTCACTTATTTATATCATGCAAAAAAATATAACTAAAAAAAAAAAAAAAAAGAAGAGGAAAACATTTTTCATACAATAGATCATTCCTTCAGAAAAATTTGACGAAAACTGCGTCGAATTTCATTTTTTCAATTTTTTTTTCGGAATGAAATTGGTTAGAAAAAATGAAAATATTTCGTTGATTATATGCTGAAAATAAATAGTAGTGAATTATATATCCGCTTTGAATATTACAAAAAAAAAAAAAAAAAGAAATGAAAGATGTAGATAGAAAATGTTACAACAATCATAAGAAAAAGAAAAACTAAAATTTAATCGAAAAAAGGAAAAAAAATAAAGAAAATAGATGGAAGAAAGATAAATATCCACTGTCTGCTTCATTTCTTCTTCTCCCATCACGAATCAAACAAGTTTTCAAAGTGGGTGGGCCTGATTTAAGTACCGAAAATGCTTTATAAAACTGCCGTAGAAGTATCACATGCTCATCGCTTCTTATTTTATCTGCAAAGATGTTTTTTCTTTTTTCTGATTTAAATATTAAATGAAGGAACACTTTATTTTTTTATTTTCAAGTTCTTTTTTGCTTCTATTTCACTGAAAACTAAAAGCGAGTTGAGAACTTTTTTTTTTTCATATCAGTTTACTCATTTTTAAATTCAACAAAACGAATCATTCAGTTGATATATTAAACGCAAAACTGAATCATCAAAAATGCAGAATTCCATCTCATTATCACTGAAAAATGATATCAAATATACAAAAATAGTTCAGCGTCCTTCTTATTATTATAAGCATATTTGGGAAAAAGTAAAAATTACGAGTTCTATAAAATTGAAATCAATTGAAGTCTGTTTCGAAAGAAATTCTCCTAAAATCATGTTAGAAAAATTGGTCGAGAATTAATGAAATTAAAATGATATTGCCTCATTTTTTTTTTCTTTTTAAACCAATATCTATCAAATATTTAACGGATTTCACATATACTTTTTTGATTCATTTGCAAACTCAAGAAAAAACTCAAAGTCTCAAACTTATTAGAAAAAATTTCTAGGAATGGGAACTCAATTGCTTACAAATATCGCATCTGTTGCAAGTGGCTTGGTTATTGCCACATCACTGATTATTGTTGGCATTTTATTCCAGGATATTAATAACTTTTACTATGAAGTATTGGATGATATGGATGAGTTTAAGGTTCGTTTTTGTTAATCAAATGATAATATTATATTAGCTTGGGAACTAGAAATCATAATTTTTAGTTGAGATACGATTGGAGGAAATGATGGATAATATTTTATTGATTTAAATTTTTTCATTACAAGAAGCAAAACGAGTACAAACGAGTATGTGTGATTAAAACAGTACCATACTTGTACAATATAAACATGCACTTCAATGCTCAATTATAACGAACATTAAATTTCAAGCATTTGATATCTGAACATTTAATTTTTGGAAAGCAAATGAAATACGACAATTTTAGGTGTTAGCTAATGATGCATGGGATGAGATAATGAATGTTAATATGGCATCTGCAGTCAAAAAACAACCACAGGCTTTTGTGTTTGATTTTAAACGACGTCAAAAACGTCGTGCTATTTGCGGTAAGCTGAAATCTATCAAAAGATATTATGGAAGAAGAAATTTGGAGGAAAAAAGTCTAAATAGAAGCGTTTTATTTTTTAGATAGAATTAATAAGGATTGGATGAAAAAAAATGAAAACAAGAATGCTAATCTTCTTGTTACTTGAATGAACAAAACGATGGTAAAATTTTGAAAATTTTACCTATCAGATCAAAAATGATTGTATTGGGTTTCCAGCTTGTGCTCTTCAACCTTTACGTTGTCCTCCAGGACCAGTTGGACCACCAGGAGATCCCGGTTTACCAGGAGGTAATTCCAGCGATTGATAATCGACTACTATTTCATTTTTTTTGATTAGCAGGCATGAAAAATAATTCTTACCATTTATTTTTTTATGGTATCACGAGAAAAAATTGAAAAATTAAGTCTGGAGATTGTCGAAATTTCAGAACCAGGTGAACGGGGTCTTGATGGCAAACCAGGAGCACCGGGTATTGCTGTATCAACAAGTATCCACACACGGGGAGGTTGCATTGCTTGTCCACCTGGACCAGTCGGACCACCAGGCCTACCAGGACAAGCGGGACTACCAGGTCCAGCTGGGACCCCTGGCAAACCGGGTATTGATGGCATGGGACAACCGGGACCACCAGGAGAACCTGGAGATGTCGGAGCACCAGGTAAATTCCTGTTATTACATCTATATTGAATTTTCTTTTTCAAGTTACAAAAATTACAGAAGAAATTTCCAACTGTATTAGTTCCATGACTTTTTAGGTCTACCAGGAAAACAAGGACCACCTGGAGTACCAGGATCGCCAGGAGTTCGAGTGCATAGAACTCCAGGACCGAAAGGACCACCAGGTCCAATGGGTCCAGCAGGAGAACCTGGTCCTCCTGGTCAAATTTCTGGACCTGGTCCAATGGGTCCAGTAGGACCTCCAGGACCACCCGGACAACCAGGGACTGCTGGAATACCTGGTCAACCAGGAGAAGTATGTTTTTTTTAAATCTTCCGTTTCTTATATGGCCAAATTTCAGCCAACAATGCTATAAAAGAAAAACTATATTTTTAACGAATAATCTATGTTTTTAGCCCGGTGCACCTGGTGTACCAGGTGGTGATGCAGCTTATTGCCCTTGCCCACCACGTTCCTCAAAAACGATAGCTGTTCATGAAACTGTGCCAACCCATCGAAGATATGGTTTAGCGCCTGAAGTGAGTGAAGCCTATGCTCGACAACGTTATCAGCTTCTGAAAGCCCGAAAGTCTCTCAAACAAGTACAGTGATTGATGATAACTACAAGCTGGCGAAGAATGAAAGAGCGGAAATTCATAGTCTAGAATAACAAAAATAATATCAAAGAGTTCCTTGTTTGCGTATTTTTCGAATCGTTTTTCTGAAAAACAATCATATCATAATTTTACTTTAAAATAAAGAGCATTTTACATAATTTCACATAATACGAAGATAAAAATTGAATAATAATCCAATTCGTTTTGTTACAAATAGTGAAGAGCATTTTACATAAAAAACTTTGAATTTTGCGAATCATAAAATTAGATCGTAAATTGTGGCTCACATATCCTTTATCATTCACAAATTAAACATGTTTTCAATCATGTCGATTTGTCGTTCCAATTTGAAGATTTAATTTTATCCTATCCCATTGCTTCTTAATATTTTAAATTCGAACACAATCTGGATAGTTTAAAGAAATAGTTAGAAAGTCAAATATGAAGCATTTATAAATATTATTAAAAGAAAAAAAAAAGAAAATAAATAGAAATGAAAACGTAAGAATAAATGCAAATTAAATTAAAGTTAAAGTCAACTTTGAATAACTAATATGGGATAATGTGAAAAATAGCCATGCGTAAATTGAAAAATCCATATTTTTCGAGTAATAAATGAAATATTTATTACATATCTATAATGATAATTTGCTAATTCTTTTTTACAAGAAAGCGAAAAAGAAATGAAATTTTTATTACAAAACTGAAGGTTCAGAAAATTAAAACAGAAAAATAAAAATTTTTCACTTTACAAAAACTCGGCAAAAAACTTCGGAATATTGTTGGCAAATTTTGATGAAAGTTTTGATAAGTTAAAAAATTAAAAGTGAACTAAGATTTACAAAAACTTTTTTATATTTTCTGTTAAATCGTTATATTCCAATGACATCAAAGTTTTCAATTTTTTTCAGTCATTAAAAAGTATGATTATTTGACAGTCTAACATTCGAACATAGATTTAGCCAAAGGTTATCATCATTCTCGAAAGAAAAACTTCCAGAAATAAAATACTTTTCTTTCTGCAGACAGAGTTGAAATAACTGTGCATCTCTGTTGGCAGACGATTAGGAATACTCATCAAAGTTGTGCTTTCCTGATTGTTGACCTTATAAAAGTCATCAAAAATGTTAACAATGGACAGATTGCTAACAGAAATGGGCAAAAAAAAAGAAATTAAAAATGACTGCGGTGTTAGTTCTGATAAATTTTCGAATAAAAAATGTTTTAATATCCAATTGCTTATGTAACTTGCAAAATTTATTTTTCCGCGAATTCCATTTCTGGAATTGTGGGAAATCTGTGAGAATTGAAAAAAAAAAAAAACTTGAAGTATCGATCTCGAAAAGGATTGATGGAAAAATAGGTTTCCCAGTAATTTGATTTGCGAGAGCATATATTGATGCGTCATGATACTTATTAATTTAGACAAATTATATGACCAGTTGATATTATCCGTTATAGCAAGTTTAGGAATTCAATAACCAAAATTTAATGTATGTGTATCTATTTTTTGCTTGCAAGAAAAACCAAAAGAGAAGTAATGAAGAAAAAATTTTTATACTGAATCCATAGAAATATTTGGAAAACGAAAACAAAAAATGATTGACATTGTAAGGAAGGCAGCTAATATTTGAGATATTCTCTTGTATGGAATTATGAAATAAATCACTTGAATTTCATTTAAATTACTTAGTAATAATAGAAAATATGTTTTACAAGTATTAAAAAAGAAAGAGTGATTTTCTTAAATTTCACAGTTCATTTAATCTAGTTAAAATAATAATTACAATACATTTATATATTTGTCATATCCACTGACAGAATTCTCTTTTTGTCGCTATCTGATATAATGGGGTTTTGCTGTACGAATGAATTAATAATATGAATTCATAAACGAATAATGATATTATCACTAAAAGTATATATCGATTACTTCTCGTCTTGATCTTCATTTTCCATCGATCCGTCTTTTATATACAGCATTAATATTTTATCAGTGCTCGCATTGCTGTTAAACAATAATGTATTGGTATTTTCTGGATACGACGGCGATTATTTTGCTTTTTAATTGTCGGATAGTTATTCGTCAAGAATGACGCATTTTCATCAATGTTTGTGAATTTGCTCGTTGAAATAGAAATTTAAAAACTCGCAATATTCTCTGCTGAAGGATTTATTTTGAGGAGTGAAATATACGCTGAAATAAAATTTTAAATGGTTAATTTCTATGCTTAACGGATGACGAATTTAGTTGAACTTTTTTAGAAATGAATATGCTACAACAGCATTAACTAAATCGTTATGAATGTCAAGAAAATTTTTAAAAAAATTACTGTAAGCTATATTTGATTAACAGAGTACCAAGCAATTGATCCTAGATTCGTTGCTGATTATACCGCAAAGTATTTTTTATCACTCGATTCTGTTTCAAACTCATTAAATATCTGTTTTTTAATAGAAATTTCTTTATATTTTTTACTGAATTACGTGAAATGTTCAGTTTCTTTAAATGAAAATGATGGTTAATTATACAATTTCTAGGTGAAATGTTTTCGACGAAAAAGATTACCTAAATCAAATGCTTTCAAATGATTGACAAGATTATACAGTGATTAATCAGAAATTAATAAAATCGATCGAAAACTAAAGTTTACTAATTTATAAAATGAGTCTGCTTAGATTCAAATTCACCATTTTGGTTGTTGGAAAAACGATCTCTCAAAAAAATGACAGAGCGGATGATTGCCTTCCATGTAAAATCATGATTACTACCAATAGGAACAGGCGAAAACACAAGCTTGATAATCAGGCTAATCATTCATTAAGGTTGATTAAACAAAGCAGACAGATAACAGTCCGAAAATATCTTCCGCTCATTAATTCCATTCAGTTTTAGCGTGTCAACGATTCCAATATTAGACAGACTGCTAATCAGCACAACTTTTTTTAAAATTTCATTCTATTCCTGTGTTTTCTGTTATAAATTCTTTCATATTATCATTATCAGTGAACAAAAGCTCCATCTCATGTGCTAACAAAGAAAAGCTTTCTTATGCCACGAAGACGCTTCCCTGTGAATCATTCTAAAGATTGGAATCAACGAGTGTGGTTGGATGTTCTGGATGGGTATTGGATTTCCCCTTATAAATAACTGCAAACAATTATCAAATGATTCATTATGCAAAAAAAAAAAAAAAAGTTCAGATATCATCCAATTCTTCTTCACCTCCACCATAAAACATCAGAATTTTCAGAAAGGACAGATTGAATAAACAACTGAAATTGCACGAGTAAATGCAAATGAAACATTGCAAATGCAGTTAGTATGCATCTCATTGAAAGTGCGCGCTCATGAGATATCTTTTCTTTATCTTTCTGATTATCACTGATTAGTAATCTGTCCATTGTTGACATCGCTGGAATACTAAAAATGGAACGAATTTAGATGACACACGTGAAGCACAGGCTACTACCTGTCTGGCTTGTTTGATCCCACCTTAATGAACGATCAGCTTGATTGTCAAGCCTGTATGTTCGATTGTCTCTATTGGTAGTAGTCGTAGTCTTAAGTGGATGGCAATCATCTGCTCTGTCATTTTTTGGGAAGTTGCTGTTTCAACAGCAACAATATAGATCGATAACTGCGATTTGGATCTCAAGTAGGCTCATTATTACATAAATTGATAACTTCTGATTTTCAATCGATTTGAGAATTCCAGGTAATTCACTGAATAATCCCATCGATCATCTGAACACATTTGCCTTAAGTTATCTTTTTCATCCAAGACATCTGAGAGAAATTATAAAAATACATAAAAGTTTGCAAAGATACATATTATACTAATCGATTTTCTATTTTGTTATATAAAATGAATTAATTTCATAATTTTCAATGTCTTTTTGCTTTCAGTGTTTCCTATCATAATTTTTTTCACAATTTCTTTCGCAATGAATTCTTCAATTTTTTAAGATGGAAAATCGATTAGCAATGATGAAATCATTGTAAATCATCGCAGCAATTCGACAAGATGAAAAAATTATCATGTTTACAACCAAATTATCGTAATTTCAACTGAGAAAAATCACTCACGAGCGACGATTTTGTCATCTCATTTCTCTTCAAGACTATTGTGGAACAAAATATGAAACTAATTATTTTACAAAAAAGGGATGATCTGGAAAAATATAATAGCTAAAGCTCCTTGAAGTGAAAAAGCATAAGAAAGATTAATCGGATTAACGAAAAAATCGATGAAAAAAGCCATCAAAAGAAAGTTGTTGCGGGAAAGAGAATTAATAACATTAATAAAGGAAATAGAAGGTGTTCTTAATATCCGATCATTTAATTATGACAAGTTGGTCAACGAGTACTATTCCTATTTATCGTTTTTTTTTTTTCTTTTATTTTTTTTATTTTTTTTAGTTTTTTTTTTTTAGCGAAAAAATTGCTTCTGCTTCAAAATCCGAACCTTTTAAATTCTTTGGACTCTTCCTCCTCTCCTGATATTCAATGTTGACTTCGCTTTGCTAATCAGTTAATCGGAGCATTTTGTCGACAAACATGTTTACCCTTCTGTTTATCGATTTGTTGGTCCATTTAAAACTAGCGCTTCTTGATCTTTAACACTCCTTGTTTACATTAATTATATTTTTCGGATTTCTCCGACATTCCTAACTGAAAGAAAATCGAAATCATGAGGAAAAGGAATTTGGGGGTTACACCGAAAAGCATTCTGCTTTTACTTGAATTCGTCTTTCTGTAGCACTTCTGCATTTGTCTAATGATTCTTTTCTATTTGCGTTCGTTTTGGAGCTTTTTTTTTTCATGCTGCTATAGGTTATCAAGATTTTTTCGTTAAATTATTGTTCTTTTTTCACTTATTCCTAGAGGATACAACCCGTTTATCGATTTATTGAGAATGCTTCCGTTTGATTTTATTTTGTTTCCGTTTGTTTAATCCGACAAGATGAAATGTTTTAGACAGAAAGGATTACCGAAAGTGTTTTCAAACGAATGATAGGATTATGATTAATCAGAGTGATTATGATTAATCAAAGTCTAACATGCAATGTCTACTTGAGATTTGGTTCCTCCATTATTAATGTACATTGTCGCTGTTGAAAAGCGACTCCCCAAAAAATGGCAGAGCAAGTTATGCCAACCAACTCATTTGTAAGCTAACACCAATAGAAACAGTCGAACTTACAAACTTAATAATTGGTCCAGACAGTCATTCATCAGAATGGATCAGACAAGCCAAGCAGGTAGTAACTTACCAATCCTCGAATTTTATCATCAATTTGTTTCGTTCTTAACATAACAGCAATGCCAGCATTAGGCAGATTACTAATCACTGATGATTAGAAAGATAAAGAAAAGATATATTATGGACATGCAGTTTCAATGTAATGCATGCAAACTGCACAATGTTTTATTTGCATTTTTATACATTTCCCGGTTATCAATCCGTCTATCGCTTGCAGTTTCAATATTTCAATTTAAATGGTTTAAAGGAAACCATAACTTCGATTTATATCGGATAATCGGAACTGTACAATTGCATGTGAAGAATAGGCAGTCAAAGTCCTTCAGTTTTTTTTTTTTTTGAAATCGTCAGTGCAATTAAGTAACGATTTTAGTCGGAAACGATGCTTGTCAATTACTGAATGAAAGTTGTGATCATCCGAAATTGAATATTAAAGAGATGTAAAGATGTTAATTAGACCGGAAGATAATTTTTTTTATGAAGAATTTACTTCGAAAAAATATTTTTGTCCAATGTTTATGGTTTCTCTCGTCGAAATGATCAAATAGCCTTATAATGACTAAAATCATTTGAAGGAATGTCTGATTGACGAGCAAATTAATTGATAAAGTATGACTGAAAAAATGAAAATTGCTTAAAAAAAAGCAATGTATCCGCTCTTTTATTTTTTATTTTTATTTTTATTTTTTTTTTTAAATGGAGTAGCCTATTTCTTATTTTTTTGGAAAATTTTCCTTGAAAGTGATTATTTTTTCTGCAATTAAATAAATAGTTGTAACTAAAAGATGCATATTAAGAATCNACAAGCAGCTAGTTGTAACGGAAGGATGCGTATTAATAAATCACTAGGATTTGTTTACAATAGTATGAGTCATCCATAAGTAATGTAATTAAAATTTTCTTTTCATTAATGTCCTTTTGACAGCCCAAAAAAAAAGTAAAAAGTATGCTTTAACTAACTCATAAATAATTGCAAAGTTTCTTAATATTTATCTTTAATTTAACATTATTATTCACTAAACTGTCCATCATTGACTTATGGGAAGCGTTCATCCTTAGTCAAATCAAAAATCTAGAATTATCGTTCGACTGATTCCACTGGTAATAGCCATCAATGCTGTCTGAGTGACAGTCATCCATTCTGTCATCATTTGGAAATTCGCCCTTCATTGGCGGTGAAATTTGATGTTTAAGTAGATTTTTTGAAATTCAGTCATCGATAGATTTTTTATAAATTAGAAATTTAAATTTGAAATTTTCGCTACCCAGTCGGGAATTATTCCAAAAACAAATAAATCATAGTTTTAAAATTTTTACTACTCATTCAGAAATATTGCAAGTAGCACATAAGAAGACTCAATTTTTCCGGAAGAGCATGCAGAGCCATTACTAATCTTAGGTAGGTTTTTTGAAATTTAGTCTTCAGGAGTTTTTTGAACTAGAGAAAATATATAAAATAGAAGTTTGAAATTTTTACCAAATATTCGAGAATATTTTCCAATTTTCAGCCGAAGTGCACCAGCAAAATCAATTTAACAATGCACCAAATGAAGGGCAAATAATATTTTATTATTATGATTAAACTATACCTGTTATAAATTATAAATATGTACAAATGATGAGAATGCAATTGAATATCAGAAAATTTCTTTTTGATTATAATCCATCGTCATTATCTTAATATGATGAAATTATTGAAATGACATTTCTTTATTCTTACCAAACTTGTATGTTTGTTGAAATACCAATGCTTGGATCGTTTGCACAGTCCTTATGAATGTGTGATAGTCTATTTGTTGTGGTAAGAAATACAGTAAAATGATGGATAACCATTCTATCTTTTCTTTTTTATCTTTAGAATTCAGCATTTGTAAATGACGATAATTTTTCGTGGGAAATATTTGGTGAATGCAAAAAAATATTGGAAAAAATGAAATGAATTATTCTTATACAGTAAGATAGAAAATCGATTAGCATAATATGAAATCTTTGTGAATTTTTGTGTAATTCTATCATTTCCTGCAGATGTTTTGGATGAAAAAGGTTACTTAAAGCAAATGTGTTCAGATGATCGATGGGATTATTCAGTGATTTATCAGAAATTCTCAAATTAATTAAACATCAGAATTCATCAATTTATGCAATAATGAGCCTAGTTGAAGTTTAGATCACAGTTATCGATATATATTGTTGTTGTCGAAACAACAACTTCCCAAAAAATGACAGAGCGGATGATTGCCATCCATATAATTCATGACTACTACCAATAGAAACAGTCGAACATTCAGATTTGACAAACAGGCCAGCCATTCATCAAAGTGGGATGAAACAAGCCAGACAGGTAGTAGTCTGTCCGCATCAAGTCATCTAAATTCATTCCAATCTTAGTATCCCAGCGATGTCAACATTAAACAGATTAATAATCAGTGATGATCAAAAAGATAAAGAAAAAATATATCGTCAACATACACTTTCAATATAATGCACGATAATTGCACAATGTTTCATTTGCACAAATTTGTGCAGTTTCGCTTCGTTCATGCAATCTGTCCTTCCTGAAAATTCCAATGTATTATGCTGGATGTCGGGAATGAATTTAAGATATAATTCGATTAAATCTGTAAGACTGTAACGATTGATACATTGCCGGAAATGAGTTTAAGCCATGGTTATGCGATTAATCTAGCGCAAGATTATTAAAACAATTACCGAAAGGAAATTTAAGATATAATTAATCAAATATGTAATTCCTTAAATATCTAGAGAGCAAACATTTCGAATTTTTCGATACTTCCGACCGAATAGTTCTTTTAAAGGGAGAGAGCTTGGAGTTTATAACGAAAGGGTCTTTGTTTAGAGACTTTTTCTGATTTCGTTTTGTCTGTTAAGGAAGTTTGTAATAAACTCATAAGAACATTCCTTCGAATGATTTTAATCTGGTCGAAGATACCTTTTCACGAGTAGCTCATCCTGTTGTGCGTTGCGACCGCCAATCACTAAATAATTTTCGGAGCTGACAAACCAGAAAAATTTCTCAAACCACATCACACTCGCTTACAGGCCCATTTGATCATTTCGGCGAACAAATTATAAACATTCGACAAAAATTTTTCTCGAAGTAAATTTTTTAGAACAAAAATTATCTTTCAGTCTAATTAATTTCTTTACATCTCTTTAACTATCTCAATTTCGGATATCACAACTTTCATTCAGCACTCATTGCATTCAGTAATTGATAAGTATCGTTTCCGACTAAAATCGTTACTTTGTTGCATTTCAGAAAGAAAAGAAAACAAAAGGACTTTGACTGCCTATTCTTCACATGCAATTGTTCGAAGTTATGGTTTCCTTTAAACCATTTAAATTGAAATATTGAAACTGCAAGCGATAGACGGATTGATAACCGGGAAATGTATAAAAATGCAAATAAAACATTGTGCAGTTTGCATGCATTACATTGAAACTGCATGTCCATAATATATCTTTTCTTTATCTTTCTAATCATCATTGATTAGTAATCTGCCTAATGCTGGCATTGCTGTTACGTTAAGACCAAAACAAGTGGTGATAAATTCGAGGTATATAAGTTACTACCTGCCTGGCTCGTCTGATCCATCCTGATGATTGACTGACTGGCCCAATACCTATGTTTGTATGTTCGACTGTTTCTATTGGTAGTAGCTTACAAATGAATTAGTTGGCAATCATTTGCTCCGTCATTTTTTGGGAAGTCGCTGTTTCAACAGCGACAATATATATTGATAATTGTGTTATNCCAAATGAAGGGCAAATAATATTTTATTATTATGATTAAACTATACCTGTTATAAATTATAAATATGTACAAATGATGAGAATGCAATTGAATATCAGAAAATTTCTTTTTGATTATAATCCATCGTCATTATCTTAATATGATGAAATTATTGAAATGACATTTCTTTATTCTTACCAAACTTGTATGTTTGTTGAAATACCAATGCTTGGATCGTTTGCACAGTCCTTATGAATGTGTGATAGTCTATTTGTTGTGGTAAGAAATACAGTAAAATGATGGATAACCATTCTATCTTTTCTTTTTTATCTTTAGAATTCAGCATTTGTAAATGACGATAATTTTTCGTGGGAAATATTTGGTGAATGCAAAAAAATATTGGAAAAAATGAAATGAATTATTCTTATACAGTAAGATAGAAAATCGATTAGCATAATATGAAATCTTTGTGAATTTTTGTGTAATTCTATCATTTCCTGCAGATGTTTTGGATGAAAAAGGTTACTTAAAGCAAATGTGTTCAGATGATCGATGGGATTATTCAGTGATTTATCAGAAATTTTTTATTTTGTCTTATGAGGGTTTCTGTTTACTTTATTCTGCTTTTCGATATTTTTAGGAGAGTAAATATTCTTTTATTGGAGGGTTGCGTGCTTTTGCTCAGAGTTATTCTTATGAAATAGCTTTTTCTGTTTATTTGTTGGTTGTTTTATTACCTAATAAAGGTTTATGTTTACCTTTTAGTTTTTGTTTGTTTTTTTTTCTTTTTTTTGTTTGGTTCTTGTTGATTCACATCGGGCTCCGTTTGATCTTTTTGAATGTGAAATTGAGTTAGTGAGGGGATTTAATGTGGAATATTCTAGTGTTGGCTTTGCTGCTTTTATTTTGGATGAGTGTGGTAATTTGCTTTATTTTGGATGTTTAACTTTAGTTTTTTATTTATTTTATATGGAGTTGAGTAAGTATGACGACGTTTTGTTTGCTGGTTTTATCCGTCAGGGTTTTCAGTCCCGTGTTTTTTTTTAAGTTCGTTGTTTTTTTACTTATGATTTTTTGGATAAGTGGGTTATTATTTCTTTTGTTTAGTCTTTGGGCTTGTGTAGGTTTTTTGTTTTTTCTCTCTAATTTTTCTTGGTTGGGTATTTGTACTTTCATTTTGGTTACTTTCACTGATAGTTTTTTGGTTTTTTTGAAAAAGATTATTCTTGAGATTGGTTTTCTAGGTTGCTGATGTTTTTTCTCATTGGTTAGGATTTCTGATAAGAGGAGTGGCTTTGACTTTGCATATTAATATAATTTTTTTGATTGGTCATTTTTTGATGTTAACTGTTTTGGATATGAGTATATTTTATTTTATTTTTCTATTGTTTATAATTCCGGCAGAATTATTTTTTGCTTTTTACAAAGTTATATTTTTTTAACTTTGGTTTGCATGTTTTTATTAAATATGATTTAAATTCTTGTTATAATAGTTTATATTTGGAATTTTTGTTTTAATGGAACAGTGTTTTTTATAATTTTTTCTTATGGCTTTTTAGTATTATTTTGGTATTTTCGTTTTCCAAACAAAGGGTGTTTTGAGGTAATAATTTATTTGCAAAATTATGTGTTTTCTATTCATGGGAGCTCTTCTGTGTTTTGCTGTTATTATATCTAAAATTATTATTCTCATACTTTTTTTTTTGGATTTTTGGTGAATTTTTTGGTTAGCAGAGAGGTTTATTTTTTTTGATAATTCGTTTAATTTTAGTTTGAACGTAGAGATAGTTGTATAATTGAGTTGGTTTTGCAGGTATTAATTGTTAATTTTTCAATTATGATAGCTGGACCTGATTTTCGATTGATTTAGTATCAGAGTCAGTTTGAAGGTTATTGGGCATCAATGATATTGAAATAGGGGTAAGTTGTGCATTGATTCTTTAATGAATTCTTTAGATGATTTATCTACAAAGGAGTTTCGGTTATTTGATGTTGATAATCGGTGTGTTTTACCGGTCGGTGTAAATGTAGGCGTTTATTGTACTTCTAGTATGTTATTCACTCTTTTGCTGTTCCCAAGTACTTTATTAAGATGGATGCCTTAAATGGTTTATTAACTAAAATAATTTGTAATTTTTCTTGTTCTGATTGTTTTTATGGTCAGTGTTCTGAAATTTGTGGTGCTAGTCATAGATTTATGACTGTTGTGTTAGAATTAACTTTTTGGGAGTGTTGAAAGGGTTGGTCTATTAAGTTTTTGTTGAGTTAAATTTTCTAGTTTAATTATTGTATGAAAATGTTTAGTTGCGGTCTAAAAGATTTGAAAATTTTATTTTTTCTAATTTTATTTTTTGGTATTGCATATCAGTAGAAGTTTTTATTATAATTGATGAATAATAGAATTAAAATATTAAAACTAAATTTTTTTTCACGAAATTGATTAAAAATCAGAATTTAGTAATTTATGCAATAATGAATCTGCTTGAGACTCAGATCGCAGTTATCGATATATATTGTTGTTGTCGAAACAACAACTTCCCAAAAAATGACAGAGCGGATGATCGCCATCCGTATAAATTCATGACTACTACCAATAGAAACAGTCGAACATACAGACTTGACAAACAGGCCAACCATTCATCAAGATAGGATCAAACAAGCCAGACAGGTAGTAGCCTTCCCAAATCACTAACGTCGTACCGTTCGTCCCATTTTTAGTATCCCAGCGATGTCAACAATGGACAGATTACTAATCAGTGATAATCAGAAAGATAAAGAAAAGATATCTCATGAGCGCGCACTTTCAATGAGATGCATGCTAACTGCATATGCAATGTTTCATTTCCACTTACTTGTGAATTTCAGTTCGTCCATTCAACCTGTCCTTCCTGAAAATTCTAATGTATTATGCTGGAGGTTGAAAGAACTGGATGACATCTGAACTCTTTTTTTTCTTGCATAATGAATCACTGGATCATTTTTTGCAATAATTTATGACTCATCCAGGATTTAATGTAACTTAATATTTCCCTTCATATTGATATTTTTAAGAAAATCGCAAATCAAAAAAAGGATAACAAAAAGGTCGGAGTATTGCCAGTAACGTGAACTAATTCTTTCCCACTACTTTTTTATATAGCTAATCGGTGATTTTATTTGGAGTATCTCATACAGAGGTTAATTTAAAGGTGAATTTTTGTCGATTTTAATTTGGTTTATAGGCAGTCCTTGTCGATCGTTTATCTTATTTTCTATTTACGGATAACACGAAAAACATATTTAGCTCAGGTAGTACAATCATGGATTATTTTGATTTGCTGATTGCCAACTTTACTTGATGATGGTTCATTGTTTTATATGTGACATAATTACAACATATTTTTTAATTTATAAGTAAATTTTTACACCTCCACTCTCTTAATTCTTTTTTGCAATCAGTCAATATCCAAGCTCTCCAAGTGTTCTGTTCTAATCATTATCGTCATTTAAAAATGACGAATTCCAAAAAAAGACAGGACGGTTGGTTATCCGTCATCCTATCATATTACTTTACCATAGGGAACAGGCGATCATGCAAACAGTACAAACGACCCCAATCAACCAAACATTCGAAACCATACAGACTTGGTAAGCACTAGACAGATCGATTACCGCGCCAATCGTCACCATATTAAGATATTGGCGCTGTAAACGTTGGATGGTTTGGTAGAAAAAAGATAAAAACAAGATATGACTGTAGTATACCTTTTTCTTCATTTCTGATCTTTAGCTGCACTCTCATCATTTGTGTACACTCATAACAACGATGATTTGATGGGTATGGATAGTAATGAAGTATAACTTGCCATCATTCGATATGTCCATTTAACTGATTCAACTGATCCAGTTGTTTTCGATAGTCTAAGAGAGGCTTTCATGCATATCGTTCGAGTGATAGAAGGGTAAGAAAGAAAACAATAGCTGAATACACGGTACAATCAGTTAGTTTAAAATTTCCGTAGTATTCATAAATTTCAAATTACCATCAATCGATATGAACAGTCAAGCGACGTCTTTAACTGGATAGTTTCAATAACTATGTGCTTTTTGAAAAAATGTGCATGCCTTTAATATGATCATCTCTTACTCATTGTAGCATAACGTCAATTCGACAGTTCATTTCATGAAAGTAATTCTGGCTGTTGCGTCATATTGAAAAAAAAGAAAAGAAAAGAAAAGCTATTTGACTTAAATCCTTGGAATTATTTTGATCTATCCGTTTGGCAATAGAGGCAATGCAAATGATGGCCATCAGAGTGAATGCAACGATTCAACTGATTTGTGAGAAATCTAACATATGGGATTTGAACAGTATCTCATAGGAAACTTTTCCCATACAAATACAAAATTGCATTCCTTTAAAAAGTTTAAGAATATCAATGGGAAGGAAAATACTAAATTGCATTATCCAATACAGTCACAAATTACTGTAAACATTATGGATGAGCCATAAATTATTATAAGCAGTTATCCAATGATTCAGTGTGCAAGGAGAAAGAAGTTCAGATGTCATACAGTTTTTTTTCAACTCCAGCCTAGTACAACAGAATTTTCAGGAAGGATGAACTGAATAAATTGAAGTTGCGAAAAAAAAGAAATGATGCAAGATGAAACATTGTGCAGTTTGCATGCATTACATTGAAACTGCATGTCCATAATATATCTTTTCTTTATCTTTCTAATCATCACTGATTAGTAATCTGCCTAATGCTGGCATTGCTGTTACGTTAAGACCTAAGCAAATTACCGGTAAAATTCGAGGTTCGATATGAGCTACTACCTGTCTGGCTTGTCTGATCCATTCTGATGAATGACTGACTGGACCAATTATTAAGTCTGTAAGTTTGACTGTTTCTATTGGTAGTAACTAATAAGGATTAGGTTGGCAATCATTTGCTCCACCATTTTTTGGGAAGTCGCTGTTTCAGCAGCGACAATATAAATTGAAAATTGTGCGACTAAATCTCAAGTAGACATTGCTATTTAGCACTCTGATTAATCTTAATCTTATCGTTCGTTTGAAAACACTTTCGGTAATACCTTTTACCGAATGGATTTAAAAAGTCCAAAACATTTCATCTTGTCGAATTGCGATTCTGATTTACAATGATTTCATTATTATCAATGGATTTACCATCTTAATTTATGCGAAGAATTGATTGTTAAAGAAAATATGAAAAATTTATGATAGGCAAATAATGCAAATTTTAAAAAAAGCTGCAATATTTTTAGTTTACTTTAATTGCACTCAAAAAAAAAAAAAAAATGAAAGAAATAAACAAATGTTGGGTAATTAACGATATATGACATTTTGGACATATAACATAAATTGATAATAATGAGTATGTGATTCTTAATGCTCATGTATTTACTTCTCTATCGTGTTATGTAGTTCATTAATTAGTTAAGTACCATTTTTGACGGATTACCGAATTGTGAAAAAGTAAAAAAAAAAAAAAAAAAAAACTATTTTGTAAATTACCGCGGTTTATCTCCCACAAGCTGAAGTTTAGATGTAAATATACCATAGGAATAAACTAGATATCCATGCAGATGTTAATGGCTGATTAGTTGGCTGCTACGATTTCGAAATCTAATAAAAATTTGTCAAACTGTTCCTATGTATTCGAGCTGAAATTTTAGACGGATTGATAAGCAGAAAATATATTAAAAAAGGAAGGTCTTTATTATATTCTTACTTTTCGTCTAAGAAACAATTTTAGATCGCTTAATTAAAAATTTTCATGATATTGATTATTAATAAATTCAAAGAAATGATTCATTTGATTAATGCGACAATCCGCAGTTTCAAAATTGCTAAATGCTCTATATTTTGGTACAGCTTTGAAATATGGCGATATAATTATTAAATTATTATGATCAAAGTTAATTCTCTTCTCCTGATTTGTCAATATTAATCACTAAAGGCCAATCATTTGCATCATTTCTGTCATTAAATAGATAAGATCAAAAAAGCGCTTTATGGAAATAATAAGAATTTCACTATTTTAATCAAGAGTCTTTTTGAATATTGTATCAGGAATTACAATAGCGAAGTGAATTATCTAATTAACATTTATGCAGTGAGTGAGAGATAATTATATTGAAGACGTGCAAATTTTTTAAAATAGCATCAAATTGCTTATATAGTTAAAATCAGTGATTTGAAATTGTCACTTTTTTTTTGATTGATTAAACTATCGGTGATTTAGAATCTTTTTCTGAAATTTTTCAGCGCTATGAAGATTTCTAACCAACTGATTGTAAAATACTTTTCTTAAGGAAATCTCAATAAATACGAAGTACTTTTCTTAAGGAAATCTGGCCTTCTCTATTCCGAAATGCACCGCAGAATCAATTAACCGTACACATCGAATAAAGGGCAAATAGTACTTCATTATTATATACAAATGGTGAGAATACAACTGAATACTAGAAAATGATAAAAAGAATATAAAGTCACATCATGCTTTTATATTCTTTCTAATTAACAATTCAGAAATTTCTGAGATAATCGATCTGTTTTTCTTGCCAGTAATATATGATTGTTGAACATATAGCAGCCTGAGTCGCTTGTACGGTCTGTCGACAATCTGTTTTATTTACTCTGATATGCACAAAATCAGATGGTGAGTAGTGGTCTCATAGGTTTTTTGGAATTCGTCACCTGTAAATGACGATTACTGTCGGAACTGATATTTAGATATCAATTAAATCCAAAAGAAGGTGCATGTAAGGTGAAAATATAAATGTATCATTTATGAATAAAGAAAGACAACGATATTTCGAAGTGTATTTGTGACTGGATCAAATATTACATTCACCGGAGTAGTTTATCATCAACCATTGAAAATTGAGTAACTGAATTTCGATTGCTTTTCAAAAATTGCGGCAAACTTCTGCGACGATAATTTTGAATTCGGTGAAACTTTAAACTGGTAACAATTTAAGGTGAGCGATATGATATGAGCAGATTGATGCAAAAATTCACTGGAACAGATGGTTGTTACTTAAATATGTTAATCTCCAACTTATATCGAAAGATTAGTATAAGAAAAGAAGCAGTTTGTAATTGAAAACTTGACAAATAAATTTGCAAAACGACTTCATGCCAGACAAATTGGCTTAAATAAAAAAAAATTTACGTACCTTCCATGTCAAAATGGAAAGATAAATGTACTTTGTGATATATTATCAGTCATAGTGAATTCATCACTGTCAACAAATACCAAAAAGATTCAGATTCGCCGTCTAATGTTTATTGTCGCTGATGGAAAAGCAATTTTTCAACAAATGATAAAGTGCTTACTACCATCCAGACTGTATTGTTGGATGCTATCAACCGAATCACTATCAATAGAATCGGTCGAACAAACATATCCAGTAATCAGTCATTCATTTGAGTGGATCAAGCAGGCCAAATAAATGATGTTTTCCAGTCTTCGAATCATTAAGACAAAGATTAGGCAAATAATTTTTCCGGTATATTTGTTCCTAAACTTCATCTCGTAGATAAATTGCAATAAAGGAAATATTTTCTTCCTTGTTTTGGAAACTCGTCGTTGTAAAGAAGCTATAATTGTCAAAAATGATATTTAATTGATCGATGAATTCAAAAGGTACTTTACATTGATAGAGAAGTAAACAAGTGAGCATTAAGAATCATACATATACTCATTATTATCAATTTAAGTTCCCATGTCCAAAATGCATTTGTCGTTAATTGTCCAACGTCCGTTTATTTCATTTATTTGTTTTTTGAGTGTAATTAAAATAAACTAAAAATAGTGCAAAATCTGCATTTTATTTTTATCAGTATTTTTTCGTATTTTTCTTTGAAAAATCGATTAGCATAATACGAAATCTTTGCATTCTTTCAGATGTTTTGGATGAAAAAGATTATTTAAAACAAATGTTCTTAAATGATTGACAGGATTCTGCAGTGACTGGTCGGAAATTCGTCTAATTAATTGAAAATCAGAATTTATTCATTTATGCAATAATGAGCCTAGTTGAGATTCAGATCCATCATTACCGATGTATGTTGTCGCTGTTAAAACAGAGACTTCCCAAAAAATGACAGAACGGATGAATGCCATCCCATAGATCATAACTACTACCAGTGGAAACAGTCGAACATACGAACTTAATAATTCGACCAATTATTCATTAACGTGGTATCAGACAAACCAGACAGGTAGTGGTCAATGTACCATTCATCAAGGTCACATTAATTCGTTCCATTTTTAGTATTCCAGCGATGTCAACAATGGACAGATTACTAATCAGTGACAATCAGAAAGAGAAAGAAAAGATATCACATGAGCGCGCACTTTCAATGAGATGCATACTAACTGCATTTGCAATGTTTCATTTGCATTTACTCGTGCAATTTCAATTCTTTCAGTGTCCTTTCGTTCTAAAAATCTTAATATGTTGTGCTGGAGTTGAAGAAGGACAGATGACATCTGAACTCCTTTCTCCCTGCACAATGAATCATCGGATACTCTCCTCCCGTTGATATCCCTTTAAACAAAGGAAAGTTCTTAAGAAATTTCTCCTTTTTTTTCACTTGGTCATTATGCCATCCATCTAATACGGATTTTACAGCTCGTCCTTGTTGGTGACGTGAAACATTGAAGTCGATGTGATTCTCGCATAACATATGATAATTTACATTTGTCTGTTACTTTTCATTGATTGTTTTGGGATTTCGCGTATAATTTGGTTATTTCAAGTTGTGGAAGTGAAGCTTTCACTAATTCACCATCTGCGCAAGTGTTAAGCAAAGTTAGCTGTATTCTCGAAGAATGCATCAATCATTTCCCAAAACATCCATAATTCTGAATTTTTTCGAAAAATTTGAATGATTTTTGATAATTTTGAGCATTAAAGTACTTTACTTTTTCATTTTCCAAAAAAATCCCTAAATTTATGAAATTCGAATTAGCTTGCGGACAAATTTTTGCTAAAATTAAAATTTTTTTTTATAAAATTTAATTCATTATTTTCAGTTTTATGGGCGAAGAATGGCGTGGTTCACAAGCAGCTTCACGCTGCCCATTCCTAAATTTAGATACCGATTTAAATACTATTATTTCACATAATGCATTATTTTGTGATCGATGTCGTGACGAACAAATATTGGAGAAAACGAAAGGAGAAGAGATTTTATTTGTTAACAATCCACCATATTGGGCATTGCCGTCGAAAAATGAAGGATCTCGAGATAATGAAGGTTTCTTTATTTATCACTGTTGTAGTATGTTGCTGAATTACCAAATCAATAAATAGATTAAGTGAAATAATTCGGCAGAAACCAATATTATCAGTCTAATTGATATCTATTTATTTATCTATTTTTTATATAATCGGAACATATTAGACTGGATATGACTGAATATTGATAAATTTCTGCCTGGTTCTATTTAGGTTTTTCCTTATAATTATTAACATTTCTTGACTGTTATGAGACTTTTCTCGAACTGATAACTGCTCTTATATGCATTTGTATTATGCATTAACAAACATTAAATTCCGAGTTCTATTATGTATTCGATTTCTAGTATTCATATATTGAAATATGGAATAAAGCTTAGCCGAATCAAATATTTAAAAAAATATTCCTTTTTCGAATTTTAGCTGATACCACAAATTATTTGAGGATAAACTTTTTTTTTTCACTTTTTCTGAGCATGGAAAACAAGCGGACAAAGATGATCAATTTCAAAAGACTTATATATCGGATGATAGTCACTCAGTCTCATTGAAAGACTTCACTCAAAAAAGACAAGGAATCACCACTATCTCTGGTTCACGCATACAGGATAAAAAATTGGGAAATACTGGAAAGTTGAGCAAGTGGAAAAAAGAAAGCGAGATACCGGATACTCCGGAAACAAGCTATAAATCTAACAAATCGGCAAAACAAGAATCAGAAAAACGAGAAGCGAAAGTACCGACTAACATTGCACTTCATAAATTGGCCAAACAAGGTTATTCGAAGTAAGTACAGAGAAAAATAGTTTCTTTAATGGTTTAATTTTTTTCTTAAATTTTTTTCAGGGTTTTTTATTTTAGCTAGAAGTTTATTATTGAATAATACAGATTATTTCTTTTACATATAAATTTATTTTATTTTCTTTTGAACATTATGGTCGCCTTCACTATCCATTTTTTCTTTTTTTTTTTTTTTTTTTTTAAAATAGTGGAATTATTTGCTTGTGAAGATATTGAGAAATTTCTGATCAATAAGTCGTTTATTTTTTATCTTTCTTTTTCGGATCTTTTGATCCTTGATACTTTGCTTTGCAAAGAGTTCAAATAAATTTTTTTTTCCACAGTGGATTTTTTGATTTATTTTCAGAGAGGAAGCACTGCAGAAATATGTTGAAAAGCAACGCGAAAAGGCTTATCCAAAATCAGAGGATAGTAGAGTTCAAGTACGATTCATAATATTCAATTTGCATTTAAAGCTAAGAATTGGTATTAAAATTAAAATTTGTATCAGAATGATGTACAGTTCTGCTTTTTAATACTCTTTTAGGAAAAAATCAAATTAGGATTCGAAATCTAAATTAGCAATCGGTGCATAGGAAAATGCTGCTTTTTTTTTCCCAAAAATGTATTATCTTTATATATTTGAATTAACTATTTTTAGATTGATCGGGAAGATATGCCATGGGCACCACCATTTCCAAAAATATTGAGGAAATATCGTTCACTTGTCCAAAGACCGATTGATCATCAACGTTATGTGGCTATTGTAGCGAATTTTCTGAATGCTAATCATTCACAGCCACGCTTTCAACAGAATCGACAGGAACTTCGAGTCAGTATTCAACTTGTATATTTGTTAATATTTAATTAACCATCCCTTATTTTTCAATTATTTTATTGTTTGATTTCATAAAATGTCTTTTCAAATAATGAAGCAAACAACATGAATGTTTTTCGTTATGAAAGTCTTTTACTGAGCAATCAAAGTTAATAAATTTGACATTTAATTTGGAAAGGACAAGAAGTTGTTTTATGGTAGTTATCCTCTTGTAGAGGTTTGGTTTAGTGATGTTTTTATTTATTTTTTGTTGACAAATATTACTTTTTATATGTTTTAATTTGGGATCATAGAAGTTATTGAGCCGCAGTGTTTATTATTAGTTTGATGACTTCTATTCCATATATGAGTAAATATTTGGTGTAGTAGATTTGAAGTTTTAGTGTTTATGAAAATATTTCAGAAAATTTTTTATTCTATTCACTTTATTTTGTTTCGTCTGGTTTTGATCATTATTTATGATGGGATGGTTTGATTATTATTCGTTTTTTTTTTCTTTTTTTTTGCATTTTACTGATAAAACTGATAGATTTGAACACAGAATTGCCACAATTTATTGTATAATCAAAATGAACTTGAAGAGCGGGACAAAAGTGCTCTGTGCTGGTTTATTTCATTTGTACAAGTCAAAATTTTGCTCCCGTTTAAGCTTTTCACCTCCAAAATTTTGACTTGCTTGCAGATTATGGATGAAAAATTGAAGAATGAGCGTATGCAATATCAAGAATTGGTTCTGCACAGTCTCCGTTCTAGAAAAAAATCAGTATATAATTGTAGCAATCAACGAGCTATTTCCTATGTTTTGGTATGATAATGAACATTTGATAAAGGATGTTTAATTGCAAAATTTTTCATGAAGGCATAAACAACTTTAGATTTTAAATAGATGAAGCTTCAAGATATGGTCCCTATTTAGCAACTATTTTCAATGAAAATGTATTATTTTTTTTTTGGTGTTTTTGGTATTTTTTATTATATTTTACACTAAAAAACACTAAATTTTAAAATACCTAATGGTTGAACTGGATTGTAATATTTTAGAAATACGACAAAGCAGATTTAATAAAATGGTTACCAGATTTCTCATTTCAGTAGATATTGGATATTTTTGCGTGTTTAGGATCGATTAAGATCTCGTGCGTCATCACTTCATTGTCAGTATGGTGCACCAATTTATAATGAAGAGATGAAGGATTTAACAATTGACGCATTAACAATTTTAACAAAAAAGGCAGTGCTCTATCAGGGTAAAATACCGAAAATTACTTTACCGAATGAAAGGCGTCGTTTTATATTTAATCGTTTGGTGGAAGATATATCAGCGCAGTATCCACCAACCGAAAAAACAAAAGTTTGTAGTTTTTTTTTAGTGCTTCGCTTTTAAGAACCACATAACCTAAAAAAGTTTTTCATTCTCTTGATCTCTGTTTATCTCCAAAAAAAATAATTTCATATTTGCTTTTTGTTTTATCTGATCTTCGTTTCTTTTTTTTTTTTTTTTTTTTTTTTAGTATCCACTTGAATCCGATGAATTTGCGATGCATTTAGCGGTCAAATATGGAGTACGCGTTGTAATGTGCTCAAGTAGTGCTTTGAAAATATTGTGTAATCCATGGATCGCTGATTCCTGTACATATCTGATGCCAGTTGTAGTAAAGCGCTGCTTTAGTGAAAGGACGAGTAAGGATTACCTTTAAAAGTTTGCGAATAAATATTGCCATTATTATCCTCTATTAATCGTTATCTATTTATGTTTAATAAGAAGTCATTAATAAAAAAAAGTTTGAAGTCTTTTCGAAGCTTGTTAAATTACAAAAATTTTTCCAATTTTAAATTTTGGTCAATTATTTTTTCTTAGATCGTTTTGAAAATGTATGTCTTGTCAGTAAACCATGCATCGAAACGTCAATCAACGGTCCATCATTATGGCGACGATATTTGAAGTTTTCTGTGAAATTAGCAATTCACGGTAATTTGAAAAAGGAAGCGGAGGAGAAAATGTCAGCGAAAACGGGTGGCCGGCAGCGAATTAATCGTACAAAACTGGGACAAGTTAATCAAATGAAACAAGGTACAATCAGATTGATTTATATTTTCAGAAATTTTGTTTTGAAGATTTGAAATCATGCAACTTAATGGAATAAATCATGTACTTTAATCAGGTTTTAATTTAAAGTTGTTAAATTATATCGACGTGAAATGAGTGACAGCTACTATAGGTCTTTTAAATTTTTTTTATTTTTTAAGAAGCAGATAATGAAAGCAATTTGATTATTGTTGATAAAACTGCTGATAATGAGGAAACACATGCAAATTTACCGTCCGATAAAGCTAGCAGAAAAGAAGCGAATGATAATCAAAATCCTGCTGTGCCATCGTCATCTCCAGCATCATCATTTGTTGCGACACAGTAAGTTCTGTTAGAGTTATTATGACGGAATTTATTGGAATATTTAAATTTATTCTGATTATTTTTTCTAAATATACTCAAATTATCTATAACTCCTGATATTTCCCCTGATTTTCAAATTTTTATGTGCATATTTTATTGTAATATATTTCAACAGTGTTTTGATACGATGTATATCACAGATCTCATTTGATATATTTTTATTTCTCATTATACTACTGATTATTCTCAGGATTTGCGATGACATTCTTGGTGATATTATGAATAAAATGGGCACCAATGATAATGATATTGCAGACGATTATAGAGGTCTGCATGGAATTTTATAAAAAAAATATATCTTTTCAAATATAACGAAGTCAAACTTCTCGTAAAGCTTTAAAATGATTCAAATTTATTAATAACAAAAATACTTCCAGCTAAGATATATCATTCTTTCACTGATCTTTTTTGAAATTGAACATTTGATTTAGATAAATTTAGGAATTGGCCTTTTTAAAAAATTAATTTTCTAGAATTGGACCAGAGTTCTATTCCTTCCTCATTTAATGGTGCTGATCTCAGTAAGCGTTATACGTTATTTTCACTTGGACATGATGGAATGCAAGATGTTGATCTAATTATACGATCTAATAACGATGGTATTGATGCAATGGGGAATGAGTTGAGTATTGTTCACAAAATTGAATATGCTGCCGAATTTGGAGCTGAGGTTTGAGATTCTGGAAAATTTCCGAAGAAAGGAAGAGTATTTAATAGCAAGTTTTATAGAGAAAACAGAATTCATGCAGGTTGAGAAAAGATACTGAATCCTTTATTTTATATTCATTTTCTATTTTCCACTGCTTTTTTTTCTAAATCAAGAATTTTTATTCCAGAGGTTGGATGATGAAGAATGGCTGCACGATTATTTTCGTTGCAAATTAAAATGTGCCTTACAGCTTGTTCGCTTAAGGTACTGCATTTTTTTTTTTTTTTTTTTTTTGTTTGTACCACATTGTTCTTTCTTTGCTTTTTTTTACAAGTTTTTGATTTTAAATTTGACTCTGAATTTTCGATTTGGAATTCAAATCCTCAGTTAATTCACTAAAACGGAATAAATATTCATATTTATTTGTTTGCAGAATACATTATTTGGAGCAGCATCTTCTTCAGAGAGAACTTTACAATGAAAATATGTTAGCAGCAAATCGACCAGACCTACGAAAACTGTTAGTATTCTTTTAGTGCTCTATGAAATAAACTAATCAAAGTGACTTGGAAATAAAATTAAAATAATTATAAGTTAGATGCAGTAATCCACAAAAGTTTTAATAGTAATTCAAACTGATTCCCAAAACTTGAATTTTTTACTACATTGATTGAATTGATTGTATTATATTGCAGTGCTGAAGAACGGACACAATGGCTGAAAAAGATAGTCGTGAAATTAGAATCTCTTCAACCAGGCAATTACCTGATTCGGAAAGAATCGAACAAATTACAAATTTTACTTCCAACAGATGAAGTGTAATTTTTTTTTAATTTTTATAAATACTAGTCATGAAGTCATGGCTATTTTTAGCTCTATATTCGAAGTATATTTCAGGAAGCACTAATGAATATCGTGCGATGAATTCTAGATACTCTCTTTTCTTAGATTGTTTCGACACGTGTGTGGTAAACATCCCATTCGATTTTTTTTTCTTTTTTAAATTAAAACCAAGTCTTTTATTAGTTTCCTTTAGGAAAGATGCATATTTGACGGAGAAACAGTTGAAGCAGCTATATTTTGACGAACGTTTACGGCCAGTTGAGGAAGTTTTTCGTGGAATTGACGAGCATTTAGTGCTTGTGTACCATATCGTACAAAAACGAATACCAGCTTCATTTGGAGCCAAAAAAGATGGTATCGTGCCAAAAAATCTAGGAAAAGAACAAAATAAAGATAGTATGTTCTTGCTTTATCTTAATTATCTAGATGATCTTTTAATTTTGTTAAAAATGTTTAGCTTTAATACAGTTTCATGTGCTTTTCACCTTCAAATCAAATTACAGGTGCAACAATACATGATAGTGATCAGCAATTCAAAGATGCAGATGATATATTCGGTGATCCGTTGCAGGAGGAAATAATTGGTACCCGAAAATCGTCGTCAATTCACCGATCCAAAAGGCGTGGAAAACGTAATCATTCAAGAGGAAATTTTAGAGGCAATTTAAGGACTTCTGCTCGTAGCAAACGTTTAAAATTTATTGATTTCGATGCGCCTCAGGTGTCACAAACGCTTTAAAGACAACTATAGCAATTACTAATCGATGTCTAACCGTCAACATGTTCAATTGAATGTTTTTGTTCAGCTTTTGTTTATCTTCTGCTTGTTCACATTTTTATTTCTGTGTCTGAGATTTCTTCTCTTGCCTTTATTTTAAATTTCACAGATTTGAATTTAAATTTCATGTATTTTTTGTTGGAAAGAGTCTCACCAATGTTTGGTTTATTTGTTTATAATTTTTTACTTTTGCCAATTAAATTCAATTTTTTCTTTTTTTCTTTTTTTTCATTTTGAATACATCAATAATACGAATTTTGAAAAACCATCTTACCGCAAAATTTAAGTACTGTTAATAGCTACTATTCGAACAGACCTAGAAAACAATCAAATTTATCCATATGGAGAATATATTCTTCCGAAATTAAAATAACAACTTCTGATATTTGAGATCTTCTTTCTATTATAACGATAATAGAAATTGAAAATTGCTTTACTATTTGCTGTCATCTGTCTAATCTCCAAATTAGATGAATAATGAAAACTTTAACAGCTTGGTCCTTTGATTTGGATAAACTAAAAATAATGAATTAACGATGTCCGTTTAATGATTATAAAGTGCAAAAATAGGATTGAGAGACACTATTTTCATGGTGAGAACCGGAAATAGACAAAATAATAAATGTACAAAAGTCCCGTCTTTTAAGATCTTCAAAAGTCGCTTACGGACAGCTTTCACTGCAGAATCCTTAAACTATTCAGCATGTTCAGGGCTCCATTTCGGCCACTTCTTTTGTCATGTGTTCCCTCAAAGTTCGACAGCATCAGGAATTTTCGTAATATTTGCAGGATGTGCCGTATTGGGATCTCGAACAATTATGCCGTATAAATGACGCCATTTCTGAATTTAAAGAAACTGCGAGCAAATAAAATTCTTAAAATGTTAAAATTCCAATCTTGATAAGAATTATTTAACAGTTATGAACGGATAATCAACTTCATAATCTTTATCTATTTAGAAATGATTATTTCAAATAAAGTGGAGTGGAATCGTGTACGAAATAATTATTTTAAGAAATCGAACAAATGATCTATAGAAAGAAGCAAATTTATCAAAATTATTTATCATTTTATCACTTATGTTCGTTCATGCTTCCAAATTAGAGTGAAAGTCGTTGTAAGATTCAGCAAATAACAAAAAGGGAAGTCTCCATATATGAAGTTCACTTGCATTAAAATATCATTGAAACTGCTTTCGGTTCATAAATTTCAAAGGTTATATTGAGACCATGCAAAGTAATACAGCCAATATGGAATGTAGTTCATTATCACATCCCAAGGATAACTCTTCGGGATTATATGGAATGCTATTGCCATCTGACATATCATTTACCTCTTCTTCTCCCATATTTTCCCAATATCTCGTGTTTTTTACTCCCGACATTTTCTTTGGTAGCTTCTCTTTCATCGCCCAATAAAGATGTTAATCTGAAAGTCACTTTTACGTTATATTTTTCATTTCAAATTTTGAAAACAATAAATTATTAGCATGGTATGGTCTAAAACATTTTGATGATGTTACTGAAATACTATAAGATTCAATAAATTCCAAGTCTCTAAAGCTATTTGATCTCCTCTTTAACAGAATTTGATACCCTCCCTCTTCTCATCTCGCGAATTAATTAAGCAGTCATTCTCCTAAATTCTGTTCAAAAATGCAATCTTTCATCTCTTATGGGATGGATAATGTGTCCTATTCATCAGAGTTTACTTTTTGTTGCTCTTGACAGCAAATAGCAAATTATATACTTAACAATAAGAATATAGTTTATTTCATTCACAGAAAATAATGCTTTCCAGAACGACATTTTTGTATACTTCCCTAAGCACCAAAAATGCTGAAAGTTCTTCGCCACCTGACAATTTCCTCATCGAATAAATAAAGTAAACAGAAATATACGAAGGATTTAATCAACTTTAAGTGTGAGGAGTTTTTGTTAGTAAATTAAATATGGAGATGAATGAAAGAATAAGCTTGAATTTACAATAATTTCACATATTCCTAACCTGTTTAATAAAATATTCTGCTTGAATTTTATGCTGTCCCATCCTTCTTCCCAATGAATATCGATTGAAAATGTGGACATCTGAGTATAGTCAACATGCCGCCAAAGTTGAAAATTTAAATGAGGAAAAAAGAAAAACAATGAATAATTGAAAAAGTAGAAGCTTAACAGAGCAAGTTTTTAGCTGACAGCTAAAATTAATTAATGTGCGGGATAAATGAACTGATGGCTTATTCCCAGAGCATAATACCATATCAATGATAATTAATTATCAAAGTAAAACATACAATTTATATTGAAATTGATTCATCGGCCGCAAAAAATATAGGGAAGTGTTGTCACATTTGAAGTTCCAAAATACATCAATTCCACCTACTGAGAAAAAAAAAATTTCATAAAACGATTTTTTTATGATTTCAAAATTCATAATAACAAGCAGAAGATTCCTCCCTCTGTTCCCCTATCTCACGAACCACTAAGAAATTCAGTCAAACTGATATGAATTAAAATGTACATTAAGTACAGCAGGATTCATTAAAAATCAAATTTGAATTTAACTAAAACGAAATTCATTATCAAATATTTATTATTCAATATATCAGTATGAGAAATGAAACTGGGAATAGTTTTTGATAAAGAGAATTTCTAGAAATCAACTTCTTGGGATAACAGAAAAATCTAAAATGTATTTTTTTTTTAATTAAATCTGCAAATTACTTTAAAATTTGAATTATTATGAAGTATATTGTGAGATTCCATCTATAAGCTCTTCGACTGAAATCATACAAATACATCTGGATGAAAATAAAAATGTTCCTTCGGTGGAACCAATGATCAAAATCAACCGGTCAGCTAAAGCGTCAAGAATTTTACCGTCAAAAACAAGAAGCAAGAACGGTATTGATATTCTACGTTTCTGTCGTCAACAAAAACACAATTAGTCCACAAAACACATTTTTAATTATTCGACCTTTGTTTTAGATTATTGATAATAAATAATCAATATTACAATCATCTATTTATTTCTTTATGATTTTTTCAAAATTTTATCATATAAAGAAGTGGTGACTAATTAATTTTGAATTTTTAATTTAACTGAATCAAATTCAGTTCCATATCGAAATTAATGCATCGTCCGCATCGCAGTATTTGTTTCATATTAAAACTGGAAAAAATATGAACAGAATTAGCAGGAAGTGAACACAGCGAAAGGTAAGAAGTAAAAACATCTGAAAGAAATCATAGAATTATGATTATAATTTGCAAAAATTTCATTATTATGCTAATCGATTTTCCGTCTTAATGGATAGGAAGAATTCATTGTTTAAACAAAATAGTAGAAAAATTATGAGAAGAATACAATATAAAAGTTGCAATATTTTTAATTTGTTTCAATTGCATTCAAAAAATAAATCAATGAAATAAACGAGCAACGCATACTTAAAGATATGTAACACTTTGGCCATAGAAGCTTCGATTGATAATAATGAAAGTGTGATTCTTCTTTATACGCATCTTATGGTTACAACATTTTCCGAAAATTAAGAAATAGGGCGGTTGTATTGTTTAAAACTTCCATTAATTTAGTTGTATTTAACAACATTTAATTAGTTTGCTTATCAAACATTCATTCGAATGATTTTAACCATTATTAGAGTTGTTCGATCATTTCGGAGAAACATAGGTTGTAAACACTGGACAAAAATATTTCTTTGAAGTAATTTTTTTTCAGCAAAAATTAATTTTCGGTCTAATTAATATCATTACAACCTCAATTTTGGATCGATCACAATTTTCATTCAGCACTCTTTGCATTCAGTATTGGTAAGTCACGTTTCTGACGACAATCGTTACTTCATTGCACTGATAATTTCCAAAAAAAAAAAAAAAAAAAAAAAGTAAGTGGAAGGACTTAAACTGCTTATTCTTCACATGCAATTTTACATTCCGATGATCCGATAGAAATCGCAGTCATGTTTCCGCCAAGGTTTTTATCGAAATTTTGAGACTGTAAAGGACAGACGGGAAATACATAAAAATGCAAATGAAACATTGTGCAGTTTGCATGCATCATATTGAAAGTGCATATTCCTAATATATATCTTTCCTTTGTCTTTCTAATCATCACTGATTAGTAATCTGCCTAATGCTGACATTGATGTTACGTTAAGACCAAAACAAATTAAAGTGAAATTAGAGCTCTTCGTAAGCTACTACCTGCCTGGCTTGTCTGATCCATTTTGATGAATGATTGGACCAATTAATGAGTCTGTAAGTTACGACTGTTTCCATTGGTAGCTAGCATATACATAGGGCTGGCAATTGTTTGCTCCATCATTTTTTGGGAAGTCGCTGTTCAACATCGACAATATGTATTGATAAATATCAAGTAGATATTGCATATTTAACACTTTGATGAATCATAATCCTATCATTCTTTTAAAAATACTTCCGATAATCCTTTTGTCCAAAACATTTCATCTTGTCGAATTACGACTATGATTTACAAAGATTTCATTATTGTCTATCGATTTTCCACTTTAATGTATGCGAAGAATTCATTGTTGGAAAAAATGCGAAAAAAATTATGATAGGAAAACAATGCAAATTTTAAAAAACGCTGCAATATTTCTAGTTTACTTTCATTGCACTCAAAAAACAAATGAATAAAACAAACGAATTTGGGCAGTTAACGATAAATGATATTTTGGACATGAGAATTTTAAATTATAATAATAAATATTTTGCAAACAAACGAAAAGATATTCGAAAAGATATTCTCTTGTAGGATAAATTGTTGTCGCGGTTCATTCTACAAGCTAATATATAGGAGTAAAATACCGTACAAATAAATTAGATATCCGTATAGATTTTAGTGGCTAATTGATTTATCGTAATAATTTGTCAAACTGTTCTTATTGAAGTGTTGGAACCGAAACGTTAGAAGAACTGATAATCAGAAAAATATGTCAGATCTTTTTCTTCTTTCCCTCAAGTATTCTAAAGAGAAAAATTTCAGATCATTTAAAATATTCGTGATATTATTAATGAACTAGCTGGACCCCTCCGAGTGGCCGATCCAGTTAGTCTATGGGGGCCGGTCATGCTTCGTGTGTCCGGCTCTAGCTAATCTACATAAATAAAAATGTCAATGTTTCTTTGTCCAAAAATCTTAAATCCGAAAATTCTTAAGCACGCGTCTTATTAATTCAAATCTTAATTATAGGAAAGTCCTTACCTTTTACTTTGAAATTTTGACACAAAGTTGCATTCGAATACGCTCATGTTTTTATACACGCGATGCTGCAGCTCAGTCTGGTAAGTGAAAAAAAAGAAAAAAGAAAGGACATGCTCCTAATGCTGGGAAAAAAACTGATATTTTGTAATTTGATTGGCAGTTTGGTTAGATTGGAGACTGATTCTTGCTATTGTGATTAGGCTAGGTCAGCAATAAGTGTGAAGAGGTTTTTTGTGTATTTTGTAACAGAGATGAATACTGTTGAGAAAAGTTTTATTGATTAATGAAGAATGATTCATCGTCACAAACAATTATCAGAGAACATCCAGGCAAATTGATCGCTGGGTTATTCTTTCCCTTGTCGCTGATGGAGAAGAATACTATTCAAGTGAACTGTCGGATTGTTGCTACTGTTGCGTCGCTTTGAACTGTCGAACTGGAACCCTTGGAATTCCGAGCTGTTGCTGTTGCTGTGTCGATCTTTGTCGTTTATCCGTGAATTGGAGCGTTTTTAGTGGTAAACATGTTTATCGTCACTTTTGAAACTATGTCGCGTCACCTTAAGTATTTCGTGATCATCGTCAAAACGATTCCATGTTCAGCAGTCACTCTAAATTGAGTTTAAATTGTTTTGCATTCTGGTACAACCCAGCTGATGATTATAGTTTGAGCCCGCATGTTCTCATTGGCACCATGACTGAAGTATGTCTTTATTGCAAGGCTCTGAAATTTACTGGAGAAATGAAAGAAATGTGTTGCGCCAAAATAAAAAAAATAAACTGCCTCAACATGAAGAACCACTAGAGCCATTAAAAACTTTGCTTGTCAGATATACCGCGAATAAAAGCGTTTAATATCTAAAATCAAGAAATACAACTCGTACTTCCAAATGACGTCGTTCAGCGCAGAAATCGTAACGTTATGACAAAAAAATATGTTACATGAACCTTGCGATACACTGAATCCAAGTACACCATGCATGATAGATGGAAAATACTGTAAGTAATATCCTCGAGTATTAGTATCCAACACAGTTATAAGAAACGATGGATATCCTTTATACAGAAAATCGGCAAAAGGACAACCAGTGGGTTGTTCTATATTCGCCTTTGCTATTAAAAGCATACAAAGCACATAAACGTGGAATACTGCACATCGATCAAATACATTTGTAAGTGCGTGAATAAAGGCAGCAACATGGCAGTTTTTGACGTGCAGCCCGACATAAGCGTTAGGAATGCGTATTACATATCGATGAAATCGCGCAGTTTTAGACCGGAAGATACATAAACAGCAATGAACCTGTATGGCTAAATTTCGCATTTCCCAGACATGAATGAAGTCCAGCTGTTGTTCATTTAGCAGTACATCTAGAAAATGAACAACGCATTTATTTCACAGATACAAATGTGCAATAGATAGCCTTGATACCACCGATACAACGTTAGCTGCTTTCTTCGTTAACTGCTATATTATATCAAGCTGACGCATTTGCGAAAACACTGTTATATTCGGAAGTGCCTAAGTATTACACATGGAATGCAAGTAAATCATTTGAACGACGCAAGGGAGGAGAAGAAGTTGGCGGTTATTTCAAATATAAACTGTTCGAGATACAAATCTCAAATAACATAAATTCATATATCGGGAATATAAATTTCAACAAAACATCACTAATCATTTTCTGCAGAACTTTTTACCGAATAACTGCTATCTAAATGATTCATTCTGCTCATTCCATTTATTTGCTTTTTTTTTATTCCTGAAAGAATTAATTCACGTTATGTGGCAATATCGCGATCTCTTATATTTTTTTTGATTTGCTTTTGTCTTAAGAATATCAACAGGAAGGGAAATATTAAGTTATATTAAATCCTGGATGAGTCATAAATTATTGCAAAAAATGATCCAGTGATTCATTATGCAAGAAAAAAAAGAGTGCAGATGTCATCCAGTTCATTCAACCACCAGCATAATACATTAGAATTTTCAGGAAGGACAGGTTGAATGGACGAACTGAAATTGCACAAGGAAATGCGAATGAAACATTGGAAATGCAGTTAGCATGCATCTCATTGAAAATGTATGTTCATGAGATATCTTTTCTTTATCTTTCTGATCATCACTGATTAGTAATCTGTCGAATATTGACATCGCTGGGATACTAAAAAAAGAACGAACGGATACAACGCTTGTGGTATGAAAAGGCTGCTACCTGTCTAGTTTGTTTGATCCCATCTTAATGAATGGTTGGCCTAATTGTCAAGCCTGTATGTTCGATTGTCTCTATTGGTAGCAGTCGTGATTTACATGGATGGTAATTATCGCTCTGTTATTTTTTGGAAAGTTGTTACGACAACAACAATATATCGATAACTGTAATCTAAATCTCCACTAAGCTCATCATTGCATAATTGATAAAATCTGAGTTTCATCAATTTGACGAATTTTTGACTAATTATTGAATGATCCTGTCTATCATCTGAACACATTTGCCTTAAATAATCTTTTTTGTCAAGAACATCTCAAAGAAATCATAGAACTACATTATAATTTGAAAAGATTTCACATTGTGGTAGTCGATTTTTTATCTTATGTATAAGAAGAATTTACTATTTAAGAATAGATGATAAAATTATGGTGGAAATACAATGCAAATTTTCAAAAAGTTGCAATATTTCTAATTTACTTCAGTGCATTCAAAAAACGGGCGATGTGTCTTAAGGATTATGACACTTCAAGCAATATTATCAATAATGAAAGTATGATTCTTAATATGCATCTTTTAGTTACAACTATTTATTTAATTGCAGAAAAAATAATCACTTTCAAGGAAAATTTTCCAAAAAAATAAGAAATAGGCTACTCCATTTAAAAAAAAAAATAAAAATAAAAATAAAAAATAAAAGAGCGGATACATTGCTTTTTTTTAAGCAATTTTCATTTTTTCAGTCATACTTTATCAATTAATTTGCTCGTCAATCAGACATTCCTTCAAATGATTTTAGTCATTATAAGGCTATTTGATCATTTCGACGAGAGAAACCATAAACATTGGACAAAAATATTTTTTCGAAGTAAATTCTTCATAAAAAAAATTATCTTCCGGTCTAATTAACATCTTTACATCTCTTTAATATTCAATTTCGGATGATCACAACTTTCATTCAGTAATTGACAAGCATCGTTTCCGACTAAAATCGTTACTTAATTGCACTGACGATTTCAAAAGAAAAAAAAACAAAAGAACTTTGACTGCCCATTCTTCACATGCAATTGTACAGCTCCGATTATCCGATATAAATCGAAGTTATGGTTTCCTTTAAACCATTTAAATTGAAATATTGAAACTGCAAGCGATAGACGGATTGATAACCGGGAAATGTATAAAAATGCAAATAAAACATTGTGCAGTTTGCATGCATTACATTGAAACTGCATGTCCATAATATATCTTTTCTTTATCTTTCTAATCATCAGTGATTAGTAATCTGCCTAATGCTGGCATTGCTGTTATGTTAAGAACGAAACAAATTGATGATAAAATTCGAGGATTGGTAAGTTACTACCTGCTTGGCTTGTCTGATCCATTCTGATGAATGACTGTCTGGACCAATTATTAAGTTTGTAAGTTCGACTGTTTCTATTGGTGTTAGCTTACAAATGAGTTGGTTGGCATAACTTGCTCTGCCATTTTTTGGGGAGTCGCTTTTCAACAGCGACAATGTACATTAATAATGGAGGAACCAAATCTCAAGTAGACATTGCATGTTAGACTTTGATTAATCATAATCACTCTGATTAATTACAATTCTATCATTTGTCTGAAAACACTTTTGGTAATTCTTTTTATCTAAAACATTTCATCTTGTCCGATTTAAAAAAACGGAAACAAAATGAAATCAAACGGAAACATCTATATAAGTAAAAATGTAAATATCAGTGCCCCCTCGTAGATCTCTGGAAGTTCTCCACCGATTGCTTAGGTGTTTATTGACTCCGCCTTCCTCTTTTTCTCTCACTATTCCTCCACCTCCCATCTGTCTCTCCCTTTCTTTTCCTTAATAATAATAATAGTAATAATAATGAAAGTAATAATAATAACAGGAATAATAATAATAATAATAATAATAATAATAACAATAGTAATAATAACAATAGTAATAATGATAATAACAATAATAATGATAATAATAATAATAATAATAATAATAATAATAATAATAATAATAATAATAATAACGATAATAATAATGATAAACAATAATGAACAATATTAAATAACAATAAATTTTCGCAAGATATTGAAATTAAAAAAATTAAAATAGCGCATTGAACTACTGCAGCTTCTAAAGGATTATATATACATGTATTTGCTGTGATTGTAATTTAAAATTATAATTACAAACTGCTTATTTGAAATTTATTATTATTTGATAAATTACTCTGAACTAATTGACTCTTTTCTTCTTTCATTATATTGTAATTACTTTAATTTCGTTTAATTTCATAAATAAAAAGCAAAATATGAGGAAATATATAAGTAAGATGTATTTAAGTGTATAGATAAAAAAATGAACATTATTGTTTTTAGAATTTTCGTTTCTTTTTATAATTCTCAGTGTTAACAAAATATTCCCAAATTATTGTTTTGCATATTTCTGGTTGGAATCAAAAAATTCCGCCCGTCGCTTACTTTTGGTTGCAACGGAGGTCACATGTGAAAAAAAATAAGCATATACCTATATAAAAATGATGGCCTAGTCGAATACAAGGTTGTGTCAAGATCTGAAATCAATCGGAGAACTTGCGAGGCTCCGTCAGCGCATTCCTGTGATTCCAACGGATACACCATTTCAATTTAATAGATTGAATTCCCAATTCGATAGACGTTTGATTCACCATTAACAAAGCTCAGGGTCAATCCTTCAAAATGTGTGGTTTAGATCAATAGTAAAATTTACGACAAAGAGGCGATTCAAGACACAATCCAACATAAGAAGTCAAAGAGGTAATCTATAAATTGCATTATGCACTATCATAACGTCGATATCTTTGAGGATCATCTGAACACATTTGCCTTAAGTTATTTTTTCATCCAAGTCATCTGAAAGAAATTATAAAATTACATAAAAATTTGCTAAGATATCGCATTATGCTAATCAATTTTCTGTCTTACTGTATAAAAAGAATTAGTTCCATAATTTTCAATGTTTTTTTGCATTCAGTTTTTGTATTTACCAAATACTTTTTTCCCATATTCATTATCATTTACAAATGATGAATTCCAAAAAAATATATTAACATATTTCACAACACAATAATCGGGCGATCAAAAATCATAAAAGTTGTGTGAACCATCCAAGCATTAATATATTTAACAAACATACAGGCTTAGTACGAAGAAAGAGACGTCATTCCAATATCATCATATTAAGATAGTAGTGCTATCAGAAAGAATATAAAAGCAAGACGCGATTTTTTATTCTTTTATCATTTTCTGATATTCAGTTGCATTCTTGTCATTTGTATGCATTTATAACAGCTATAGTTTGACCGCAATAATGAAATAACTATGCCCATCAATCGGTGTGTTCGTTCAATTGGTTCTACTGGTGTACTTCGGGTTAGAGAAGGTAAATAGCTTGCTAAATGCAGGATAGAAACTCTTTGATAAAAGTATTCTGCAATCAGTTAGTTTAAACTCATCATAATATTGATAATTTTCAGGAAAAGATTCGAAACTAGCGTTATTTTAATCAACTGAAACAACAAAATGATAATTTCAAATCGATGTTTTAACAATGCAAGCAGTTTGGCGCTATTTAAAAAATGTATATTCATTCAATATGATCATCTCTCACTCACTGTGGCATAAAATTTGACATTTCTTTTCGTAATGTAGTTCTGAAACTTTAATTGCACCGCTTTGAAAAAAGAAAGCTTAGCTAAAATCTTAAATAATTTCCGTGAATTGCTGTTTTGATCCTATTTATTTGAAAACAGAAGTGAAAATGATCATGATAATATTATCAGTTAGAAAAAGAGAACTCTCTTTCTCATGGGAACTTTCATTGTGATAATTTAGGAATAATTGTATTATCATATTTTAAAAAGAGCGGTAGTCGTCAGAAACGAAATTTAATTAATCAATAAATTCAAGGAATACTTTGCATTAATAGAGAAGTAAATAAATGAACATTAAGAATCACATATTCATTATTATAGTTTCAAGTTCTCATGTCAAAATGCCATATACCGTTAACTTTCCAACATTCGTTTGTTCTATTCACCTTTTTTTTTTTTTTTTTTGAGTGCAATGAAAGTAAACTAAAAATATTGCAGCGTTTTTTTTTTTAATTTGCAATGTTTTCCTATCATAATTTTTTTTCGTATTTTTTCTAACAATGAATTGTTCGCATACATTAAAGTGGAAAATCGATTGACAATAATGAAATCATTGTAAATCATAGTTGTAATTCTATAAAATCTCTTGAATTATCGAAAACAGAATTTATGAATTTGTGCAGTGGTCTATTTGAAATTTATTCCACCATTATCAATATATATTGTCGCTGTTGAACAACGACTTCCAAAAAATGACGGAGCAAATGATTGCCAGCCTTATGTATTTAGCTACTACCAATAGAAACAGTCGAACTTACAGACTTAATAATTGGTCCAGACAGTCTTTCATCAAAATGGATCAGACAAGCCAGACAGGTAGTAGCCTAAGAAACCTGCATTCCATCATTAATTCGTTTCAGTCTTAGAATATCAGTGATGTCAACATTAGACAGATTATTGATCAGTGATATTAGAAAGATAAAGGAAAGAGTATAGTATGAACATCTTCAATGTGATGCACGTTGATTGCACAATGTTCTGTTTTGCACTTATTTGTGCAATTTCAATTTGTTCAATTCATCCTCTTTGAAAATTCTATTATTTTAAATGTAAAGAATTGAATGATAGCTGATCGACTTTAAATTGTCGTACAACTTCATTCATTAGATAAACTTTTCCTTTAAATTCATTAATAATTATACCGTGAATATTTTTAATTAAGCAATCTAAAATTGTTTCCCTTATGAGTATCATAAAAATGAAACAAAAGGTAAAGAAGTGTCTTTTTTGTATATTTTTTGATTCTGATTATTTCCGATTATCACTTGCAGGCCAAACATTTTAATAAAAACGATTTAACAGAAACCATAACTCCGAATTCTATAGGATAATCGAAACTGTAAAATTATATATGAAGAATATATAACCAAAGTGTTTGTTCTTTTTTTTTTTTTCGTTTCTGGAACTCGTTATTGCATAGCGGTGATAATCATAAAGAACAATATTTGATAAATCACTCACTGCAACTTATTTATGCATATAATTCAATCAACTTAGCTATGAATTAGTTTAGAAATTAGTTTTATTTATTTTTTCACTATGTCTGAGATCATCGCATCACAATCTCTGATGTATGCTGGCATTATCAGTTATTAAACAGACAAACTATTCAATATTTTTACAGCTTTGTTCTAATTACAAATCTATAGCACACTTTCCTTACCAATATAGAATAATTTTCCGTTTTTATCTTTTTCAATATTTTTTTGCATTCACCAAATATTTCCCACGAAAAATTATCGTCATTTACAAATGCTGAATTCTAAAGATAAAAAAGAAAAGATAGAATGGTTATCCATCATTTTACTGTATTTCTTACCACAACAAATAGACTATCACACATTCATAAGGACTGTGCAAACGATCCAAGCATTGGTATTTCAACAAACATACAAGTTTGGTAAGAATTTCATTTCAATAATTTCACCATATTAAGATAAACGATAGACGAACTGATAATCAGAAAAAATATAAAAGCAAAATGTAACTTTACAATCTTTTTGTTATTTTCTCATATTCAGTTGCATCATAACAGAGAGGTTTGACCACAATAATGACGAAGAATTTGCTCATCATTCGATGTGTTCGTTCAATTGATTCTGCTGGGGCATTCGGAAAGAAAAGGTAAATAGTTTGCTAAATGCAGAGTAGAAATTTCTTTAAGAAAAATATTTTACAATACATTGGTTTAAAATTTTCATGGTATGTATTGAGAAATTTCCGAAAAAGATTTGAGATTACCGTTATTTCAATCAATTAAAACAACAAAGTGATAATTTTAAGTCACTGATTTTAACTATACAAACGATTTGATGCCATTTAAAAAAATTTGCACGTCTTCAATAACTATTGTAGCATAAAGACAATTTGGCAGTTCTCTTCGCTAAAATAATTCAAACATTATTGTCACACTATGTTCGAAAAGGCATTTGACCAGGATGCTTGTAATTATAACTTCGTGAAGCGCTTTTCTGATTTCATCCATTGATGCAAGTCACTGACAATTAGTGCCTAATATTGCCAAATCGGGAGAAGAGAATTAACTTTCATCATAATAATTAAGAATGATTATGTTGCCATATTTGAAAGCAGGGCAAAAGATAGAGCATTTAACAATTTTGAATCTTTGGATTGTCGCATCAATCAAATGAACTCTTCGAATTCATTAATAATTAGTATCATGGATATTTTTAATTAAGCGATCCAAAGTTGTTCCTTTTCAGAGTATTAGAAGAAAGAATATAGTAAAGACCTGTTTTAATTATATATTTTCTGCTTATCAATCCGTCTAACATTTCAGCTCGAATACATAAAAACAGTTTGACAAATTTTTATTAGATTTCGAAATCGTAGCAGCCAACTAATCAGCCATTAACATCTGCATGGATATCTAGTTTATTTGTACAGTATATTTATTCCTAAACTTCAAAATGTAGGAGATGAATCGCGATAACGGGACTATTTTTTCATTTGTATGCAAATTTGGTAATAATCAGAAACGAGATTTAATTAATGAATGAATTCAAAGAATACTTTGCATTCATGGAGAAGTTAATAAATGAGCATTAAAAATCACATATTCATTATTATAATTTGAAATTCTCATGTAAAAATGCCATATACCGTTAATTGTCCAATGTTCGTTTCATTTTATTCGTTTGATTTTCGAGTGCAATTAAAGTAAACCAAAAATATTGCAGCTTTTTTTAAAATTTGCATTGTTTTGCCACCATAATTTTTTTCATATTTCTCTAACAATGAATTCTTCGCATACATTAAGGTAGAAAATCGATTGATAATACTGAGGTCGGTAGTAATTCGACAAGATGAAATGTTTTAGACAGAAAGGATTACCGAAAGTGTTTTCAAACGAATGATAGGATTATGATTCATCAGAGTGATTATGATTAATCAAATTCTAAACATGCAATGTCTACTTGAGATTTGATAACACAATTACCAATAAATATTGTCGCTGTTCAAACAGCGACTTCCCAAAAAATGATGGAGCAAACGACTGCCAGCTGTGTGTATTTTGCTAGCTACCAATAGAAACAGTCGAAATTACGTACTTAATAATTGGTCCAATCATTCATCAAAAGATCAGACAAGCCAGGCAGGTAGTAGCTTACTTATTCCTCGAATGTCATCTTAATTTGTTTCGTCCTTAACGTAACAGCAATGCCAGCATTAGGCAGATTACTAATCACTGATGATTAGAAAGATAAAGAAAAGATATATTATGGACATGCAGTTTCAATGTAATGCATGCAAACTGCACAATGTTTTATTTGCATTTTTATACATTTCCCGGTTATCAATCCGTCTATCGCTTGCAGTTTCAATATTTCAATTTAAATGGTTTAAAGGAAACCATAACTTCGAACAATTGCATGTGAAGAATAGGCAGTCAAAGTCCTTTTGTTTTCTTTTCTTTCTGAAATGCAACAAAGTAACGATTTTAGTCGGAAACGATACTTATCAATTACTGAATGCAATGAGTGCTGAATGAAAGTTGTGATATCCGAAATTGAGATAGTTAAAGAGATGTAAAGATATTAATTAGACTGAAAGATAATTTTTGTTCTAAAAAATTTACTTCGAGAAAAATTTTTGTCGAATGTTTATAATTTGTTCGCCGAAATGATCAAATAGGCCTGTAAGCGAGTGTGATGTGGTTTGAGAAATTTTTCTGGTTTGTCAGCTCCGAAAGTTATTTAGTGATTGGCGGTCGCAACGCACAACAGGATGAGCTACTCGTGAAAAGGTGTCTTCGATTAGATTAAAATCATTCGAAGGAATGTTCTTATGAGTTTATTACAAACTTCCTTAACAGACAAAACGAAATCAGAAAAAGTCACTAAACAAAGATCCTTTCGTTATAAACTCCAAGCTCTC